>BSBK01001785.1:35000-100000 GCA_027943335.1 Chamaecyparis obtusa
TGTGTGTGTGTGTATGTATGTATGTATGTATGTATGTATATATGTATATATATATGTATGTATATATATACATGTATGTCTATATATATATGTGTGTGTGTGTGTGTCTATGTCTATGTATATATATATATATATACATAGACATATATGTATATATATATATATATATATATATATATATATGTCTATATATATGTCTATGTATATATATATATATATATATATATATATATATATATGTCTATGTCTATGTCTATGTCTATGTCTATGTCTATATATATGTATGTATGTATGTATGTATGTATGTATGTATATACACACACACACATTATACTTGTACACACACATATATATAATTGTATTACTCATAGGCTAGAAGTCATGAACAGTTCTTCTTGATTTCTCTTAATTGTAAAGTTGTACTAATTTTAAATATAAAAATGAATAACAATAATTGATTTCAAAATTTTATACCTATAGCAAAAATCTTAAATTTACTCTTACAAATAAAAACATGTTTCTAAATTGATATTAGAAAACTCTTCAAAATAATCTTATATTTTAAGTGTTCAAATCATATGTCAAGAAAAAACTCATTTATATTCTATTGTTTAAAATATTTTAAATTAATTACTCATCTCTATAAGAAATAATATAAACTAATATATTATATATTAAAACCTTATATTATATTTTTCATTTTATTAATAATTTAAATGATATATACAATCATATCAAAATTTAAAATGTTAAATTATATCATTTAATTATTTTTTATGAATATATCCAATTTAAATTTGTATTAATTTAGAGAAAATAATAAACAAAAAAGGAGGGTGGCAAAGAGGCACATCCACAAGTCCACTAAAATGGCCTAACTCTAGAAGAGAACTGCATAAACAAAGGGATGATAATGCATAAGATAACACTCTAATTAGGTGGGAGTTAGTTGATGATTATACCTCCAATGATGTTTGGGTCTATCCTTGAAATATAGTTCTACAAAGACAAAGGGATGAGAAATGTATAAGATAGTCCTCTCACTGGCTAGGATTCAATTGATGATTCTAACTCCACTACTCTTTGGGTCTAGCCTTGAGATAAAATTACAAAAACAAAGGGATGAGAGTGCATAAGACAATCCTTTCATTGGATAGAGCCAATCGATGATTCATTAGGTGGAAACCAATTGACAATTGTACCCTTGATGATGTTTGAAGAAAGACTATTTGATCATTTAATAAATTAAACCAATTTGATGATTCTACCCCCAAGGATGATTGAATGAAACTTGATTCAATCATTTAATAAATTGAGACTTGAGTAATGTTTTCCCTAGCCTTGAAATAGAACCACAATTTAACAAAGGGATGAGAATGCAAAAGATAAACCTCTCATTTGCTAGGAGCCAATTGATGACTCATTGGGTGGGAGTCAATTGATGATTCTACTATTGATGGTGTTTGAAGGAAATTTGATGATCATTTAATAAATTGCCCTAATTGATGATTCATTGAGTCAGAGTCAAATGATGATTGTACCCTAATGATGTTTGGAGGAAACCCAATGATCGTGTAATATAATTTTAAAATTGTAAAAACTATCAAGTATTTTTCTTCAAAATGAACACTCGAAAAGAATGTGAACCTTTATGGCAAGAGCCACAATGCCATGAATTAATCATCACATTACACCATTACACCATGACTAACAAAATTTCATATGTATTATTTGACATTGACATTATTATTTGAATGTTGAATATAATGCTCTCATTAGGTGAGAGCCAATTGATGATTCTAACTCTAGTTTAATGTTTGGGTCTAGCCTTGAAATGAAACTACAAAAACAAAGACATAGAATGCAAATCATAATCTTCTATTGATAAGTAGGGGTATTTTCCATAGCATGTCAATTTGTGATATTGCTAGCAAGATTTAACTGTGTAATTTTTGAGTCAAAATCATTGACCCATGTTGAATTTTTGAGTCAATATCATTGACCCAAAAACTACATAGTTAAATCCTGATAGAAAAATCACAAGATAATCTTCTCATTGGCTAGGAATCAATTGATGATTCAGTGTATGAGACCCAATTGATGATTCTACCACCGATGTTTTTTGGAGGGAAACCTCTTGGTCATTTAATAAATTGAGCCAATTAGTGACTCGTTGAGTGGGAACTACGAGCCAATTAACTATCACATTATAGACATTAAGTTTCCACAATCCATGCAAATATAATCTAATTACTTATGGATTCAATAATGTGTGATTTTTTGCATCAACTTTTTGGATCAAACTCCGTGATCCATCATCACGATGTTAGAGAGCAAACAAAATGAAAAACCACACACAATCGATTTCAAAAACAATTAGATTACAAACTATCACATTACATCATTACCGACAAAATTCTTCAATCATGAAACAAGAAAACTAATCCCAAATCCCATCCTTGAAACCTGTTTCTACCAAGAACAAATAATCAAACTTAAATCTTAATTAATTATGCTTTCTATTTATTAGATTAACCTTGACAGAGTAGTGATATTTCCCCTCTTATCCCTTGTAAAAAGGTTGAATTTGTGTGTGGAGGGAAGGCTTTGTCCCATAGACATGTGTTTGCGTATAAAAAGATGAGCAAAGCTCGCTTCTAGACAACGCAACGACAAGGCGGACATCAGTTCGATTTTCGTAGAGCCTTGTGGACGGACTCTCTTCACTCCTCCACACCACCTTCTGCTCTTTCCTTCCTCCCTCACAAGCTAAACGGATTTACCAGAATCTACAGACATATGATTATGATTACCTGGTATGAATGATTACCACAATTAAAACACCTTACCAGTTCAATGGCAGTGAGTCAGAAAACGTTCATGGCATAGTGGGTAGGATTCTGATTGTTTCCTCAGCAGTTGGTAGACACAGGCTAATAGCTAGTACTAGTATAACTCATCAATCAGGAAAATATATATATCTATGGTGGGTACATGAACCAGAGACCAGGCTGCGTAGATTAATGGAAGCAAGAAAATAAATTAAAAAAATAATAGGTCTTTTTTGTTTTTTAGGTTGGTAGTTTGCCCGTGTTGATTAGAGAGCTCCTGCAAAAAGGCGACAGGTGTTCATTGGTGATCTGTGCACACAAGGGAAAGGTAGTGAGTGAGTGTTGAAGTTGGAGTATACATATTGTGTATGTATCATCATATATCAGGTATTTAGGGAGGC
The DNA here is from genome assembly GCA_027943335.1 of Chamaecyparis obtusa. NCBI lineage: Eukaryota > Viridiplantae > Streptophyta > Pinopsida > Cupressales > Cupressaceae > Chamaecyparis > Chamaecyparis obtusa. The sequence continues at coordinate 38,233 of BSBK01001785.1, forward strand.
TAAGAGGGGTTGATTGAGTTGGAGTATACATATTGTGTATGTATCATCATATATAGGGAGGAAGGCAAAGAGGGGTTGATTCAGTGGGGTATGCATATCAGAAGCAGCGACAGAGGCAGCATGAGTTCCATTGTATCAGACAGGGAGACTGAGTATATTTGGAGACATCACAAGCTTGAGATGCGGGATAACCAGTGCAGTTCTGTCCTTCCCAAACGCATCAAAGCGCCTCTTCATGTGGTCAGATAGGGCCTTCCAATCACCCATGTTTTTTCCTTTCATTCTGTATTAGGCATTCAACATGGTGTTTTTTTTTTCCCTTTTCACTTCTTTCTTTCGTTTTTCTCTGCTGGTGGCTAGATTCACATTTGACGTTGGTCGAATTCCTTTCACTTTCCCTGTAAATTTTGGATATGATGCAGTGATTGTGTTTTTGGTTTTCTTTAATCGCATTTAGTGTTGGTCGATTTCCTTTCCTTTTCCCTGTAAATTTTGAATATGACGCAGTGATTGTGTTTTTGGTTTTCTTTAATCGCATTTGATGTTGGTCGAATTCCTTTCCTTTTCCCTGCAAATTATGAATATGATGCAGTGATTGTGTTTTTGGTTTTCTTTGGGTAAATGATAGTGATGCAGTGATTGTGTTTTTGGTTTTCTTTAAATAATGGCAGGAACCTAGTGGGGATCCTGATGGTTGGTACAGGGTTGAATAGGATGAAGATTCTTTATTCCCCTGTTGGATTTTGGATGATTATATGATTTTCTTTTGAAGTATGAAATCTTGAGGCATTTGGACCATTGTCAAATTTTCTCACAGCAGATCACGGTAGCACTGGTTCCGTGTGAGCCTGGTTATTGTGTCCGTCTCCTGTTCTTTTCTCATTTTGTGCGAGTCTGGTTTTTGTCTTTGTATCCTGTTCTTTTCTTTTCTGTACGAGTCTGGTTTTTGTTCTCGTCTCCTGTTCTTTTCTTATTTTGGGAGTCTGGTTATTTGTCTTTATCTCTTGTTCTTTTCTTATTTGGTTTGAGCCTGGATATTTGATCAACCGTCGAGCGCAATTGACCTAATCAAGCAAAATAATTCCCTTCTCTCTTTCAATTATCTTTGCGGATTTAGATTCATTGCAGCCTCTCTTCTCCTCCAATTGCCAGAAATATGTAGGCAGCTGCTTTTCAGATTGATAATTAGGCTATTTTGTGTGATTTCCACAACATTTTTTGGAAAGTTGTTTATTTAGACTGCAGATTGGGAAATAATGAAAATCGAGTGAGTATTAGGGCCTTTATCAGTAAATCTGCAATTACAATCTTGTTTAACTTATTTCAGATCAAGAAGATATTTTGTATGGTTATAACAGAACACCTTTTTTTTATCTCTAAATTTTTTTGACACTGTCTGGTTGTGGGATAATGATTTCAATATCCTGTGGAACAGGTATGGTCGCTAGTGAGAAGATTTGATCAGCCACAGAAGTATAAACCTTTTGTGCAGAGCTGTACTGTTCAAGGGAACAACACTGTAGGCAGCATACGGGAAGTGTGTGTGAAATCTGGTCTCCCTGCTACAACAAGTACAGAAAGACTGGAAATCCTGGATGATGAGCAACATATTTTCAGTGTTAAGATCCTTGGAGGAGATCATCGATTGAAGGTTGTTAGTTTATAATCAATGGCTTAAGAAAATAATTTAGATTAAACTTTTATTCAAATGTTAAATCATAATAATGTTGTCACATCTGTTAGTGCATGATAATGTTGGGACACCTGTTTGCGCACTTACCAGATATAAATCTGCTGGAGATGAGGACATGCATTCTATTTTACAGGTTCACAAAGTGAAAATTTTCTCCATTGCCATCCATAACTAATGATTGTCTTTGTCTGACAGAATTATTGGTCAAAAATCACCCTGCATCCTGAGGTTATTGATGGAAGGCCAGGCACATTGGTATTGGAGTCTTATGTGGTTGATATTCCTGAAGGGAACACTAAGGATGAAACTCGCTATTTCATTGAAGCATTGATAAAATGCAATTTGAAATCTCTTGCGGATGTTTCTGAGAAATTGGCCTTCCAATATCATACAGAATTACTTGACAGATGATTTTTTGTTGGAAGATTTTGTTGATATGGAAAAAGCAGACAGCTAAACTCCAAGGGCTATGGATGTTCTCACAGAGAGGCTGTAGACGAAGAGAAAATGGATCTTATGTTTGTATGTTTTACTCTAGCATGTTATATTTCAAATCAATATTGATACTAGTGTCATGCATTAGGCATGCTTTAAACTGGTACAGACCTTTAAGTGGGCCTTTTGGCCATTGATGAGATTGAGCAGCAAAAGTGAGAAAACATAGTTGTATTAAATGATCTACAGTGTTTCCATATAGAGGAAGGTAGGTTATACACATAGCATTGACCCAAATAACAAATATGGAGAATTTTAAGAGAGATCTATTTCATGTCTGTTTCTGTAAAGGACAACTGTATAAACTGTAAAATGGGTGTTTGTGAGTCAATGCCAATCGTTCTTATTTTTGTATCTTATACTTACATATCTGATTATGATACATTGGTTAGCTTCTTCTGCACTGTACAAACCATGGTAAAACACTGTTTTTATTTCATATTCTAGTTCAACAGCCCTGATTCATTCATTATCAAGTCACACTGCAAAGAATTTTCATTTTTAAGAATACAAGTTCTTAAAGACATTAAATTTCTACACAATAATCTTATTTAAACTCATGATCATGTCACTCTTCAGTTAATTTTAAAATGTATATTGTATTGCAGTGAATTTTCATTTTTAAGAAGATAAGTTCTTAAAGACATGAAGTTTCCACAGCATAATCTTATGTTCATCAACGTTTGGATCATCCTCTCCTCTTGCTATCTCAGTCTGGTTTTGTTTCCCCTCTTCTCTTGCTATCATCTTATTCTATGTTTTCTCCAAAATTATGAAGGAAAAAGTTTACATACTCAAATGCAGCAAGCTAAGTTGTATAGTTGTATCATTTTTTGGTGGAGTAAACATCTTTCAATGCCTAAACATACGAATGTGACTGTGCATACTTGTAAGACATTAAAATGAAGTTGGAATCTTGTATAATTCAGGAGTAGCAAGTATAATTGCAGTATTTAGTGTCACTGGGAATACAAATTTGTAGTTGTACTCAATGCCACTTTGTCTAGAATCATTTTTTTTTTGTGGAGAAAAGCATCTTGCAATGCCTGAGCATATGAGTGTGCATGCCTGTAAGGCCTCATAATGCAGTATTTAGTATTATTTGGGATACAGATTTGTATTCAATGCCAATTTATCTAGTATGCCATTTTCATTGACATCTATGTCATACAAATATGAATTGAACAGTCATAATGCAGGTTTGAATTTACCCATCCCTGTTTCTTTGAATGAAATCTCAGTTACATCCCCTTGAAACATGTTTCTATCATGGTACTGGAATGAGTAGTAAAACAAAAGTTAAACCAAATCAAAGCTCCTCCAACTGTAATTCTAATATTCTACTGAATGCTGAAAAGGTATAAATGCTTTATTTGCATATTGAACAGTTTCAAGGGATCGCAACCCAAAAATTGTAGAATAATTTAACAGTAGCAGAGCCATGGCTTACCCATTAATAGAATCAGATAAGAAATCAACATCAACGCCATGAAAACTGACAACCAGTGCATGCAAATCAATAGGCAAAAACATACAATTGAAAAGACAATAAACTGTAAGATGAACTAATTAATACAAATTCAGTTTAGATTAAATAAAGGTAACAGTTACGGATGGATCATTCATAATTTGCCGAGTGTTATTTTGGGAAAGTAAATACAAAAGATACGGGTACTTAGCGTACTTAGGGTTCGTAGTGTTATGATCGAAGAATGATTTTTTCGTGAAGATTCTAGATATTTTTGTTTTTAATATTGTAGTGCAATTTTATCTTATTAAAATGTTTTGGATTTTATGCTGATCATGTGCTCCGCCCGAGGTTTTTGTCATGTAGTCTATGTAGGTTATGGATTTGTCTTTTTGGATTTAGACTTTTGGACCTTGCATGAGCGTTGATGGTACCCTCATTTTGTTGCAAGGACATGAGGTTTGTTTTATAAGAAACCTCCAAAAATGCATGCAGAATTGGAAGACAGCAAGCAAGTTTTAAAGATGATGGATGCTTGAGTTTTTTTTAATTTTTTAATGTATCAAAATCAAAGATTTTGGATTCTTTCATATTTTAAATGAATACACAATATAGGATTTTGTAAAATATATATTTAGTAAATTTGGATAGGAAAATGAAGAAGATTAGTGGATCAAAATTGAATTGAATTCTAAAATGGAAAAGTTTTAGGACAATTATATAAATGATCTTAAGTGGGTAAATAATCAAATTACTTTGAATTATAAGTGAAGGTAACGACTCTAAAGTAACTAATATAATTACTTTGAACTAATAAGTGAAGGTAATGACTCTAAATGAGCACACATGAGTTATAATTAATGACTCTAAACGAGCAAACATGAGTTATAATTAAGTGAATGTAAGTGGAATAAGTGTGGGTTATTCCACTGAATGTTCGGTCATAAAATTTGAGCTCATGTTCAAATGTTGTTGTAAGATACTAATGATTGAATTATTATCAATAATAGGATACGATTGATCCCTTTCTTTGCACTGATTCATTCAACGAGGATGTCATTTAGCTCCATATCTTTATGTGCTTACAATTGTATCATCCTAAAAAGTTAGCACCCATGATTGGATGCTTTATTAATACCTACTAGACCCACTTTGGTGATTTTAAAGTTTAAAGGTTTGTTATGCTTGATCTTGGCAAGCTGATTCTTCGTTTTCCGTTCCTTTTCACTCTCCCCAAGCTCTAGTTTGAATTTGAACCTATTTTCGTAGGTACATGTCGCTATTGGTGACATGTCTTAGGGTTTTGGGGCCCAAATTTAACCAGGGGCCCGATGTGAGGGTTTTCTTTGGGGATTTCTTTATGTGGTCGGCCTGGATCAAACTTGAATCCTGAAACAGAGTTAGTATAAGAACCCCTTATCACTCTTGACTCCTCATATTGACATCCATTATCCATTGTTAGCATCCATGATCTATTATCAAGTGTAATCATATTGGCAATCAAGCTATCAAGTTTTCAAGCAAGAGCAATTGGATTCAAGGTTTGAAGGCAAGTACCCAAAGTCAAGATCTCCAAGCTTCCAATTCTTCGAGATCATTCAAGTCAAAGGCAATCTTCTCCAATTGATGCAATTTTTTCTCCCATTATAGCCAAGTAGAGGAATTCTCAATCAAGCAAGAAGATCAATCCTTCATTCCTTCTTCTCTCTCCTTCTTTGCAAGTGTTATCAAGCATATCTACATACATGACCTAGCAGTGACATTCATAGATCTATGCATTTGTGATGGCATCCTTGATTGTACATCTCATTCCAAGGTCAATTATTTGGATCTAAAGCACATTCGAGCATCTTCATGAATATGAGTGATTTCTACATCCATTCATGAGGGTTTATGCAAGGTGAATCTATTAAATTTTCCTTCCTATTTACTTTCCTTTATGAAAATTCATTTCATTTCTAAAGTTTATTTATTTTCCTATTTACTTCCCTTTATGCAAATTTATTTCATTTATAAGGTTGATTCCTAAATAGGGGTTTGACCAAGGCAAACCCCTTTCCATAACCTTTTTCCCTATTTTTCTGTGTGCAAGAACATGTTACAGAGTTGTTGGATCAAATCTGGGCAGATCAAGAATAGTCATATGACCTATGAAAAATTCAACCAAAAACACAAGGAACATGTTGCCATTGATGTCATGTCCCAGGAACATGTCGCCATTGTCGTCCTATCCCTAGTATTTTGAGCTCATATTTCTACCACATGTCAGTTTTGTCTTCTGGTTTTCATTTTTCTCAGTTTCATCTCACTGGTTGTCTATTACAATCTATTTTTAGCATCTTTTTAGTGATTTTCCTAGTTAATCATTTACATTACTGTATCATATCATTCACACTTCATCCATTACATATTTTAGTGAAGGAAACTATTGTCCTCATTTAGTGCTTGAATCACCTCTTGAGCCTAGTGGGGTCATCTCCCTTCCTAGATGTGCAATTCATGAAAATAGGAGTGATCTCTACATGATACATTTGACCATGCTTCCATTTTTCATATGTACATCTTTGGTGAACTCGACATGAAAACCATTTTAATTCTGACTTGGTGTTTAGATCTACATTGTATGCATTACATACTTCTCATTTTGGTAGTTAGATCTAGACACTAAAAAAGGGTCAACGCCTATGTACGCCCCCTTTTTTAACATGTCTTTAATGTCTAATTTCCATCTCTAATTTACTAATATTTCTCCTCGATTTTCCTCATTTTTGATCTAATCAATCAGTTTTGAAATAAATTCAAGTCATTATCAAAATTATTAGTCATCAAAATCATCAAAATTGATCGTTTGCCTCATCAAAGTCATCAATTCGGTCAGCAATCAATTAATTTGTCTTCTTTAGGGGTAAATAACCCATAATTTATCCATAAGTCTTAGCTTTGATAAACAAATTACATTTATTTATCTCCTTTTCCCCTAAGTTTCACAATTAATGAATTTGACATTAGTTAATTGGCTAATTATTGATGTATAGAATTTTCATAATTCCTAAATCCTAATTTCCATTTTGTGGGAATAAATGAATTTTAAAATTCAATAATTCCCTCCTTTTGCCAAATGAGATTTTATCCCTTAATTTGTGTTTTACCCACTTTTCTAGCCACCACTTCCTCCTTTTTAGCCTCCACCTTCTCTTTTCCTTTTGTCATAAGTTGTCATAGTTTATGATAATTTTGTTTTTCCCTCGTCATAATTGTCATAATTTATGACAATTTGTCCTTTTTTTCATTTTTCTTTTGTCATATTTGTCATAGTTTATGACAAATTTCCCTTTTTTAACTCACTAATTTCTAATTGTGTATTCAATTTATCATAAGTTGTCATAATTAATGACAAATTTCCCCTTTCAAATTTGTCAATTGCCATAAACTATGACAATTGCCCTTTTGCACACTTAATTTCTAAATTTTTAATTTCTCTTGGGAATTTTATAAATTGAGCCTCATTTGCACTAATTTGGCTAACCACGATCCTAGTATTCTCTTTCTATCATTTTTGTTTCAATATTTTGTGCATCTTATATCATTATCATAGAGCTACATAATCAACTTCAATGGAGAAGAAATGAGAATATGGAAGCTACATTTGAAGGGCTTTTTTTTAATGTTATTTTTGCATGTATTTTTTAATTTGTATTTCAAATGGATTTTATGGTAGATTAGATTGGTTTGCATATATTATTTATGAGATTTTTGGTTCTCTCATTTATGCTTTCGAATGGCTTTTTCTTGTCCTCCATTTTGTGAACCCGACGTGAACATGCAAAATCTGATTTTGTTTGATGTTTTTTCATGTGTTTTGCAGGTAAAAGAACAAGACTTGTGCACTTGGAAGTCTAACTTGTGATATTTGTATAACTTCTTCTTTTAGACATGCAACAAAACACAATGTTTAATTAGTCTTTAAAATGAACTAAAACTACACATAGACTAATTAGTGGGATAAATGAACAACAAATTACATCTAGCCTAATTAGGAGGAAATGAACAACAAATTGCACATAGCCTAATTAGTGGGTAAATGAACTACAAATTGCATATAGTCTAATTAAGTGGATCAAATAACTCTACAATTTTCACCTAATTTTAATTAGGAAGGGAAAGAAAAAATTGTTCTATTTTGATCAAATTTTCTTTCTTAATGGGTTAATGAACAATAATTCTCATGTAATTTTAATTAGAAAAGAAACGAACTATAAATTGTGTTTTTTTTTATCACATTTCCTTTCTAATTAGAAAATGAACTCTTTTATTTCAAGTGTTTGATGTGCTTTCTTATTTGTAATCCCAAAGTATTGTATGGACGTATCCTCTCCCCTTGCCTTCACAGATCTTGGGTGAAGAGAAATTCATGCAATTATTTTAGAGAGGTCTTCCTTGGACCAAGGCATTCACTTTGAATGTGCCAAGGGATGACCTCAAGCGGTAACATGCCAAATCTAGGTCTCCATCCAAACCGCTATATAAATGTGTGAGTGTTAATAATCTAATTAACAGCGTGGTTGGGTGATAGCTTTCCTCCAGTACCCTTGTGGTGCATAAAACCTTGGTTCTCAAGACTGGGATACCTCTTGCGAGAGTTTATCACGCCACCCACTAAACTGGATGTCCCATACTAAAATCTTTGATTTAGTGGCAAAAAAACCCCCTATTCATTGACGCAAGGGGTCACCCATGCCCGTGAAGACATCCCATAGTTTTCGCTACTCTTGGTAGAGATAGAGGTCCCTTGGGAAGTGATGACCCTTAGGATTTGAATTTTGGTGTGCCTGAGAAGTGAGTGCACTATAAGGGGGAGCTCGTGCCTCCAAGCTTCTAGGTTATCCTCCCTGAGTAGGCATGACTGAACTTTGTTCAAGTGGGAATTCAATAGATATTTCCCTTCAAGCCTAGGTTGTGGTGTGTTTGTTTAAATTTTACAACAACCATTCTACCTGATGTATTTTGTGTGAGTGCTCAAACATTGTGAGAACTTTCAAAAACACTTTCAAAATGTTCCAAACATTTCAAAACCTTGCAAAACATTTCAAAACTTGTCAAATCACTCAATTTGGTCACAAACACTTTGTCTTGAAACCTTGTGAACAATGGACTTTAAGAACACTTATTTTGGAACCTTGTCGCATGATTATGAGTCCTCATTTTGCATATCATAGTCCATTGCATAAACCTTAGCTTACATTACATTAGTCCTCATTGCAAACCCTCATTATAGTCTTTAGCATAGTCCTCATTTTGCACTTAGATCCCTTGAGAATTTTGCTAAGAATCCAAACAAAATCCAATTCTTAGAGTCTCTCCTTATGTTGATGAATAAAGGATCTTGACTTTATTGATCTTTTAATCAATCTTTTCTCCTTTTTCCTTTTTCAAGTCAAATTATGTCTATGTCTTAAAGGGTTTGAATTGGTCCCTTATCAATTTGATCTTTTTTTCCTTTTGTCTCTTTTTCAAAGTCAAGAGCCAATATTCAACTTTCTAAGGTTATACTCTTAGATTTGTATTTTCAAAAGATTTTTCTCAAAATTTTCAAAGACGAAAAACCAAGTTGCATAAAGCCTTAGTTTGCATATCATATCTGAATTCCAGAAATCCCCAAAAAAACATATTTGCATTTTGCACAATCATTCAAAATCCCAAAAATCCAAAATGTTTTGCATTTGCATATCTCCTTAAATTTCATTTTGCATTATCATTTCCTAAAAAGTCCTTGCATAGTTTAGGTTGTATTATCATACCCTAAGTTTTCAAAAAGCCAAAAAAAGTTGCATTTTGTATTCAGTCATCATGCCAATTATGAAAGGACAAGGTTACTATCAATCTATGTACACTTCACAAACACCTTTTGACCCAAGACAAAGCACACCCTCACAATTATAATGTTTTGACCCAAACATGACACACCCTTCAAGACAAGAGAACCAAACATTTCATGACCCAAGATACATGACACATGTAAATATTCGAACACATGTTGAACCAAGACAAATGACATTCTCACATATGATCTACCATATCAATCCCATGCACACTTGACTAAAAATTTGATAGATGAATTGGAGAAAGAAATTAAGATTGTGGAACAACAAGTAAAAAATGCTAAAAGGAATAACAAATATATGGCCAAACTCCTTAAATGCCCAAAAGAAAGGTGTTGGTTCATCAAAATGGACTTTATGCTTTCAAAAGAAACTAATACATCTATAGTTTTTAAGGATGGGTTAGATCCAAATATGAGTTCTAAGATGACTGGACCAATTATAGGGACAGGACTACCCTCTGCACTTCTGGCTCTGCAAAACCAAGGAGGGTACTCCTAATCCAGTAAAACAAACCTTACTTCAACAATCATAGACTGGATTTAAAATAATAGATAGATGGTAAGAAAATACTAAATGATAACCACTCATTTATTGATTCTCCATTACCATTAGATGGGACAGAACATGTGGGTCATGATACTTCAAAGATTTTTGATTGATTTATATCAATATTTTAGGAATACAGTAAGAAACTCATCAGGCAATTATTTCTATAAACTAGCTCCACTGCTGGCCAGTTCCTTATCCATTGGGTGACATCTTCACTACAGAATGAAACAACATAAACAATATGCTAAACTTTGATGACTTATATCTTTAGAAAATACTATCACCATGTGGTGATTCTAATCAGAGGACTCTGAAATTCACACTACTTATTGATATCCTTATGCAAACTTCAAAGAATTGGTGTTGTATCTAGAGCTTATTTAATTTGATCTTTAGATCAAAGCTAAAGAATATCAACACCTACATAGAGATAATCCATGCAATGAATTTGACAACTCATAACTCAAAGAAAAAAGAACACAAAGGAGATATATGAACTCTGGATTTTATCAAACTTGATATATCATCTTTTTGTATACACAATACTTTAAAATGCAAACCACTTGAATTTTCAACTGAACCAGTAAGACTTGATATTCTATAAAAAAATTGGCCTAAAACAATCTACTGTATCCTAGACTCAGAAACTTGTCAATCAAATGCTCAAGTTCTAATCCTTCTAAATGATCTTGGAAATCCTTTTATAGAACAAGGATTACAAAAAAGCTATTGATCACTTAGGAATAAAACAAAGATTACATAGATAAGACAAAGGACACAAAGCACACCAAGATTGCACTCAGTTGTAGTTTTCAAAAGTGTAGTCAATTTGAGTGCCAAGTCTTCTGCAATAGTTTCCAAAAATAGTTCTAACTTTTCCAGGTGTTGCCAAAATGTCTCAATCAACCTCTTCCTGTCAAAATTCCTTGTTTAAGATCCCCAAACAATATCCTTAGCTACCTTTCTCAAAGTATTAGTCCTTTGTATTTAACTGGTATGGCATTTTAGGAAAATAACTCTGATCCAGGTGACTACCGGATATCTTGTTCATCAATTCTTTACCTACAACCATCCTTGGAAAATAAAACTGATTCAAACTTATCGCTTATGTTTCACCGACTCACACCCTGGCAAAAACCCTTAAACAATTTTAAAATTTTGGCTCAACGGCTAACTGATTTAGCTTTTAAAACGTGGTCGTTGATCTTCATCCTTTCCCAACATATTGGACGGTCTTCATAATTCATCATAACAATCAATTGAGCCTTTTTTAAAACACTTAACCATGCCAACCTTACCAGCAACCAATCAAGACCGAGCACATTAGGAAACCTGGCAACTAGACCCACCTTTATCTTAGTCTTTGCATCAGATGGCTATCACAAGGCCGCGATGATTATCTATCCCGCATCTTTCCTTAGCGGCATCATGACCACTATAGATCTTCTCTAGACTTGTATCACCTTTATCCTTTAACCACAACTAGCCCCCTAACCTTAAGTCATTCGGCGAACACGCGAGTGAAGGCATTCTCCAGGTTTTTGAAAGTTTACCTTAACCCATGTTTGGTCTAGAGATCACACGAACAAAGCATTCGCGTGATTGCTGAGTGAATCCTTAACCCTGTGTTCCATCTAGAAAACAAGCGACCACCCTCAGATCTATCTTCATCTTGTGGTCCTCATTGATTAGTCGAATACCTCATAACCCCTTAACTTAACTTCATTTTATCCAGCGAACACATGACTAAAAGAATCTCATGATCGCTTAATTTTTCACTTGACCCTGGTTAGATCCTAAGAACATGTGAACAAAGCATTCGCTAGATCGCCAAATACTTTTCTTAACCTTGGTTTGACCAGGCGAATCGGCAAACACTGCATTTTCTTGATCACTGAACATTTCTCTTAACTTAGGTTTCATCTAGAGAACCAACGACGGACACCCGATTTCACTTACATCAATGGTCCACACCGAGTCTCCAAGTCTTTTAACTTAACTCATCCTTCATCATGAGATCACGTGACTGAGGAAATCACTAGATCTTTGAACACTTTGCTTAACCGGGATCTAGTTTGGAGATCATGCGAATGAAGCATTCACGTGGTCGCTAAGTCTTATCTTTACTCTGGGTTTAATCTGGAGACCTAGCGCCAGCCATTAGATCTTGATTGCATCAATGGAGCACATTGAATCCTCAAAACCTTGTCTTAACTCAACCTGGATCACAAGATCATGTGACTGAAGTATTCGCTAGATCTCAGAATATTTCTCTTAACCCCAGTTACATTCGGAGAACATGTGATAGCCTTTATTCGCCAAGTCACCAGATCCTTTACCTAACCTTAGATCAATCATGAGATCAAGTGCCATCCATTGATCTTGTTCACCATCCGCAATCCTTGCTGAGTCGCTAGATTATTTGAAACTTGACCATTGCATTAGGAGAATGCGCAACAACCATTCGTTGGATCGCTAGATGATTATAACTAATTGCTAAGAACTTGGAGATTTGGTGAACATTGAGTAACATCCCTTAGTCGCTAGATCACTAAATAAAAAGTGACTTGAAAATTTTATCCTGAGATCTAGCAAACACTAAGAGATAAAAACCACGTGCAGACTCGAAAACTTAAGTGGCGAATAAAGTAACAAAGAAATAGATTTGGATAGGGTTTTTCTATACTTATACACATTTTGAAACCCTTATTCATGGAAAAGACCTATTTCTCAGACCTTTAGACTATAATATCTCACTGGTTTTTGCATTTCAGCACATGCGATCTGAAATGGGGCTTGGTCACATCTTGATTAATCCATGGCTAAGCTTGCAAGATATGAAACCTTGTACATCTTCTTCATAGATCAAAAGTGTGTTGCAGTTAGGGCATGGCAATTTTCTAGGGTTTGCAGAGGAATAGGCCATTTTCTTTGGATTTTGCATTTTATAGGAAAATGGGCTAACAAAAGGTTTGGTGAAATTGACGTTAAATCTCTCATTGCAAGATCACAAATATCAAAACTTATTTCACAACTACATGAAGCAAATGAAAGATTCAACCAAGCCTAATTCAATCATGTTTAAGAGAAAAAAATTTTCAATTGAGTCCTAGATCATGCTCAAGTCAGTCAAATTTCAAATCAATATCCATGCAATCAAATTTCAAATCAATCATTCAACCAAGTTCCAAATCAAACCTTCCAACCAGAGTGTGGCATTATTCAACCAATCTTCATTCCAATGCAAGAAAGTGTCCCTTAAACAAATTCACAACATATTGTTCCAACAAGACAAACAATACCAAGGTCACAATTTGTTTCCTTCGAGAACATTTCATGTTAATGAGAAACCTTTTATGCCATCAAACCAAACAATTTTTCCTCAAACAAGCACAAGTTCAAACATGTTAGGCATAATAAATGGGAAACCTTTTGTGGAACACATTCAGCCCAAAAATTCTTCACAACATGTAAACATTGATGTGGTGTCACCAACAAGATCACCTAAGGAGAAACAAAAATCTAAATTCATGAAGAGATTTCTTTAAAAAATGGAGTTTGTACATAACATTATGGATTAGGAAAATAATAATTCACCCATGTCTAGCAAAGGTTCATCCCTAAACAACCACATGGATGACAAACCTATTTCCTCTCAAGTAATTGAAGAAACATCTATTTCCCCCACCATTCCTTCATCCCCTAAACCTTCACAAGATAAATTTCCTCCATCGCCCTCAGGTTGCACTTCCAATGATGAAACCCTCCAAGGGCTATCCATAGACAAAATTCAAGCTAGTATGATTCACAAAGCTAATCCCTTTTATGATTTCCAACCATTAGAACCAATTTCATCATGTCCTTCATTTTCAAGTAATACTTTTCAAGAGAATCTAATACAAATTCCATCTCCTCCATGTCAAACTATTGATCCCTTTCCAACGTCCCCCATGAAAATTCCATCTCCTTTAAAACATTAACCCCTTTATAGAGTCTCCCATGCATATCCAAATTCATACCCCATGTCAAGAGGATGATTCAAGTCATGATAAAATGACTCCTAACATAAATCAAGATCAAGATCCAAAAAATGACCAATCTCATCCAATTGTTGACCAAGATCCCATTTCCCTTAAGCTTCATGATAATCCCATTATCCCTATCTTTCCTATCCCAAATGATCTCCTTCCATATCAAGACCAAAATTTCCTTCCAAGTCATATTTTCCTTCCATTCCCTAAGCAAGATCATGTCCTCCCTTCTTTTTTTTTCCAAAGATTTCATCCAGATTCAAGAGTATAATGTTTTTATAATGGAATCCAAAGATACAATTCCAAGTCAAGATCAAAATACCCCCTCACCTTCATGTCCACAAAAATATTATGTCATCCCTTTGGATCCTCCTCAAGACCCCCTCCATCCCTCCATTTCCATGTTCTAGTCCTCCAAATCCTCCACTAGATGATCCTATCACTATTCCTATTACATTAGAGGATCTCATTGTTCCTCCTGATCCCCCTTGTGATTTGAACATATTTGTGCAGGATTTTCATGAACCACATACATGTCTAATTAATTCCTCCATTAGAATATATTCCAATCCACTTTATGATCCTATTGTTTCTTTTATATCATGTCCACCTCAAAATGGGCTTCCATCTACCAGAAAGTATCCCACTAGTCAAAGAAATCATTTTCAAGTCAAAGGGTTAAACCTCCATGAACAAGGTATATTAAAACCCTTTCATGTCAAAGAAAATTTTGAAGTTCATGAACTCATTTATAAATCTCACTCTCATGGCATTGATATCCCTTCAAATCCCAAATCCAAACGTATACCTCCCCTTTCACTGCTTCCATCCATTTTTGGTCCATATATTCCTCCATCCACTAGCTCACAATCCACTTAATTTTGCCCATATGCAGGTCAGAAAAAGGAACAAATATTTGAGAACCTTCCAGCCATCCACAAAACCTCCATGCCATTCTTATCCATCCATAAATCCCATTCCCTTTCCAAGCAATTTGGATGCCAATAATAAAGTCCATAAGTCAAGAAAGCTACATGCAGCTAATGATCAACATGTTGAGTCTAATCGACATGTGAATACAAAGAAAAATATGATCCAAAAAGAAAAAAATGTTAAAAGGCCCATTAAGAAAAAAGAAAATTCAAAAGCAATATGGGTTCCTAAATCCCTTGTGCAATCACCCACAAAAAAGTGAATAGTCAAAATGCATGTGGGTTCCCAAGAAGATTCTTGAAGCACAAAGTCATAAAGAGAAATCAAAGGTGGCATCTAAAATTTATATCCTTCCATCTTCCAAATCCATTTTGGGTCCTTATGTCCCAAATTTCATATCCATTCTTTCACCAAATCCAACATCTCATTTTCCTCCATCATTCCATCACCCCTCAAGGTGTGTGCCAATGTTATTCTTGCTTCCATTTTCATCCACTCAAAAGAAAGCCTTCTTACATTCCCTCCATTATCCAACACCTATTTTCCAACCTTTCATTCAACCTATCCAATCCTTTTCATAATCCTATCCTATCCAACCATCCATTTCACATTCCTTTGTCATTACCCTACCAACATCTTTGAGCATACTATCATAGTCATGGTCCATTATTATATATGTTTCAAGAGTACCATCCAGAAGAATAAGGAACTTGATTCCTTTGTCCATGTCATGTTCTGCATCTATTTTCTTCTGAAAAATGTCAAAAAAATTTTTAAAAATGAAAAAAAGTCAAAAAGTTAAAATAAAGGTGAAAAAGTGAAAAAAATGAAAAAAAAAGAAAAAAATAGTTGCCTTGATGAAAACCTAGAAAAAAAGCATCCCGGTAACACAAAAATAAGAAATAAAGAGAAATAATTTCATCCAATAGTGAAAACCTGACAAACATGCGCTTTGGACAAGTACCATGATGAAAACTTGGTAAACAGACATCATGTGTAATTCACGAGCTTCTTACATTCCATACTTGGGGGCATATTTTGTCAATAATTCCATTATCCTCTATTATCCCTATCATATCCTTCATTATCCTATTTCCCTCATATCCCTTATCCTATCAGCTTCCATATCCCCTTTTCCCATCTTTGATCTTGACAAGGTTAAGGATCTTCCTAGAAGCATCAAATGTCCTATTTGCTTTACATTATCCCAATCACTTTGGTCCATACTGCCTATCTTATTGCATCCTTTAACCCATCTCCCCTTGTCCATTCTTGATCTTTCTTATCCTTCCATATCCTATCATTTTCCTATCCCAATCCCTTTCTTGGTCTTGATATAAAATGACATAAAAATGCAAAACTTATTTCAATAACCTCTTGACATGTCTAGTCGTATGCATCACTTTCCATCCAGTGCACTATTACATTATCCTATCATTGCCATGTCTAGTCCCTCAACTTTGCAAAAATGCATATTATCTCATTCTTTGGATAGTCCTTGGCAACCCAAACAGAGCTTCAATGACATATCAAACAACCATTTGCTACAACATTTGGGGTCGACTTCTGATAGTGGGTAGTGATGACACTACCATTTGTGTGTGATTTTTATATTTTTTTTGCAGGTGCCCCCTGTAATACCCCAAAATTGGCACCTAATCATTTCAATCAATTTTGGTGCATTTCTTCAATTTTCTATGTCATCAAAGTCCTATCTCACTAGGCAATTTTCTCTCTCCTACTTGGCTCTATTTGACTTGATGTCAGTTGCAAAGACCCTAAATTGCAATAATCAAATACTAAATTAATTCCTAAAGTTTTTGACTTATATTAGCTAAATTATCCCTATGATAAATTAATTTAATTCTAAAGTCCTAAGTGCTTTCTAATTAAATTATATCTACCCCCTTTAGCTAATTACACATCAAAAAGGAATTAATATTATTTAGTTATTCGAATGGACACCTCTTTATTTGAATTTAATTATTTGAATTATTCAAAGAGTCATACACCACATGTGGCAAAAATTCCATTCTTTAATTAAATAATTTCTTGCATATTTGTCTCATTCTCCAACAAACAAGTGAAGAGTCTCAAAGAGGAATGAAGAGTCAGGAGTTTCAAATCAAGAAACTCTTCATTCCCCTTTTGGCATTTCTATTTAAAGAGTTTGTTTTCCCTCTCCAAAGATCAAACTTTTGAGAGCACATAGATGATAGCGAAATTCTACTACATCTCTTGAGATTCAAAGCTTTTGAGTGCATTATTTTAGTTAGTTCATTTAGCATAATATTGCATTTTCTCTCATCTAATTAGTTTGCTTACTTGTTCTTAATCTAGTTGCATTCTTGTTTGAAAATACCAAAAAGAATTTGCATTCTCATTTTAGATTAATTGCATTCATACTAGTTTAATTGCAATTTGATTTCTTTCATATGCTTTTCTTTTAAATCCTCCATTGTAGAATCGGTCTTATGGTTGTTGGCTTTCAATCTAAGAGCAATTTTAAACACCCCAACTACAGAGGAGGCAACAGATCGCTTCACAACGGATTTCAGATTGAATAATTCATATTCTTTCCCATAATTCAATCATGTGAGTAAGGACTATGTTGTGTGTGTGTTGGATTTGAGGTCCAAATTCAATCATACACATTTTGGCGCCCACCGTGGGGCAGAAAAGATCAATTTCTGGCCTCATTCTTGATTGGTTTTTCAATTTTAGTGTTGGTTCCAAGCCTTGTACGGCTATGTACAGCCTAGAAACCCTGTAATATAGTAATTGATGGATAGAATGATGAATCCTCTTTCTCATTATTTTGGTTTGGTTCATTTTTATAAAGAAATGAATAAGTTATGATCATTTTGGTGAAAGTGGGTATTTGCAGATTTGAGATTTCCTGAATACAGTCAGATTGAAACATTTGGTATGGACAAATTGTGAAGAATCAGGACCTATAATAATATTAATTAGAAAGATACATGAATTATATTTCATTTAATTTTTGTTTGAGTCATTTTTATGTAGATTTGTGAAAGTTATGGGCATTTGAGTGAAAACTAGTTTTTAACAATCTGTATTGGAGTTGCAGGAAATGATTTATTCTTAGAAAATAATTTATGAATGGGAAAAATAAATGGCTTACATATTTGGAAACTAGATTCATTAATAGTTATTATGAAATTGGTTTGGTTTTATTTGGATTATTTTTGAGAAAGATATGAGATTCCCTAGGCAAGGTTTGGTATTTTAAATCTGAATTATGACAGGGATGTGGATCAGAATTTGCAGTCTCAAAAATCAATTGTTTGAGGAATCAAATGAGGTTATCAGACCTTAAGATTTTATGAGGTGATAGATATGGTAATTATCTTCAAACTTTGTGTTTTCTAGAAATTTTGGTTTGGAGTTTTGGTGGGTCAAATAAATCAATATTTAAAGACTATTTTGAAGACAACAATGTTACATATGTTAAATCAAACTCCTAACAATTGATTTTCATATCTAACCATCTTAGGGCTTGCATAAGTTGGATATACATTGCATATCTTGTTTTCTTATTTTCTTGTCTTGATCATTTGAAGGTTCATGGCTTTCTTTCATGGAAAATTTTTAAAACAAACAAAAAAAAGGTAAAATCTACTAAGCGCGTTGTGTTAGACTTGAGGTATTTTGTTACATCTCTACAACATTTGGATTTTGGAAATAAGAATGAACCTCTCATGTGTTTGGCTTGAGTGTTTACATGCTTTCATAGAACACATTTTAATTGATGCTCTTAATGGGAAATGAAAGAACATAGATTTGTTTTTACAAGTTTGTGTAAGTGAATGCTTGCGTTTAAACCATAAGTAATTCTTGGTTTCCAATATCAAATATCCCATTGAGTGATTGAGGGCATGGATTCATTCCTTGTTTGCATAGGGAGTTAAATGCACCACTTTGTGGACTCACTTTATGTTTGCTTGGAAAGATAAATATTCCATTGATTCAACCCTTTTTCATTTGTGAGTAATATTGATAAGCAACTTTAGAGTACTTTTGATTGAGCTTGTTAGCTAAATTGGGTGTTGGACTCGCTTATTTCTAATCGCCCCTCATTATCGCCCTTTGGATGCAAGGTCAACATTCATACATAGGGGAGGGGTCTACTTGAAAAGAGAGTTAAGTGTTCCACAAAGTTTCCCCCTTTTTATGCTTTCTTGATCTCATTAGTTTTCTAAGGTGTGGACTCGCTTTGAGTTTGTGTGAGGAGTTAAATGTTCCACTTTTTGGACTCACTTCACATTTACTTGAAGAGTTAAGTGTTCCACCTTTAGTACTTTCCAATACTTTTGATAGTGAATTACTTACTTTTTTATTTTTAGAAGGCCTGCTTGGGGATTTCATCACCTCAAGGGATGACCTTAACTCCCGTGTTCCGGCGGAGTATAAATATCGGGAGGTGAATCCAAAGACACCTCTCTTGGGACTGAGTTAGATTTCACTCTTGGCTAAGCCTCAAAGAACTTTATACCTTTGAGAAGTGAAGGAGGAGATTTGGGTTACTGTCTCCCCCCAGCTGTGTGATTTTGGATTCTTCTCATCTACGAATTTGGGCCTCACATACCTTATGTATATTGAGGACTCCCTTTAGAAGAGCTATGTATAGCCTTGTAGATAGCTTGCTAGGATGTTGTTGTGTTCTAAGTGCCTGCTAAAACATTTTCAAGAACATACACAAGTAGTTCTTAAGGAGTAGAAATACTAAGTCACTATTCTTGTTCATGTGCAAGGTTGCTTTGCCCCTTGCTCATTGTTTGAAGACAATTGCTTGCTTGAACTCCTTGATTGCTATCTTACGTGCTTGATCAATGACATAAATCTGGTCCGCCTTTTGTTTGAGGTCTATTTTTCTGCTTTCCTGTCATTCGCTATTAGAAACTAGTTGTTTTGAGTTAGGAATCGATCGATCTTCGCTTTGACTCATGTCATCTCTCGTTGGTTTACATTATCTCTTTATGCCTTTTGTATCTTGTGTTGTGATAGTCTATCTCAGCTATTCTAGCCCCTTCTTTTGATGATTCATACCAGATTCATCTCGCATCCTGGCTATCCCTTATCTCTTTTGTGTTGTTCTTAGAGACAGAGTCTAGCATTATCCTGAGTCTCCTCTCGTCACATCTTCATTTATGACTGTCACGACTCGAATTGGAAAGACTTTCCCCATTTAGAATACTGATCAAGATAGAAGTGAATCTCCTAATCAAGACATAGGTCATCTCGAATCTGTTATGAAATCTGAACTTTGTGAGAGATCCTCACATTCCTCCTCATTCCAAGAGTATTATAATCCATTGTTTCAAATACAGTCTGACTTATTATTTCAAGAATATTATAACCCATTGTTTGAAGACCAGCAAGACTCTGAAGGGTCACTTTCTAAAATTGAACCTATCGACTCTTTCATGATCTCTCAGAATACTACCAACAATATGGGAGATCCATTCCACTTCCCAAGGGGAGGTAAATTCAGCACTAGTCATAAGCAATATCCAAATGACCAAGGTCAAGGTCAGTCTCGAAATGACAAGAGTTATGATCAATCCCACAAATTTCAATATTCGGTCAACATCCGCGACCTTTTCAATTTGAAACAACAAGGGGAGCCTCTCCTAACATTTCTCCAGAGATGGAGACAACTATGCATGAAGTATCTGCATGAATTACCCGAGTCTAAAAAGCTCGATATCTTCTTGGACAATCTTGTCCTAGATTTTGGATACCAAGTATGATTGCAAGGTCCCCTCACTTTTATCAATATGATTAGGTGGGCTGTGAGGATAGAAGCGTTTATGGTCAAGAAGGGAGAATGGACTTTGAACAAAGACAACAAGCAATGACCTTCTCCCTCAAACATGGATAAGGATAAGATTGTCAATAGAAACATAGATGTTATGGATGACAGGGTTGTTGACAATGTGATGCCAAAACCCTCAAAGTCTATCTTTAATCTCAGCTTTAGCATACAAATGATCAAAGCCACTGATAAGGCTATGATAGAAACTCAACCACCTTCAAGATTTGCTAGAAACAAACCTTGGCTCTCTCAACCTGAGCGTGACTCCACTTTCTTGGGAAAACCTCTCAATGTGGTTTATAGGACTTTGGTACAAAACCATAACAGGAATTCAGATCATCGGGAATTTAAAGACTCCTTTCCTCCTCATGGGAAAAGTGAATTATCTAAGTCTAAAGCTACCAACAATGTGGTCAACTATATGTACGATACTAGCGACATTGTCACCAATGAGATTGAACCTATTGATGTTGAATACTGTGACATGATCATTGCTCTAGGGAGCAAGGATACTCCTAAACCCAAAACTCCCTTTATCTTGCGAGGCCCTGCACCTCCCTCTTATAACTCCACACAGTCTCCAGCTTGTGCGAATGCTATCACTCAATCTTGTGTGAAGATTATTCTCAAAGGTCCTGAACCTTTGACATCCAGACCAAAACTATCTATGGATAAAACCCTCGCTGAGGTAAACATCCCCAAAGATCTCCATCTCGACTAGTTTCAATCTATGGTGGGTCACTTGACTTCACCCCATTATTTATCCTTCTCTAAAGAAGATGATCACTTGCTGAGCCACCCGCATAATGCTCTCCTGCACACTAAAGTTATGATAGGCCCCAAGAGTATCCCTCGCATCCTCATTGACAATAGTGCTAGCCAAAATACTTGCTCTGCTAAGATGCTTACCCAAATGATAGACAACTTTGTTCCTGCCAATAGAGAGTCCAATGAGTTCTATGATGCTAAGCTAAAAGAAATAGAAAAGACCTTGAAGATCAAAGATATTGGCATGGGGGAATATCAGTTTGAATCCATGTTGACATTGACAACTCTCCCTCCATCTCTACGTTCCTGTGAGGAACCTTCTGAAGATGGATTTGGTATTAGCTATCAGAGCTATGAGCTTGACCAACCTAGCTGTAGCTTGCACTCACATGAAGAAACAAAGATTCAGCCTATGACATATGAAAGACCTTTGAATGATCAAAATTCTGATTCAGACTACCAGAAAGAGTCTTATCTACCTTCTCAAGTGCTTCAAGAACATGATCTTGGTCCTCACCAGGAGGATTTTATACACTCTACTGAACAGATTTCTACTACTGCAGCTACTACTGAATATGTCATTGCCTCTAATGGCACACATACTAATTGGGAGAAACTGTTGGATGCTTCCCTTATCTTGGGTATGCCTCAAGGTATGCCTATTCTAGATTGTTCCACCACTTCTGCTATTGAACAGACTCCTACTCCTGCCAACTCCAATGGCACACATACTGATTGGGAGCAATTGTTGGACACTTCCCTCCTCTTGGGTATGCCTCAAGGTATGCCTATTCCAGATTACTTTGCTGCTTCTACTATTGAACAAGATCCTACTGTTAAAGAAACACTTCCTATATTAGATGACAACAATGAAGAAAGTTTGCCTCCGACTATGTCTCTAGCTGAATGGGACTCTATATCAAATGCTACTACGAAAATACTAGTTGATGCTATGCACCTATATGCTAGTCTTAACAACTTAGAAAGAGGAGAAAGTTATGATCCTCCAGATCAAGCTATTGATGATGATCCTTTCCACCCTCCTGTGGAGATCATTCCTATGGCTCCTAGGCCATCTACTCCAAGCTACACTCCTACTGCTCCTGCAAATCATGGGTATGTAAGACCCCATTCTATTACAGCTTCATGGAATATTGGTAGATCCAGAATTGAAATGGTTCCTATTCGTGCTCTCTTACCACCCGAAAGGGGACCTAACTCTTGGAATAGGTCATCTTGGTTAGACTCACATAATATTCCTCCAAACCTATCTGACTCTTCCAAGATGACTCACAATTGACAATGCTCTATGGAAGATTAGTTTCTTGATCTATCTGATGCATTCATGAATGATGAGGATGATACTGGTATATTTGCACTTGAGCCCATCACATCAACTTCTCTTCCCTCTTCATCTCCAAGAAAAGTGGTCCGTCCACTTCCATTTCCACCTCTCCACCTGAACCAGTCATATAAGCCTCTTTCATCCACCATTCCCAAGTCTTTTGGAAGTAACTTGGATGTGCAACATAAAAAAAAAAATAATGAGAATCCACTTATATCTCAAGGTCACCATGTCCCATCTAATCGACATGTGACTATGAAGAAAGGAAAGCAACAGAGGTGTTCAAAAGACTGCAAAGGTCCTCAAAAAGAAGAAGACAATCAAAACCCAAAAAATAAAATAAAAAATGGATCTCGAAATCCATTCTACAGGCATTGTCATCAAAAGCACCTCAAAGTAAAGAAGAAAAAATTCAAAATCTATGTGGATTCCAAAGAAAGGAAAAATCAAAGTTGTCATTCGAGCTTCCAAAATTCTCATACTTCCTTCCATTCCATCACCCTTGCCTCTCATACTTTACCCTCTTCACTCCATCTTTCCTTGTCCCAAAGTGCATATCAGCATCTTCTCATTGCTAATGACATGACTAAGAGAAATCTAGAACGTACTCTCCCTAAGCGGTTAGAGCATGGGAAATCTGATAAAGAGTTAAGGTGTGTCCATGAGGATATTTGTGGGTCTCACTTAAGTGATCTTTCCTTGACTATGGATCTCTTGACAGTTGGACACTACTGGTTGGCTCTCCTATTACTGCTACAACATCTGGTTTTGATTCTGCTAACTACCACTACAAGTGACTGTGTTTCCAGAGATCATCATTGAAGGAGAGAAACTCAAAGAGCCAATCAACGCTCTTCATCTAAAGAAGTTCTATAGTTGAGACATCCTCGGCATGCTCATGTACATACTTATTGGTCTTGAAAAAATTCTAAAAATGGTATATTGCAAAAAATCCTAAAAATTGCAAAATGTCCTAAAAAAATGATCATCTTAGTGAAAACCTGGTAAACAGGTGCTTTGATGTATCTATTATCTTGGTGAAAACCTGGTAAATAGGCACCTTGATAATAATTAAAAAAATGGAAAATTGAAAAAAAAATACAAAAAAAAATGAAAAGATCAAAAATACAAAAAAAATAAAAATGAAATATTCAAAAATACAAAAAAATCAAAAAAAGAGAAAAGTCCAAAAAAAAATTGAAAAAGAAGAAAATGTGCCATTGATGAAAACCTAGTAAATAGGTGTCATGGTAGCAAAAATAGAATCTCTACCAAGATGGTGAAAACCTGGTAAATAGGGGCCTCTTGTTTCTTGAAGCTACATCTCATCTCAGCGTCGCTTAGCTTTTAGTTTCTTGCTTTAGTTTGCTTTCCCGCTTTCCTACTTTAGTTTGTTTCCTGGTTTTAGCTCGTTTCCTGCTTTAGTTTGCCAACTCATGCTCTTGCCTTTAGTAGCGTTTGAGATTTCCATTGACTCTTCATGGATTGGAACTGGTTCACACTTGGGGGCATCTTCCTAGTCTAGGGGGCATTGTCCTATCACTTTCAGAAGTATTTGCATCGGTCACCAGCGGTTCTCGTTGCGTCTGCCTGCCGATGCCTAGCTACTTTTGAGATTTCTCTCCTTGAGGATCTCTTGTGTATCGGTCACCAGTGGTTCTCACTGTGCCTGCCTACTGATACTTAGCTTTCGTTCAATCTCTCTCTTTTGTGATCTCTTCCTTACATCAGTCACCAATGGTTCTCACTGCATCTGCTTGCTGATGTTTTGCTCATGCTTTATTCTCTCTTTTGAGAATCTTCCTTGTATCAGTCACCAGTGGTTCTCACTACATTCACTTGCTGATACTTGGTTTGCACTCCGATATCTTCTTGAGACTTTGTCTCTCGTGACGGTCACCAGTGGTTCTGACTACGTCTGCCTACTATCGCTATCCCATCGAGACTTTGAATGTTATTTGCTTCCGATTCGACTTCAATCCGCTTGAAGACAAATTGAAACTGAAACTAAAATGGACTTTGTGTTCCTTCGAAGTATGCTGAGCTTTTCCTTTTCTTGTTTGTTTGTTTTCTTTTTCTTTGCTTTTTGCTTGTTGGTTTAGTTCCAATGATCCAAAGAATCTATCTAAGAGGGGTGTCTATCTCTAAGAGCCTTCATCTCATATTGGATAGCCATGTGTACCTCGACTCCTTTTATATGGATGCTTTGGTGAGGTTGGTTCTTCTCCTTGTTTGTTTTGAGTGACTTCTTTCTGCTACAAGTGAAATTGCTAACGCTCATCCTGCTAAGTGAACATAAGGGTCATTGCGAGAACTCTTTGGCAAAAGAAGGAACTCCTACATGTTTGGTGTGTTTTTCACAAGAAACATTCAGGTCATTCTAGCAAATGTTCTTTGATGCTTATGTTAACTTGCTAAATCAAAAGGAATAGGTGTTCAGGTCATTCTGGCTTCTTGTGCCTTAATGCTTACACCTCATTCTGACAAATCTAAGACTTATGTCATATTCATATTCTCATGATAGCGATATCAGTAAGGTTTGTGTGGCATCTTGTGTTTGTCCAAACTTAAAAGGCTCTATGATGACAAATTCAGTAAGTCCAACAACCAAGTCCTAGGATTGCATCTGCTCATTTTGGGTTTGCATTTTCCAGTCTAGGCTTGCACTTTCTAGGCTTGCATGTTCATTTTAGGCTTGCATTTGAGATAGTGTTTGGTGCTCTCTTGATTGTCTTCTTTTCATCAAAGGTTCTCTTCTTTCATCCTGGGTTCATCATGATTGCACAAGTTTTCGGGATTGAAATCGAAATCTGACATCTCTAGATAGCTCGAAATCGCGTTTTAAATTCTTAGACCCTTTGGGATCGGACGCTTGTGCAGTCAGCTTTTTGGCATCATTTTCCTGCTAGATCCTCATCTTTGAATCATGTTCTTGAGATCTTTACTCTTTTCATCAAAGTCAACTCTAGTCAAATTTGGTCAACCATGGTCAACCATGGTCAAAATTGGTCAACAGGACCTTTGGATCACTTCAAACTAATTTTGATCTATTTTATCTTCGAGATCTTTGATCTTATCCTTATCTGCAACCTCTTGCTATCAATCATCTTCTGATGTGTCACCTTTCGATTTCGCTCCCAAGGGGGCAGGATGATTGCATCATTGAATCTTGTCGAATCAATTCTTGAATCAATTTGATCTAAATCATCAATTTTCATTTCTTGGGGCATCTCAGTGTCTCACATCTGCTTATCTCATCATCTATCTTTTAGGTATCTGAGCAATCTAACTCGGATCCTTGAGAATCAAGCTTCATTTTGGAGAGGATTCTCGAAATCTTTTAGGTATTGGGGCAATCTAACCCTAATCCCTAGGAGTCAAGCTTCGTTTTGGAGATGGCTCTTGAAATCTCTTTTATATTGTTATTTGGGCAATCTAACCTGGGTCTCAGAGGGCTAAGCTTCGTATTGGGGCAATCTAACCCTGATTCTAGAGACAGTCCTAAATCTGCATCTTCATCAATTGGTATTGGGGCAATCTAACCCTGATTCCAGTTCTCTTCTAAGACCGTTGTCTTTGCAATCTAACTTGGACTTTGGAAATTCTTGTCATTTGTCACTTCAGACTATTCTTTGAATCAATGCGCTATTCGCACATCAATTCAAAGAGGGGCAAATGTAATACCCCAAAATTGGCACCTAATCATTTCAATCAATTTTGGTGCATTTCTTCAATTTTCTATGTCATCAAAGTCCTATCTCACTAGGCAATTTTCTCTCTCCTACTTGGCTCTATTTGACTTGATGTCAATTGCAAAGACCCTAAATTGCAATAATCAAATACTAAATTAATTCCTAAAGTCTTTGACTTATATTAGCTAAATTATCCCTATGATAAATTAATTTAATTCTAAAGTCCTAAGTGCTTTCTAATTAAATTAAATCTACCCCCTTTAGCTAATTACACATAAAAAAGGAATTAATATTATTTAGTTATTCGAATGGACACCTCTTTATTTGAATTTAATTATTTGAATTATTCAAAGAGTCATACCCCACATGTGGCAAAAATTCCATTCTTTAATTAAATAATTGCTTGCATATTTGTCTCATTCTCCAACAAACAAGTGAAGAGTCTCAAAGAGGAATGAAGAGTCAGGAGTTTCAAATCAAGAAACTCTTCATTCCCCTTCTGGCATTTCTATTTAAAGAGTTTTTTTTCCCTTTCCAAAGATCGAACTTTTGAGAGCACATAGATGATAGCGAAATTCTACTACATCTCTTGAGATTCAAAGCTTTTGAGTGCATTATTTTAGTTAGTTCATTTAGCATAATATTGCATTTTCTCTCATCTAATTAGTTTGCTTACTTGTTCTTAATCTAGTTGCATTCTTATTTGAAAATACCAAAAAGAATTTGCATTCTCATTTTAGATTAATTGCATTCATACTAGTTTAATTGCAATTTGATTTCTTGCATATGCTTTTCTTTTAAATCCTCCATTGTAGAATCAGTCTTATGGTTGTTGGCTTTCAATCTAAGAGCAATTTTAAACACCCTAACTACATAGGAGGCAACAGATCGCTTCACAATGGATTTCGGATTGAATAATTCATATTCTTTCCTGTAATTCGATCATGTGAGTAAGGACTATGTTGCATGTGTGTTGGATTTGAGGTCCACATTCAATCATACACACCCCCGACATCTTCGTAATAGTGATAGTGTCATTGTTATTTCGACACCCGTGTGATTATAAACCAAAAAAAAAATGGCTCATTTCTAATTTTCCCCAAATCCCAGCTGCTGAAAGCATCGAGCCCTAACTACAGTTGCTTGGGGAAATTGCATTATGGACTAGTATTCAGCCTTTGTGATCAAGAGCCCGATTTGGTAACTTGTTGCTTTGCCAAACTTCAAATGGGAGATCAACTTGTCGAGGTCGGTATTATTGTTACTCATGCTATTTGATTATTTCTTTGTGCCCTGCATTCCATTTTCTGTTGTGTAACTTGAGGGTATGGTTGTTGTGAGGGCCACGGGCTTGTGACTATTTCTCCTTCCTTGCATTGTTTTTAGATGGCATCATGAAGGTGCTCACTACTGTATAATTGCATCAATATTTACTGTTGTTTTGATGCCATGGCATGGTAATCCATATTATTGTGTCTATACATGGTGATCATTTCTTTGAGTCTGTGTTGATCTTTAGGGCATCATTATTTTCTTCATTATTGTCATTGATGCTCATAGCATTAAGATGCTTTCTTTATCACTCACTATTTTGAAAGGCTTTAGAGCTTGTGAGCTATTGCTAGGGTATCTCCACCTCTTTTGTTTCTCTTTACATAGTGGACATACCATTGTGGATGATTTGAATTCAAGTCTTAGTCAAAGCAATATTGATGTTGATGAGGCCATGGGCTATGGTTACTTTCTCCTCCTTGTATTACATCTTCTTCATGTTTTTGTTCCCATTGATCGAACTGTGGCATAATACCAGATTTACTATTATTTGGGCATCATTGTTTATTGTTCCATTATGTTCATGGCCCAATGTCAAGGCTCACTATTGTATTTTTATGTATCTCTAAGGGCCCGTGTTAATACTATGGCATCATTCATTAGTGAATGATTGTTGACTGGTTAATTGGTTCAATGACATGCTTTGATGAGATTGTGATCATTGATTTGTTATTACCATTGATATTGATGCTTGGCACAACCCGTGCTTCATGTTGGATTTCCTTTCACTACTTTTTCCATTGTGTTATTATTCCATCTATATTCTATTTACTGTACCTTCAAGGCCGCAGGCTTGTGACAGTTCCTCACTATTGCATTTCATTTGTTTGGAGCTTTAAAGCCTATGCTTGACTGAGGTATCATTATCTTTGATGTATCCATGGCACCGTGAGTTTGAGCATTATGATTTGTTGTCATATTATTATCACTATTGCCTAGATTTTGTAAAATCAACTAACCTTTTGGCTTCTTCCATTTCTATCTTTAGACTTATTATAATTTTATTTGACTCTTTAAATCTAAAGAAACTTTTGCAAAGTCTATTAGTACCTTTTCTTTGGATTCTTTTTCTTGTCAAAGTTGTTCTTATAGTCTCATATTCTCTTTTTTGAGTTTCTTGATTGTACCCAGAGTGCTTAAATGTTCACCTTCTAAATCAACTTCACATTCTTGTTCATAGTCATCTTCACCTATGGAGGATTCTTCTTCTACATCATACTTTGTGCCAATATTTAGGGGTGACTCATGCAACACCTTGCTTCTTAACTTAAATAGAACTTGTTTTACAACCTTTTGTTTGAAATCTCTCCTTTGTCTATTTCTTTTACTTTTTTTCATTACTAACTCTCATACCAATAAATCTCTAGACTTTCATTCAAGGGTTTGGCTTTGATGGCCACTTTTTGGAGTGAGTAAATTTAAGCTTTTTGTTACTTCAATGATAGGTACATTCATTAATTGGATGAAATCATTAAAAATTTAAATTTAAATTATTTGAGAATATTAAAGATCATCATATTAGAAATAATGAAACCATAACACAAATAATTTCCTAAGTGGAAAACCCTCTAGGGGAATAAACACCACTTGAAGTTGCCTCACAAATGAATCTCGCTAACTACAATGCCTTACTAGCTTAATTTATGTCTCATTGACTAAGCCTCACTAGCTAAAAAAGAATGTACCTCACTAGAAAGGTAATGTGCCTCACTATAAATCCATCAATATACATTTTTCATCACAGTTTTTATACAGAGTATCATCTTTATTTCACTTTTACAACTTATTTTGATCTCGCATCACTTGAGATTCAGAAGCATAAATCCAAATATAATATATTGATGTGCACGTATCTTCGGTATACACAACAGTATACTATATTTATACATTATTGTAAATTAATTTCTCAATGCACAACAAGTTCTTTTCAAACCTTCTCAATAATACTCTTAAGTATAGATATACTTCTCATGAAATAAACAATAAATCATTTTACATCATTGAGAAAAATGACTCTTAATAGAGTATAAAACAACAACTAATAATTGTTTTTCCATCAATAAAAGAGAATGATCTTTCTTTCAATTTTTATGCATTATGAATGCCTTCAATATAGAATATATAGTATGTATTATTTCTGAACTAAAAATAACCTGTAATCTTCATAACCAATTTGCATTTACTTTAAAAAATAATAGAATGGATAAATATACCTTTTCCTGAACTGGGGGGTACTACATTATACCTTTACAACTTTATACAAAGGTCCACATAGGTTTGACAACCAAATATTTGTATACCCAAGGTACTAATCAGGAACTCACAAAACCAAACACAACTTAATCATAGACCCACATGAGTTGTTCTTCAAAAACAAATACCGGTACAATGATGTAACATTGAAGGTAGGGTTACAAATAAGAAATATAATACTGTAATTACTCATTGTAGAAACTAGGGTTTGATAATTTTACTCATTTCAATCCCAACTTGAGTTAACAAAAGACATAATTGTTTTGACAGACCCTTAAAGACATTTTCATCATAGTCAAAAACTACTATTTTGGAAACATTAATACGAACATCAAACCCTTCACTAATTGATAGTTACCAATATGATAAATATAAATAGTCTATATAACCTTTCTTAAGATTAAAAAACTTAGCAAACTTTTAAAAAATCCCATAAGGAAAGATATTACCAGTCTTATCTATTGTCCACTATGTGCACTACTCTCTTGTTTCAGGCTTGATGCAAGTTTGCAACTGTCATTATGCCATGTCCCTTTGAAAGTAGGGTTTTAATACTTACAAACTATTTTGGCACATGATTGTGTATTTACATTTTGGAATATCAAAACATAATAATGAAAAACAATCCCCCTATAAAATGTCTATCTTTTGAAAAGATCAACTTACTTTAGCTAATAATCATAGTATCATCGGTGTCTTTTCTTTAATCATGTGTTAGATATTGTGGATAGACACTGAACACTTAACCAAGAATGTTGACAACTTACTTTGCATGTAACATCACCTTGATAATGATATTTGTACATATTTACAATAATTTTTTAAACTCAAGATTGTCATCCCACAATCTTAACATTTAACACAACTGACTAACCTTGTAACCTTATCACTTAATTCATTATATCCATAATTACATTAAGTTATTAACAACTTAAATACCTTGTGTATAACAAGTCATCAATAACTTATTGATAAAATAACGACAAGTCATTAATGCTTTATTGGTGACAAGGACATATAATATGTCAATACCTTAAGTAAAATAAGAATATATAATTTATCAAATGAAAAACGAAAATAAAGATATATGTCCTCTAAAGCATATCTCAACAACCAAATGTAACATTGAGTACCATAGTCATTAGAAAATAACCTGTTCAAATTGTATCACTAAAAGGTGCCAAAATAATTAGTAGGTATCAACACAATATAGAATTGAAGCAAGGAAAGTATCATCATATGCCACAAAAAGTATCACTATCAAAGTAACCATCAAATTGTGTAAGTATATGCCAATACATGCCAATATCAACCTGATGATGTTTGTCACTATCAATGTAATCATAACCATGCAACCTAATAAGCCAATGTACACCAATACAACTACTAGCTATACAATATTCCAATATACCAATCACCCAAAATGATGATGCTATGAAGAATACAAACCAACCAACATTAAGAAAATAATAAGCATATCATTGTCAACAATGAAAAACACCTGTATGTTCCAACCAAATGATTTCATTGTGTGGCTTTGTCATCAAGGATGACCACTAAGGGTCAACAAGTCATACTTCTTCTATAAATAGTGATGCATTTATACATGACACACCTTATTCACCTTCAAATGAGGTGATTAAAAAATGTATTTCATGATGATCCATTTTCTCTATTGTGTGGCTCATGATCTTTGATTATAGTAATGCACCTTATCATGTTATTTATTCTATATCACCTAATTTAGTCTACATCCATAGAACCATACTCATTTGATATCCTTATTGTATGCACAATAATGTATTTCATGATTATCATTCATGTGCACATCATGTGAGCTCTATCAAGATTTTATAGACCACTAGTAGCACACCATTATTTAATAATAAAGTCTATTTTTTCAATAAATAAAACCTCTATTTAGGGTAGTTATGTAAGATTCCTACATTTAAGAGAACTCTTACATGACCCTAAAATAGTTTTTTGTGTTTATTTGTCTTTTATAGCTCTCCTTAGCTATTGTACTCATTCTATTCTTATCAAAATATTCATTAAAAGCACAAAGTCTTTAGATACCAATTATACTATGTGGTACTACTAATTCATTAGGTTACCTTCAAATGGAGAAAAGTGTATATAGAGGGTGATCTTAACATGTAAAAATCATTTTTAAGTGTTCATTACAGATTAATTTAATGTGACTTGTAAATCCTATACACATTTGAATCTCACAACAACTAATATTGTAATATATTAGATTATTGGTCTCAAGAAGGAGCTAAGGAAAAAATATGTTCAAATGTTGAATCCTTTTGCACTTATAAAACAAGGTTTATATACATGTTTTAAAACAATGTGTCTATATTCAAGGTGTGATTGTAGGATATTAATATAATACTAGACCATTTAACCTTATCTTATGTGCATTAGATAATGTACTATATTTTTGGTTGGGTCAAATGTGTGTGTGTGTGTGCATGTGTGCATTTATAAAAATAATGGTTTAATTTATATAAAAACATAAATTTAAAAAGGAGTAGAAAGGACATTAGAAAGTAAAAAAACACCATCCTGAATAATAGGCAAGAAAACCCAAAAACTACACAAGTCATGAGAAGTATCTATATTATAAGGTATAAAATGATATATGTGAGTTGTATATGTGCAAATATCAATAATTTTACCTTCCAAATGGTTACACATATGTCAAATGTGTTTTCATATGATTTGATTAAAGTAATGTAGGAGTGTAGAAACTTGTGAAGGCACCATATGGAGTCTAACATAATTAAGAACTTGTTTACTTGAGAGAAATTGATTGACTAGATTTCAACCTCTATAGAAGTTAAGAGCTATTTTATTTTTATTTAATAAAAATAGAAAATCCCATAATATGATTTTATTTTAATAAAAAGAAAGAGGCCTATAACCCTAACCATGTTATTAGAGGTAGACCTTATTTTTAGGAAAAAAATCAAGAATTTTGTGCTCCAAATTTAGAAAGACAAGACCAATAGTTGCAATCTTGCTTGGATTAGATATATAGGTTCCAAGAAAGAAGAGGGAAAGATAGATTAAGTTTTGGACTCACTTTGGTGTATGTATCTCCAAGCTATTTTTTAGGTCCATTTAGCCCTTACCCTAGTCTTATTTTTCTAATGGTGTTAACACTGACTCATTTGAATACACCTGTTCTTAAGATCTTCATATCTCATGAAGCTAGGGCATCATGGATTCACTGATTGCATGATTATTCTGATGGCATGCTTGATTCAGACCATTTTCCATTGCATGAATCACCCATGGTTTCTCCATCTTCATTTGGATACATATTTGTTGTTAATCATGAATGAAGTACTATTTGTTGTTGTCCCACTTTATCCTGAGCATAGCTCCTCTTTTGCAGCTTGTATCCATATCCCAGTGATAATGAGGCTTGAATTCCATCTTATCATGATGTTCTTGGTTTATTCACTATTTTCAGGACAAAACATGCAATGGACCCCTTTTGGGAAGTGCGCCATATTAAGATGTTATGATTTTCATCTCAAGCCCATGATTTGATGTTGGATGCAGATTTGGCCTGTGTCTTTTATGCCCCCATACTACATCATTTTTGACCCTATTGATGGCACTATGATAATGGCTAAAGCAATGTAGGATGTAGATTTAGTGCACTTACTAAGATTTTAATTGAACTTCATGGATGCCTTTTGTCTCCTGATTTGATTTTATGTTGATGTATCCTCCATTGCTTGATGTAGCTTGCCTATTAATGCAGCTTCATAGATGCTTGATAATGACTGCCTTATTTGATCATTTGGGGCCATTTTTTTATGACATGATTTGAGTCATTGGTATGGATGGTCCATTTGGAAATGGTGTCACATCAACATCAAATGGAACAACAACATTTGATGTTGTTATTATATTGTTTGGATGGGACATCTACAATAATGGTTCACCTTATGCTCATGTGCCCTTCGCATTGATCATGCTCTTTCTATTGCTTCCCTTCTAGAGGTGTATGGCTTGACTATGCACATGGATAACTTTAAATTAGGATATATAATAGGATGACATGCATTGCTTAGATCCTTTGGATCTAAACCCATTTATTTCTTCCTTGCAGGTTCTGGATTAAACAGGAGCACACTAGATTCACAACCGGGTCAACATTCCATCATCTCTTCAGGCAATGTCTGGTACCTTGTTTTCATTTACTTATGTATGTTTTTATTCATCCATATCTTTCTAGGAGTTGGATATACTCACGGCCTGTGTGAGCCCAAATGATTCAATTTCATTCCTTTCTCTGTACAGTACATGTTAGGATTAACAAGGAAGAAATAACAATTATATGCAAAAATAACCAATATCAAAAAATAGTAAACCACACAGAAGAGAACACAAAACACAAAGATTTAACATGGTTCACCTAATCCCTAGGCTACATCCACCAACAAAGAGTCCAATATTTTATTATCTAGTGATTACAACCTGATTACAATCTATAGTCCCTTACAGCTCAATTCTACCGCAAGTACTAAAATCATACATCATAATGAAATCCCTAACCCTAAGCCAATATAACAAGGCTTATGTCAATTAACAAGTTAACCCTAAAATACTTGATGAGTCAACCTAAGAAAAGGCTTGATGAGTCAACCTAGGAAAAGGCTTGATGAGTCAACCTAAGAAAAGGCTTGACGAGTCAACTCCATGATGAATGAAAAGTGTACAATACTTTCCTGGATAGTACTTTCCTGATCAATCACCACAAGCTAACAATCTCCCACTTGGGGACTGATCAGACTCCACACCAAACAACAATACATACAATCTTTTATGTTCAGACAGCTATGATTCAACATATATACATGTAATTCTTCAGATGTAGATCTTTCTTTTCTCTCACATGTACTTTTAGTTTATGTGTTGATATGTTGAGGTATTACCATGAATCCCTACTAGACTAATTGTTAGATGTGTTGAGGTATTACACTCTCCCATCCCTATTGTTTTTTTGTATGAGTGACTTATCCAATCACATACCCATGCCTCACTATAAAAAACCATCATTTCATGTTTTTTATTACGACAATGTCATTGCATACTTCCATTCCATCAAATCAAATACCCACTCTTTGATTGTCACATTATGTTTATTACAAAAATGTCATTGCATGCTTCCATTCCCTTTTCAATAATATGTGTTCTTACATACTTATTGAATCACTTAATTTACTATTTTGTCATGCATCATTTTTCTATCCAATTTTGTGCAACTAATAAATACAACTGATTAGAGGGGGTCATATACCATTTATACCACTCTTGTTATTGAGATTTAAAATGTTTACTTGTGTTATATAGAAGTCACCACCATACCTATATGAATCTTCACCTACACACTAAAAATCAAGCAGAGATCTTTTACATTCTACAATGAAGATAAGATAAAGCTAAGAGAACTGAAGTAAAGGTTTGGCCTTTGGAAGGAGTAGGAAGATGCCTAAAGAAGATATTCCATATAAGATAATGCCAATAGAACTAAATTAAAGGCTTGTTCACCAATCTAAATGCACAACTTCACAATGGAATTTGATACAAGCCTGATGTTGTCAAACTCTACAGATGCAACTTGGAGTGATTCTTGAAAGATGAGTAATATGATTAATAAAGTCTAAAGTGAATTAATGATGGTATGGGAATCATTTAAATTTGTGACTTAGGGGAAGGTGTACTTGGTAATGTGTGATGTGATTGAAAAGGTGAATGACATGGGTAAAATAATCATTATGCAGTAAAGTTAAATTTACAAAGTAACATATCTTTTATAAAACCTATCGTACAATGTCATTTTTTGTTTGACATTTTTTGTCACAACTAAAGAGTTCTCACCATGAGAAAAATAGAGTGACCATTTGCTATCAAAACCATATGTGCAGATATAAACATTAAGTACAACATGTCCAATTTTTTTGCAGATATACACATTAAGGATCATGTCGTATAATACAAGGAAATTCGATCAAAATAGGGAGACAATCGCGAGATTGTTGTCTAACTTTCAAAGAGAAGGTGATGACAAATGTTATTGTCCATGAAAGAGTTGTAATGGCTTAAAGACAAGAAGAATTAAAATCAAAATAGAAAAGAGACATTGTAGGGAGAATGGTCACATTGAAGGGGGGTTTGATTATCATCCATTGGTAAGTTGTTTGTTATATTGTTTTCATAATTAATATACATATGAACCATGGAAGGAGGTTTGATTATCACATTGAAGGGGGGTTTAATTATCATCATTTTTATATAGGTCAATCTCCCCAGTGTAGTACATGATATGGACCACCACATCTTAGAGGAACATGGGGGTGTGAATATAGAGGAACATGGGGGTGTGAATATAGAGGAACATGGAGGTGTGAGTATTGAAGCTAAAGATCATGATCCCGTGGAAGATGATGCTCATGTGCTAGAGAACACATTTGAAGATGATGGTATGAATGCATTGATCCTTGACACATTTGGTACTAGTGCTGCTAATGATGATGAAGATGATTATGATGAGGATGACATTGACGTCATCCATAATATACCTCTACTTGAGAAGGAAAACATGACCCTTTACGAAGACCCCCAATCTACTCTTCTCTCTATTGTATTGTTGTTGGTGAATTTGAAAGTTATGAATGGTTTATCCAACATAGCAATGTCACGTATGCTAAGGTTTGTCATATACGTCATTAGAGTCTCTAAAAGGTGAAACATGTACCATTAAGATTGTTTATAGTAAAGACTTATATTTTTTGTTGTAGATTGATATGTGAGTTTCTATTACCACCATCAAATGTTCTCCCTCGCTCATACCAAGAATTATGTGTCACTATGAAACATATTGGAATGGAGTATAAATAAATAGATGCTTGTCTCGAAGATCATGTTATTTATCATAAAGAACATGAATATGCAACAAAATACCCTGAATGTCATACGAGCAGTTATCAAGATGATCAAATGACAAAAAAAATTCCTCGCAAGGTTCTTTGTTACAACCCCATTATTCCATGTCTGAAATGATTATTCAAGTGCAGTAGCTTGGCACAATTTATGGATTACCATACATGCAACATGAGTCGAGATGACATTATTCAAATTCTCATAGATGGTTCATCATTTATGGACATAGAGGAAAAGTGACCACACTTTAAAGAAGAACCTCAAAATCTTAGGATTTCTCTGCTAGCAGATGGTGTCAATCCATTTGGAGAGATCAGATTTGTTTACTTGGTGTGGCATGTTTTTGTTATCAGCAATAACCTTCCTCCATGGATGTCAATAAAGAGGGAGCACATTATGTTGGAAATGATTTTTCTAGGTATTTTATTATTTTATATTTATCTATATGTAATTATAAGCCTTGGAGTGAAATAGCCATAATAATTATCTGATGTTGTTGTTAATTCAACTAGGTAAGTACCAAGTGAAAGATATGAATGTATATAGTGCACCTCTTATCGACGAGTTGTTGGTGTTATGGAATGGTTTCACTATGTATGACATCTCTAGACCAATTTGACAAAGACAATTTCAATTTCATGCAATGCTTGTGTGGACAATTCATGATGCCCCAGGGTTGACACATTTCTATGCTATGTTATGATGAATTTTAGTTGTACGCAATAATTCTAATTCTAAAAATTAACATATTTAATCTAATTGTATCGTTATCTTGTAGGTCTTTAAACAAAGGGAAAATTTGCATGTCCAATGTGTGGTCCAAAGATGAAATCTCGTCATTCCAAAAGTTTAACAAAGTAGGTGCTTGATGAGTATAGGCACTTCCTCCATAGAAATCATAGACTACATCAAAGCCCCGAATAATGACACCTCACCTATGGCAGTTGGAATATAATATAATTCCTAATGGTTTATGTTTGAAAATTATATATTTCGATTGTGTTTTGTTGGCTAATTATGTAGTTGATGATTAGGAAGGTTGCGAAGGCATCACTGACCACCTTCCAAAGGGACTAAAATGTTATCCCAGAGAATTTAGTAGGCTTCCCTACTATGAGAAGCTACAAATTATGCATTTGTTTGATACTATACATATTGGAAAGAATGTAACAGAGACACTGTGGAAAATATTGGATGGAAGGCGTGACAAAGAGAAACTTGAAAAAATTTGTAGTGACATTCATGATTCCAATCATGCAATGAAAAATATCATTGAATCAAATAGCAATGGAGACTGGATTAATGCAAGTGCCCTTCCTTGGTTATTAACAGAGAAACAAAATAATGTCATTAAATAAGTCATACAAAAAATTTGATTTCCTACAGGATTTGCTACAAATATAAGCAGTCTCATATCAAATAAAAGTGATTTTGGGTCAGGGATGAAAATGCATGATTGGCATACCTTCATCAAGGTAAGTCATAGTGTTTTGTATTTACAATGTATTTGTGTAACTGCATTCACTTTTCATTGTATGAAATGATCAGTTGACAATTGTTGCAGTATGTGCTACCCCTATCGCTTCTAGAGAACTTCAAAAATAATATCAAACAAGTGATATATGATCTTAGAAAATATGTGAGGTAAGTAGTGATATTTTTTCAATATATCAAACAATAATATCAAATAAGTAATATATTGTAAAGTCTCATATTTATATATTTTTGTGTCTTGAATCCCTTATAGGTGGTTTTCATCTAAAGAAATCCATAAAGAAGATATAAAATATTGGAAGAAAATAATTTGTCGACTAATGTGTGAAATGTAAAAGTGTTTACCTTCAACATTTTTCAATGCACAAGAACACTACCGCATACACCAAGTTGAGGAGATTGAATTGTGTGGACCTGTACAGGCTAGGTCAATGTGGATGGTTGAGAGGCACTTGAAATTTTTGAAGGGTTTGGTTCAACAAAGAGCACATCTTGAGGGTTCTATGGTTGAGGGATATATGGTATACTAGATGATGGTGTACGTTACTCAATATCTTCCTAATCTTGCAACAAAGACCCATATAGATTGCATTTGGGATCTCGACTCCATTAAAAAATTTGAAGGGGAGTACTTGGTGGGGAACGGTAGATTTAGGAAACTGAAAGGTAATAAATTATGAGATGTTATTGTAGATAATTAATTATTAATCTTCAAAATAAATATTTTTTAAGTCATTTATTTACTTTTGTACAGTTGATAAAGAGTGGGATGCAATACATTTGTTTATTGCAAACAATCAAGATTGGATGATGGTATGGATTGAACGATGTCAACATTATGGTCATAGATTAAAATAGAAATTTGTATCTTCATTGGTTATACAAGATGATCATAATGGAGATCCCAATGTTACACAAAAGGAAATAGATTTAGCATATGGTTTAAGAGATCTCCAGGTACTTATAAATTTGTTAATCAACCCTATGTTTTTCAACTCGTGGTGTAATAATTTATACATGTTTGACATTATTGTAAGTGAAACACCATAAGGCTATGTTATGCAATGGTTGTAAATTTCGCATCAAAAAGTTGGATGACACGAAGAGAACTTGTGATTCTGGGATAAGTGCAATCTTCCAGGTGACTAATATTTCATCTAGAAATGACTTACATCCTCGAGAGTCTCAAAATTGATACTATGGAATTTTTGTTGATATACTTACTATGACTTTAATTCCTTCAAATTATTTCTCTTTGTCATGAAATAGTACAGACTATGACTCAATCAAAATGATCCTAATAGAACTGTTATTGAACATGAAAATGGATTTCTAATGTTTAATACAAGGTTGTTTGAGCTAGTTGGGGAAGAGCTCTATGTTCTTCCAAGCCAATGTGAGCAGGTATTTTACTCAGAGGTTCTACATAAACTAGGTTCATCATTTGTTTTTAGACATGATCCAAGAGGAAGGCAGATAAAGTATAATGTGATGGAAGAAGAAGATACAAAGGAAGAGGAAGAAGTGGAAGATGATGTAGACGATGATCATGATCAAGAGTTAGTTGAAGAAGAAGATGAAGAAGAATATGACGATGATGTTTCTACTGATCACGATGATAATGAGGAGGAGGATGATGATGATGATGATGCTAATGATGATGACAACAATGATAGTGGTGGTGATGATGTCATCGATGACAATAATCTTGATGATGAGATGGATGAAGAAGAATATCAATGACATGAATGAAATGTACAATTATGTGTTCAATGCCTATGCTATTCAATATTGAGTTCTTAATAGATCAATGATTAATATTGAGTTTTTGATAGATCAATGACATAAGACAATTGATTTACATATGTATAAACCTGAACCCCTTTCATGAGCATCCTACACAGTCTCATAGATTGTCAGGTGTAAGTCAATACACCCCATAGAGATGAATGTCTTTTACCATTTGTAAAATATCTCTCTCATTTCCACCTATCTCTCTCATTTCATGGAGTGCAGGTACCAGCGAATAGGTATTTGTCAGATTTGTCTTCCTCGAGTGAGGAAAATGTAGGAATGGAAGAATAAAGTGAGACATTTAGTATGTCTAAATCAAGGAGATCGAATCGAGGTCAAAAGATCAGAAAGAAATTCAATAAACAAATGGAATTTTTCCCTGCTCAAGGGGGGTTGTGTTCTTATGATGATGAGAGAAAATGTGACTCTGAGGTGCCCTCGATGAACTTCCTCCAATAAAAACTAATTTTTGTGTTAGAGAGAGGATATATCACATAGCACCATCTTCATTACATGGTTTGGGCCTATTTTCCATGGATGGCATAAAGGTCTCTTACAAAAAAGTTTTCAAATTCATGGAGTATGTCAAACCTTGTTATGATTACAGTAGTTGGATGTAGATTGTTAGATATAAAAAAAGTATGTGTAGGTATGCAATCACGGAAAATTATATACAACAAAAAGTCAGTGAACAAAGTAAAATAGTATCTATATACATTGACAGAAGGCAAAAAACATCAGGGAATATTGTAGGTTTTATAAACAGTACACAACCTGCATCAACTAAGAAGCAACCCAATTGCATATTTGAGGCACGCAAGGGAAATTGTGTGTTTGCATGTGTGATCAAATCAATACGTGGAGGTGAAGAGGTGTTTATCTATTATAATTTGAATCTCATAGATATAAAAAAACCCACTAGCATAGACGAGGTGGTACACACTATGCACCATTTAAAATTGTTTAAAAATTAAAAAAACTATCTCTTCTTTTAATTGAAGCATTTTGATAACTGTCTATTATTCAATGTAACTTAGAATAAGAACACATGTGTTTTAACATGTCTTAGTGATTTTTTTAAAAAATATAGGGCTATAGTATGGATCAACAACCACACGATACGCATGGCGATGATGGTTTTCATGGGACTTCTTCCCGATAGGCAAAACTCATTGTTGTTGTACAAATGCACATACAAGAAAAATATTAATACGTATTTTTTGTTATGTTTTATTCTTCACTAATATTTTGGATTTCTTTTAAATAACGTGCTACTAATATTGTTCTCATAAACGAGTGTTGATTAGAAAAAGGGAAAGGAACAGGTAGTCCATGAGGAGCCGCAGGATGAGCAGGATCCATTCATTGTTGATTTTGCATCAAATGTTGATCTTGTGGTTGCACTGCAAAGTTCCTTCATGCGCTATCAAGAGAGTTAACTCAATTGGCAGGGATTTGACCTTGGACTCCTCAAATACAGATGAGAGAGGATGAGTTGATTCACTTGGTTCAGACTTACACAGTAATTATTTATGTATTTTTTAATTATAACAAAAGTTCAATAATGGTTTTTATAGTGTACTCTTTCATTTATGTCATGAACTAAAATACATGTGTTAGTTTTACAGAGGATGCAAAAAAAAAAAAAGGGCCATGCCCCAGATGAAGATACTTCAGGTGGTTCAAGTACATCACATGTTCTATCCTCCACTTGTGTTTTGCTCGAGAACAATATTTTTTTTAATATATCTAACAATCTTGTCCATGGTTGTCCATATTTTTTTATGTTCTAACAATCTTATTTTTCAGCACCTACCATTGATCCTATATTGAGTACGCTGCCTGCTACGAGGAATAGAACCACAAAGGTATTTTTGCCTGCAATGTTGGCAACACGTAGCATGGCCATAGATGCAATGGTAACACCTATTGGTAAGTAGATTCCTCTTTCTCTCTCTCATTTATCATGTGTTTATTTTGCTTGAACTATTCTTTCTTAGGGGGTATTTTGTAATATTGGATTCATTTTATGTAGGAGGTGATGAAGAAATTCCTGGATGTACTCATCTTAGATGTACAAGAATAATAGAGAATTGTGATCAATTGCTCATGAGCATTGAAGATGGACTTCCTGTGAGAGTAGCCTAGCTTCCAGGTACTTTAAATATTGATTCTTTATTTTACTGTATAATCTTATACTCATAATGTAATGCACTAACCCCCTATGTAGTCCCTTGCAATAACTAATAATCTTGTTATTATTTTGTATGAAATAATATATTTTATGAAAAACTTAATGATGAATGTTTGCGCATTTTCGGGCTAACCATACGCACATGGTATCATATTTTGATTTCATTGCTAGATCAGATTTCCTTTCATCCCTTTCCTCAAGTATATTAAAAGGTAGCTTCACTTCATTTATGAATCTAACAATTTTTTTCTCAAAAGGTGGCAATTACAAGATAAAGAGTTAAAGGATAAACTCATTGACTCTACGACAAAACTTTTTGGAGCCAACGTCTTTCAAAGACTTAGGCTCCTTGAGAAAACGAGCCAAGATTTGAAGTATATTAGGGACAACTACATGTCCCAAATAGACCGCAACCCTTATTACGAGCGGCCCCCCTATATTCCTATTAATAAGTAGGAGAATCTTAAAAGGGATGCACTTGAGAGAAGCACAAGAGATGGTGGAGAGATGGTGGAGAAATATTACCACCCAAGGAAAGAAGGTACGTGATTATCTTAATAATGAAATTATGTACAATTTACTCTTTGTACTTATGTGATCTAACATATTTTAAACATCACATAGGTTTCCTGACACATCAAAGGCAACATAAGCAAGAAAAAAAAAAGTACGAGCAACACAAGCTCAACTCAGGTGGATATTCAAAACTTGCTGCACAAATTGTAAGTATTAGTAAATGAAAAATCGTAT
The DNA here is from genome assembly GCA_027943335.1 of Chamaecyparis obtusa. NCBI lineage: Eukaryota > Viridiplantae > Streptophyta > Pinopsida > Cupressales > Cupressaceae > Chamaecyparis > Chamaecyparis obtusa. Next base: position 81,711 of record BSBK01001785.1, read on the forward strand.
GCAAATATTTATAAATTGAAATCAATTTAGTTTTGATGAAATTCACTACAATAAAAATTCATGATACCAAGTAAAAATGTAGGCCTTGGAGTTCAAAAAAAGGATTTCAGAAGAGGACAAGAAAATAGGCTACAAACAAGGCTATACAGTCATGGTTGAATGATTCCGAGCAATGAGTGTGAAAGATTCTTCTGGTGGATCTGTCGATCAGGTAAATAAGCTAATTGATTTTTATTTCAAGTAGAATACTTTACCAATTACTGTATTTGATGTTAAGTTCCAACATAAAGTGAATATATTTTTTTTAAGGAAATAATGATTATATATTTGTTTAAAACTTTAAAGTGAATATATTTATATGTATTAAACTGAATGATTAACATTTTTCAATATTTGTCTTATATTTATATGTATAAATTATTGATAAATGCACTAATTATTTACATTGGAATGCAGTGCAGTACCCACTCATAGTTTTCTTTCAGTTTCATTTGCCATACTCTTTTAGGCTATTATTTCAGTTGATTGGCCAAATTCTTTTAGGCAACATTTCATGTGAGCAGTTATTATTTCAGTGGATGATGATTCTGGATTATGATTATTATATGTTTATGATGTGATTGCTTAGTTAGATGATGATATTATCATGATGCGATGTTTTATGTTTTATTATGGTTTATGATGTTACTAACCTCATACTTGCATGTGTATAATTATCATGTGTATGTCCCTGTTTGGTGTGTTTGTGTGGTAGAGGACGCAGGCATAGTTACTTGCCATGGAAACATCCACACGTTCGATGATACCCTATCATTGTCTTCTATATTATATTCAATGTACATGCTTGTTCTTGTGATGCCAAGTTTGTAGGTACATGGCATCGTCTTCCCTGAATTGGTAGGAGTGAGTGTGCCCATAAATATTCATCTCAATGGTAAAGAGGGGAGGTAACAGTCACACCCAAAACCCTTCCCTAAACCTATTTGTCCTAGGATTGGATGAGTATTAGTTTGACTACCCTACCCAGATTCGTCTAGTTGACGTGAATTCGCGGATCCCTTCTTTGAGCATGTTTGGTTTTATTGTGTTCGTCTCAGTTGATTTATTTCATAAGTGGGTGATTTTCTGTGGTTATTGATTTAATGATTATAGTTGAAATTAAATATTAATTATGTTCCTATGTTGATTTGAGAAAATTAATTAAAATTCAAATATTTAAATAATTGGATTTAATTAATTAATTAATTAAAATTAGAGTTGAATATGCTTTTTCACTTTATTAAATAATTAAATATTTAATTGCATGGTTTTATGACGCTAAATAGTCATAAAATGGAATCACACCTATTCAAATGTATATGATGTATGTGTATGGGGGAAATATGAGATCCACTTCTAAATCCAAATTTCCAAAGGAGAGATCTAATTTGATCAACCAAAAGGCTAATGCACAATCGAATCAATCTATGGAGAATATGAAAGAGAGAGAAAAACCCTATGTTTCCCTATGGAGAATTATGCTTGAAATCTGAAATAATTAAAATATAAGTACTAATCTCAAATTAGGGAAAATCTAGAAAATGCCAATTTTTTATGTTTGTGTGTACTTTCAAGCAATTATGCAACCTATTTCGGACTGGAAATGCCGAGATGAAGAAAACCCATAAATCTTTTATCTTTCCGATGACAGGTAGTCTTTGACCCTCATAAAAGGTCAAAGGCTACATTCCTTATTTGAAGGTCAATTTTGACTTTGTTCGCAGATCTCGGAAGTTCACCGAAAAGGGTATCCAAATCCGCTCTCAGATCCAAAATTCTACACCTATACCTACAAGAAAAAGGGGGTTTTTGTTTGTATGGGGGCTTTGCCTTGGTCAAATCCTAATTTAAGAATTAACCTTGAAATTGAATTGAAATGTAGTGTGCATAAACAAAGTAATTGAAACAATTCACCTCGCTTATGTTGAAGTCCTTGTAGAGGATTCAAATCTTCAAATCCACAAGTAGGAATGCTTCAATGGATGTAGAATGAATGTAGGATGTCTCAAATCAATGGCATTTGATCTTCAACACCAATCTTGAATTGATCTTTGCATATGAGGAGGCTTGGATGAATGTAGAAGGATGGATCTTCAAGGGGGCTCCAAAGAGATTGAATCCTTCAATGGCTAACAATGGATCTCCTTGATGGATGAATGCTTGAACACTTGAATTCTTGAAGGCTTGCTTGAATTCTTGAATTCACTTGCTTGCACTTGAGAGCTTGGTCATGAAATTGCTTGAAGATGAGATGTGAAAATGAGAGAGGAAGGCCTCCTTTTATAGTGAACTAAGGCACAATCCTCTAGAGGGGCCACCTTGGAGAATTAAATCCAATTAGGTCCTAACCTTTAGAAAATATACCTAGATTAAATGCAATTAAAGGATTTACCATTCAAAAACCTGAAATGGCCAACCCGAAGGTGGGAAAACAAATGTCTTCGAAACCCGACACCCAGAAATCAAGGAATCTTGAAATTTGAATAGGGGGTCAAGGAAAAAGTTGTATTTGACTAGGTTAGGGTCAAGGTTGATCCTAACTAGGTCAGGATAGAGGTCAAATTTGACCCCATAAAGTTGACTTTGACCTTATGGTCAAAAACCTCAGGATCTTGACTCAGAATGTTATGAAATGCAGACATGAAGTGAAAATGGGTGTAGAAGGAAGCAGAATAGGGGGAAAAGCTAGATACATGCAAAGACCTGATCAAGGCACTTAACATGACCCCATACCACTTACTCGGAGGGCTAAATGCTCTTATCATGGAAGTGCTTCCATTTTAAGATGATACATTAAGCCCCCACTTTAGCAAGAGTATGGACTTGATGCAAACTCTTGATAAAGGAGATCAGAATGAAAAGATGATCTTATCATAATCCAAGGGACAAAGAGAAACCTTAAGCCCCTAGGGACTCAAGTCTCCGTCGACTCCTAGATCATAATAAGAGAGACATCTCTAGAGAGAGAAATAAAGGGTGTGATTACCTCACCCATTGAGAACCTAAGTCCCATTGTGAACCACACAAGGAAATGTCGCAATTGGAAAGATGGAATTGAACCGCCTAGTGAATGTGGCTACTCACTAGTCAACCCATCAAGGATTCACCCTTAGGAATATTCTATTCCATAAGAATAAAACCAAAAACAAAAGAGATCCAATCTTAAGGACACCTCTGATCTTAAGGGATCAAAATATATGTATATTTGAAATTGGAGGGATCAAGAGATCCTAAAATATAAATCCATGCTTTAAGAATTAGTTACTAATCCAAAAAGGGAAAAAAGGTATTTTGAAAAATATGTGCGTATCAAAGGGTGTGTGTGTGCAACAGGTGAGAAGAGTGTATGCCCCCATGTTAAACTTATTGCTGACACTTTAACAGGAGCAATGGCTTTAACGAAAACATAAACAACTCCACTGATTACATTTCCACATCGAGATGCTCCCAGATGAAGACAAATCAAGGGAAATATCAAAAAAAAATATAGAGAACATAGAAGGGATCTACCTACCGTGGGGTCAGTGTGATCATAAGATAATATATATATGATATTATTGAAAATGAATTAACATCATTCCCCAAAAAAAGTAGAACTACGATCACAAAGGAGGAAAGATTACATAAGATATACAAAGGAGAATCTTTTTGGACCATGACATGGAGACCAAAAAGAATTAGTGCTACCATATCTCGAATCCAAGTAGATTACACAAGGAAACATTTATGAACAATAGCACAATTACAACATAACATTTAAACAACGCATAGAAGAATAGAGATACATATAGAATAATTTGAACAACAGTTTCGATTCCTTTATCACCTTGTACCAACTGAGTAACAAGGATCGTATAAAAGAATCTAACAACATTTAGCAAACGCATTACGAGAGAAGCACAATGCAGCAGGAAAACACACAACAAAGCTACCATGAAGGACAATCCAATCAAGCATGCCGCCTACTCTCTCCATCTCATTGTATATCATTTAGGGAAGGTGGGTAACTCGCAAGAGGGACTATATACAACATAGTAGGAATGATAGCTAGTTCCAAACAAGGATCCTCTTGAGAATCACAATGTTTGAAACTAGGTGTAAGATTTAATTGTGATGAAAGCATATTAGGTAAATCAATGTCAATGTCAATAGTCTCATACTCATCAGTATCATCAAGAGTATCTTCTTCTTCCAAATTAATCAAAATATGATCTAAGATACGAATAGAATCATCATAATCATGCATATGAACATCATTATTAGTAACAACTTCTTCTAACACGTCATGCATAGGTTTATCCGAAGAAGATGGATATCTTTGAAGAATAGAATTACGAGCTTTAGCATGAGCATGAAGCTTTTTACGATGTTAATTAGAAGATCGATTACGTTTTGATTTATTTGAAATAGTTTGAGAACTAGGAGGAACAATCATAGGATCCTTCATAGGTTCTTTAGGAGGATTATCAACAATAGGAGGAACAATCACAAGATCTTTGATAGGTTCTTTAGGAAGAGTGATAGAAGGAACTTGATTAACAGAACTAGAAGTCATAGTTAAGGGAGGTATAGAAGGTGTAGTAAAAAAACCATGATTAAGATCCATAGGAGGTATGCTTAATTCAAGAATCTTGTGATGTTTATAAGCTTGATATGAATGGAAAAGATTATTAGGTCATGGAGGACATGAATTAGGTAATGAAGGCCAAAAGAAATCAAGAGCAACACAATCTCTAGGCCTAGAAGGTTGATATAAACTATGATTAACCATCTTCACTTCTTCATCTTTAATGAACTTAAGACACTTATGGATAGGTGAAGCAACAACATGCATGGAATTCAACCAAGGAAAACCTAGCTGAACTTGAAATTGATTAGAAGTAGGAACAATAATAAAGGTAGTGTTCATAATTTTTCCATAGAGTTCAATCGGTAATGTAATAGAACCAAATGATGGATAAAGAAAACCATTACAAGTTTGAATCCACACATCTGATGTATCATAAGAATCACATTGTAAGCTTTTCATAAAAATATTTTCTTCAGTAATAACATTGACTAAGGATGTAGGATCAACAAGACACCCATGAGTAGGTATATGAGAAATCCTAGCATAAATGTAAAGGGGACCATTAGGAGCCTTAATAGTCTTAGAGTCATCAAAGGTAATCAAAAGTTCCGAAGGTCTTTTATTCTTAGGTTGTTGTCGATGTTTAGGTTGAGTTTTCAGTTTAGGTTTAGGTTTTGGTCGAGGTTGAGATTGAACTTGAGATTGAATCTGAGGTTGAGGTTGAGGTTGAGGTGGAGATATAGATTGACCAACATGCTCCACTTGATTAACAATATCATTGAGATCATCCATCTTTGAATCATACATAATTTCCATAGAAAATGGTTGAGCAATTGTATTAGTATCATGCGTAGGTAAAGGATTTGTATAGATTTGAAGGTTTTGATTAGGAGGAGAGACAGATTTTTTCCCACTACCATCAAGATTATCAATAGATAAGGCATTAGAGTCAATTAAGTCTTGAACCTTATGTTATAAAGAATAACACTTCTCAGTTTCATGACCACTCTGACGATGATATTGAAAAAAAGAATTTTGATCAAAAGATTTAGAGGCAATCGTAACATGTAAAAGAGGTTGAATATGAGGTAAAGTAATCATATTAGTAGCTAACAACCTATTCATAATAGCATGTAAAGGTTTAGAAAGAGGAGTAAACGTATGATTTAATTGAAAAGCAGTGGATGCAGAAGTGGAATTGTGAGATTCAACAGCAACTGCATTCGTTTGTTTGTTTATCTTGACAAAGTTGTTGAATTTTTGAAATTTGTTTGGATTAGGAGCAGCATCACTCTTATCAACTGGAATAGGAGCCATTGGAGTGTTTCTCTCAAATTGACTCACTTGTAATTGATAATGATGAAGTGATGTACAAAGTTGTTGAAAAGAGGTAAATTCAGTAAGCAGAATCTTATCTCTAATATCCTTTTGCAAATTTGAAATAAACATACGTTGAATATCAATATCAGGAACATGATAGGAAATCTGCGCATACAAATGCTTAAATCTACCAATAAATTCAGTCAATTTTTCTTTAGCACTTTGTTTACAATGCATCAAATTAGTTAAAGACACTTGTGGGCCAATGTTGTTTTGAAATTATTGAATAAAGGCATTAGCAAGTTTTGGAAAGGAATCAATAGAATAAGGAGGCAAGGAACAATACCATTGTAAGGCCTTATCATGGAAAGTTCTAGCAAATAGTTTGGCTACAATCCTATGGTTATGAGCATAATCACTACAAAGGATTTGGAATGTTTTAACATGATGAACATGATCTCCTTTTCAGTTATAATTCTCAAGATGAGGCATATCGACTTGCTGAGGAATAGGAGTATGAATAATATCCAAGGACAAAGGACTTTCCGTGTCACATGTAGGGATACTAAACTTGTTTTGAGTTAAGGAAGCAAGTTGTTGTTGTAAGGATGACACAGTTTGAGCCAAACTGATGATTGTTTAATCATTAGAGGAAATAGGAGGAGTAGAAACATTAGACACACTAGGTAAAGTGTAAGAAGTTGCAGGAATAGAAGACACAACTAGAAGAACACTAGGAACTACAGTTGGAAGCAGATTGGAATAAGTAAAATGAAGATTATGATATGAAGGTTGTGATGTAGGAAGGGACATAGGAGGAACACTTAGAGGAACAGAGGGAACCGTCACAGTCACCAAAGGAGTATAGGTAGGAATACTAGGTAAAGGATTAGAAGGAGGTTCAACACTAGTGATAGGAGGAATCAACCCTAAATCTTGAGCTTCTTGAGCTAAAGGTTTAACATTTGAATGCACAAGGTGAGTAATACCACGCAAGAGGTTAACACCTTGATCACTATCATAGAGAACTTTCTTAAAATCCTTTATAGCTTGAATAAAATCTTGATTATGATTCTCTTGAATAAGCCAATTATCCATTTTATCAAGTTTAGTTGAAAGTTTTTGGACTTGTTCAAGAGGAACTCTTAAAGCATCATCCTCATCATGAGATGAGTGAGAATATTTTTTCTCCATTGTAGGATTGGAATCATGAAGAATCAAATTATCATCTGGGACCCTAAGGAAAAGAGAGGAAGATTCAGGATCAAAGGCACCCATGAGTCTATGACTTCTTCTAACCTGAATATTATAAGTAGGACTAGTAGCAATATAGCTCATAAACCAATGTAATGCAAATGAACTAAACTAAAACCACATAAAGCATGAATTTTTTTTTTTTCTGAAATCTAATTAGCATGCAGGATCTAACACAAAAGATAAATCTAATACTAACAAGATAAAAGGAAATCTAACACCACAAAACACAATAGAGCATCCAATTCCACAAATGAAAGGAGAGTAAGTATGTTGGGTTCACCAGAATGAATAGTCATAAAATGGAATCACACCTATTCAAATGTATATGATGTATGTGTATGGGGGAAATATGAGATCCACTCCTAAATCCAAATTCCCAAAGGAGAGATCTAATTTGATCAACCAAAAGGCTAATGCACAATCGAATCAATCTATGGAGAATATGAAAGAGAGATAAAAACCCGATATTTCCCTATGGAGAATTATGCTTGAAATCTGAAATAATTGAAATACAAGTACTAACCTCAAATTAGGGAAAATCTAGAAAATGCCAATTTTTGATGTCTGTGTGTACTTTCGGGCAATTATGCAACCTGTTTCAGAATGGAAATGCCAAGATGAAGAAAACCCATAAATCTTTTGTCTTTCCGACAGCAGGTAGTCTTTGAACCTCATAAAAGGTCAAAGGTCACATTCTTTATTTGAAGGTCGATTCTGACTTTGTTTGCAGATCTCGGAAGTTCATCAAAAAGGGTATCCAAATCTGCTCTCAGATCCAAAATTCTGCACCTGTACCTACAAGAAAAAGGGGGTTTTTGTTTGTATGGGGGGTTTACCTTGGTCAAACCCCAATTTAGGAATTAACCTGGAAATTGAATTGAAATGTAGTGTGCATAAACAAAGTAATTGAAACAATTCACCTTGCTTATGTTGAAGTCCTTGTAGAGGATTTGAATCCTCAAATCCAAAAGTAGGAATGCTTTAATGGATGTAGAATGAATGTAGGATGTCTCAAATCAATGACATTTGATCTTCAACACCAATCTTGAATTGATCTTTTCATATGAGGAGGCTTGGATGAATGTAGAAGGATGGATCTTCAAGGGGGCTCCAAAGAGATTGAATCCTCCAATGGCTAACAATGGATCTCCTTGATAGATGAATGCTTGAACACTTGAATGCTTGAAGGCTTGCTTGAATGCTTGAATTCACTTTCTTGCACTTGAGATCTTGCTCATGAAATTGATTGAAGATCAGATATGAAAATGAGAGAGGAAGGCCTCCTTTTATAGTGAACTGGGGCACAATCCTCTAGAGGGTCCACCTTGGAGAATTAAATCCAATTAGGTCCTAAACTTTAGAAATTATACCAAGATTAAATGCAATTAAAGGATTTACCATTCTAAAACTTGAAATGGCCAACTCAGAGGCGGGAAAACAAATATCCCTGAAACCCAACGCCCGAAAATCAAGGAATCTTGAAATTTGAATAGGGGGTCAAGGATGAGGTTGTATCTGACTAGGTCAGGATCGAGGTCGAACTTGACCAGGTCAGGATAAAGGTCGACTTTGACCCTATAAAGTTGACTTTGACCTTATGGTCAAAAACCTTAGGATCTTGACTCAGAATATTATGAAATGCAGACATGAAGTGAAAAATGGGTGCAGAAGGAAGTAGAAGAGGGGGAAGGTGCTTAACATGGCCCCAGACCACTTACTCGGAGGGCTAAACGCTCTTATCATGGAAGTGCTTCCATTTTAAGATGATACAGATGCTTAAAGTATTTAATATATTTAATATAAATTTTAATTAATTACATGTGCATTAGTAATGTTGAAGAGTAATTTTTTTTCAAAAGATAACAACTTGTCTTTAGGAGTCTAAGTTGAGTTGTGCAAATAAAGGTTATTTTATTTTATTTAATTGGGATTTTCTTTCAATTTCTGATTGGAGTTGATTTAGGGATTGACTAATGTGTTGTCCTTAAGGTTTGCATGAAAGGGGGGAATTGAATCTCTTTAGGGAATTGGTCTTTCATTTTTGGAGATTGGACAAGTTTTAGAGGAATTTGGAGAGAGCTTGGTATTTTGGCATCTTGAGATTTTGGGTGTTCTTGTGATTGCATGATATTTGTTTAAAGCTCTCTTTGTGCATCTGGATCTTGGTGCTTGCATTCTTCGTGGACTTAGATCTACGGGTTGAATCCATACTAGGATGAATCTGGTGTCTACAGATCTTCAAATGCTTCAAATTCAGTTGTTTGCATTGGATCTAAGATAGGGTTTGAAAATCCTTCTTTTTGTGGTTTTTGTTTTTCAATTCAATGGCTTCCTATATCTAGATTATTTTATTTTATCTCAATAGATTTATTTTCTATTTATATGGTTTTGGGTATTAGAAAACCCTTTGATTTGAGATTTTTACTTTTTATTAAAAGTTGGCATAGTAGGGTTATGCTGGCAAACTTTTGTAGGAAAATTCAACGTAGATCCTTTAGAAAACCAAAAATCAAATTTGGACTATTAGGTGTGGAAAAATAAATTGTCTGGATGAAAGAAAATCAATCTTGGGCAAAAAAATGTATTATGGGCATAAATTTTACATTCTAGAAAAAATGTACAGTAAAAAAAAAATACACAGTAAAAAACAAAAGAAAAACTCAGAAAGGACAAAAAGGAGAAAAGCCAAATATGAATTAAAAAAATTATATGATTTCTTTAAAAAATGTGATTTCCTTTACAAATAGATATTATTCTTTATTTCCATTTTCGAATAAAAAAATAACAATAGAAAATATCTTATGTTCATGTTTTTTTAAAAAGCATTGAAAATAAATTTAAAAAAGAAAAAAAATATATTATAAAAAATATATAAAGGTGGGCAGGGGCCACCACCTTCCCCCTACCCCCTCTTGGTCATCGTGCATATCCGCATGACAGCGGGCATTGTCGATGGTAGTACCTTTGTTGTGGCAAAGAGTACTGTCGTAGGCAGTACCTTGTCACGGGGCCCACGCACAGGGGCAGTGGACGTGGGGGCGCGTGCACTCCCCACCGAAAGGTTGCCTTTTTAAAAAGTTATTAACTTTTCTTTATTATATTTAGAAATTGATTTTTTTATTTTTAATATTAAAAATAATTAAGTATATGTTTAAATATATATAAATTTTAATAATGTATTTTTACTTACATATTTGATTATTTGTTAAAAGAAAATAATTTTAATTTGGTTTAAATTCATTGGTTGATTTATTGAAGTGGTATATGCACGTATATATATACATGTTAATATATATATACCTTGATTATGTTTATTTTAATTATTATTAAAATTTGGAAACGATGTAACATTTTTCTTTATGTATCAGCATTGTAACAACTATTTTAGGGAGCCTTAATCTTTAAGTTATTAAACGTTGTGATATATGGATCATGTATACGTCATTATTGGAACTTAAATGCATGTTAATTCTCTGTCAATTCCTTATTGTGTAAATGTTAATCATTCTTTCCTGAGTGTTTTCTTTTGCTTAATGGGTTAATGGGGCATTAGATGACCTAGGAGGGATACAAAGGTTGGGGGTATGAGTTTTTAGGCAAGATTTATGTCTTATATTATGATTTGTGTGTAATGTATCTTATTACCTTAAATTGACCATGTAGGCTCATGTTGCAATAAATTTTGTGAATGGTATATGTAGTCATATCTGGTTATTGTGTTTGATTCTAGAATTGGGACTACCAGATTCTATACCTGTGTTAGATCTTTGTGGGATCTATGAGCCTAGGGTAGGTTACCTAGATGTGTAGTAGGGGGTGGCTTGAAATAAGCATTGGGGCCTACAAGTGGCTACTAGGATCACTTATTGTAAGTAAGCTTAAACAAGTGAAAACCTAATATGTCATTGAGAGTTATTAAAATAAACCTAATAAGATGAGTTTCTTCACCCATGCTTGAGCGCTAGTATAGGCTAAGATGGAGGATGAGATGATGCTTGTCACCTTGAGAGGTGCTTGTCTGGCATAGTTAATGACATTGTCTATATGAGAGGTCATTGATACTATGTATGGTCACTTGAGTGTCGGGGTCCAGAGAGACTACCAGGATGAGACTTAAGGGTTAGACGTACATGATGACACATTCCTATACATAGTCTAGTTATCCTACATGTGTCAGTCACCTCTGGATTAGTGAGTCTTACCTATCACTATATTGTTTTCACCTAGAGTTAGAGAGCTTTCAGGATCCCCTTTCTTAGTGGTTTTATCTTGCTTTGGTATTGGTTATTTGAGTGGGGTCTGTTGTTATCTCCTTAGCATGGTGGGGTAGACCTTTGTGGATCTATATGGACGGGTGGTAGTGATTCTTTACCATTTGGGATTTCGACATCCTAGTTCCAGTGCTTGATGGTGCTTCTGCAGTTTGGATCCTTATGACCCTTCATTGATGGATTATTCTTATCTTCATTATTTGTAATCTTGTATTAAAGTATCGCATGTGATACCTAATCTGGATATTGTACTATTATTGTTAGAGTGATTACTACATACCCTGCGACATGTGCAGTGGATGTGAGTTTATTTAGGTTTCACGGTTGTCCATGATGATTTTAATTATTGATGTATGATGTAAATGTTTTATCTATGATATGGAATCTTTTTTTGATGTTATTTAGTTGAGTTTCATTCTTAAGTAATTCTACGTCATGAGACCCTTGAGTTTTGTAATCTATGATTGGTTGTTGTGTAAATGTGAGTAAATGGTTATCGCTTCTACATTAATGTTATCTTGTTATGTAAAATTTAGGAAAAAAACATTATTCACCAGACTTAGTATCATGTTCTAGGTTGATCTCTCTTGGGTTCCCTGGCGGGGTGTTACATTTGGTATCAGAGTAGATTTTCTACACTGGGAACTCTGGGTATTTAAGCTCATTAAGTTTTGTATAGTTTAAACTTGAAAATAAACATAGACATACAACTTTATTTCTTTCAGACTATTGTTTTGTAGTTATGTTACCTTTTGCTTTTGTTTCAAGCTTTGTTGTGAGATGTTGTATGGATCTTTGAATGTTGCAGGAATCATTCATGTGACTAGAGATGCTAGAGGTCATGGTAGAGGTCATTCTAGTGATCATGGAAGGGGTAGACAACATTTCCTTTCTACGAGTGTCAGGTAGGTTAGCCTCCATCAGTAGTCCATAGATGAGTAGAGAGAGGAACATCAAGGTGAGTCTGAGGGACCAGATACTAGATAGCTTTTGTGGGCGATTTTTAACTGTCTTGGTCCTAAAAAAGTTAGGGTGGAGCAAGATGTTTCCCACCACTCTCAGGGAAGAGCATAGCACAAGGTTTCTCATCACTCTCAGAGAGAGGAGAGGGTAAGGGAGAGGTCTAGGAGTCCTCCAAGGAAGAACATCACAGTGGATCTAGAATTTGTGGCAGCTAATCACATGAGGGATCTGATGAGAGGATGACCTAATCCCTTTGATGGGAAAGGATCTAGTTTAGAGGTTAAGACATGGCTTATAGCCTTGGAGCGGAGTTTTTCTATGCATCCCTTTAGTAGAAATACTAAAGCTAGGTATGCAGTGATGTAGCTTTCTAATTTTGTAGTTGTGTGGTGGAAGATAGAAGAAGAGAAGTTAGGGCTTCAAATGGATACTATGACTTGGGAGTTGTTCCTTGAGCATTTTTGAGAGTTCTTCCTTTTAGATCAAGGGAGGTGATAGTGAGCGGATGAATTCCATAACCTGAGATAGTTGACCTTGACAGTGGGAGAGTATGAGCATCAATTTTTTGAGCTCGAGTAGTATGCTAGTTTTGGGTAGGATACAGCTCTTCTGGTTCAACACTTTTTTAGAGGGCTTAATGCTCGCATAGTTGGGGATGTCAATCTCTTTGAGCCTAAGATCCTTAATGAAGTGGTCATTAAGGCCACTCTTAAAGAGGCAAATTTAGCCTTGGATCATAGTAGACATTTAGGTGCTCCAGCAGGTGGTACATCAGGTTTAGGGTACAAAGGTAACCAGTCATAGGGAACTGGAAACTTCAAGAAGCCATCAAAATTCTTCAGAGGTAACCAAACCCAATAGTAGAAAAATAAATCTCCTCATCCTACTCAGAGAAGTGGCTCTCATTCCAAGAGCTTTCATAATGGCCAATGCTTTAGATGTAATCAGTCTAGTCAGCTAGCTCAAAGTGCTCATCAACATGTTAGTAAAGGCAATTTTCAGCAGTCGAGTGTGCCTTCGAATGGGAGAGGCAATACCAGAGGCACTAGGTGTTTCACATGTGGACAGTTTGGGCATATTACAGTTAATTGTCCTCAGTGTGCTCCTTATTTTTCAGCATAGAGGCCATTAGCTTCAGAGCCTATGGTGGGAGATGTACGATGTTCTCACATAGTGTTTGCAGCTTTAGATCATCGTCAAGTGGATCACTAGGGGACAGTGGTAGAGACTTCGGGTACTATTCAAGGTATATCTATCTCTATCTTATTTGATTCTGGAGCTACTTCTTCATTTATATCTCCACTTCTAGTTGAACAACATGGGCTAGTTGCTACAAAATAGGATAGATTTTGGAAAGTGGAGTTAGCTTTTGGGGCTAAGGTAGCTACAGGTTCTTTGGTCCATAAGTGAGCTGAATTTAGGTGAATTCATTACCGCAGTTGATCTTTGTGTGGCTCCCTTGGGATCATATGGGGATGTATTGGGAATGGATTGGTTGGGAGCTCATAGGTATAATATTGATTGTAGGTGAAAGACTATCAACTGCAAGGATGATGGGGGAAAGGATTATCAGATTGTGAGAATTCCACATTCTATTTCTCTTTGGATGATATCCACCATACAACTTAAGCATTGTATGCGTAAGGGTTTCTAGATGTTTGTGGTAACTATGAATGAGATAGATGAGGTGGAGAGTGAAGATAAGACCCTTGATCATCTTGTATTGTATGAGTTCATTGATGTCTTTCCAAAGGAGATCCCAGCTATGCCACCGAAGCGTGATATAGATTTATGGATTGAGCTTGTTCCAGGAGTTGAGCCTATTTCTAGAGCTCCTTATCGGATGACTACTCATGAATTGAGTGATTTGAAGCTTCAGTTAGAGAAGTTTTTGGAAAAGGGAAGTATCAAACCTAGTGTGTCTCCTTGGTGAGCACCAGTCCTCTTTGTTAAGAAGAAGGACAGATCATTATGCTTGTGCATTGAATACAGATAGCTGAACAAGGTAACAATCAAGAATAGGTATCCTTTGCCAAGGATTGATGATCTTTTTTATCAGATCAAGGGATCCAAAGTGTTCTCTAAGATTGACTTGAAGTCAGGGTATCACTAGTTGCGGATTCATGATGCAAATATCCATAAAACTGCTTTCCGTACATGTTATGGACACTATGAGTTTATTGTGGTACCATTTGGATTGACAAATTCTCCATTAGCTTTCATGTGCTTGATGAATGGGGTTTTTCATAAATATCTAGATCATTTTGTCTTGGTCTTCTTGGATGATATACTGATATATTTTAGGTCCATAGAAGAGCATGAAGAGCATCTTTGACGGGTAGTGTTTGAGAGATAATCAGCTTTATGCCAATTTGGTGAAGTGTGATTTCTTTCAGTCAAAGGTTTAGTATCTAGGACATGTGATCTTAGGTGAAGGTATCTCAGTAGATCCTTCAAAGATACAGACAATTGTGGAGTGGCCAGCACCCACTAATGTGTTTGAAGTTCATAGTTTCATGGGGTTAGCTAGATATTACCATAGTTTTGTTAAGAACTTCTCTAGAGTTTCTCATCCTATCACCTCACTTCAAAGGAAAGGGAAGAAGTTTATTTGAATGAAGAAGTGTGAGGAGGATTTTCAAAACCTTAAGGGGTGTTTGACTAGTGCACCTATCTTAGTAGTGCCTAATCTAGTTGGTGACTTCATTATTTGTGTTGATGCTTCATTAGAGGGAATTGGAGTAGTCCTTATGCAAGAGGGACATGTGATTGTGTATGAATCTCACAAAATAATGGATCACAAGATAAATTATCCTATGCATGATCTTGAGTTGGCAGCAGTATTTCATGCTTTAGTCTGATGGAGGCATTTCTTGTTAGGGCATTGGTTTGAGCTACACAGTGACCATCACAGTCTTCAGTACATCTTTACTCAACCTAATCTGAATGATAGATAGAGAAGGTGGATGGAGTTCCTTTGTGAATATGAATTTGAGATCAAGTATATTCAAGGAAAGGAAAATGTAGTAGCTGATGCATTGATTCGTAAGAGGAAGGTTGTTTTAGCATTGACTCTTAGTGTGGACTTGCGGAGTAAGATTCTCCAGGAACTTCCTAGGGATACTTTGTATCAGGAGGTGAAGTCAGAGATTGAGTTAGGAAGACCCTTGGAGGGTAGATTCTTAGGTTTTGTCATGGAGTCAGATGGTCTTTTGTGACACATGAACCAGATTTATGTATCACCATTAGATGATCTACGTATATTAGTCCTATCAGAGGCTCATCATGCACCCTATTCAGCACATCCTAGTGTCAAGAACATGCATGCAGACCTTTGAAAGCTCTACCATTGGTCTGGTATGAAGTGTGACATTGCAAATTTTATGCTAGATGCTTAGAGTGTCAGAGGGTTAAGGTAGAACATCAACATCCAGCAGGTCTTTAACAGCTGAATCTCATTCCATCTTGGAAATGGGATATCATTTCGATGGATTTCATTATTGGTTTTCCTTTGACTTCTCATAGAAATGATTCTATCATGGTGACTATTGACCAATTGACTAAGGTAGCACATTTATCCCCTATGAGATCATCCTATATAGCGGCTTCTGTAGCTAGATTCTTTATGCAGGATATTGTGAGACTTCATGGTATTCCTCACAGGATTATCTCAAATCGAGATCATGTATTTACTTTTGCATTTTGGACTTCATTGCGGCATGATCTTGTTGCTTAGTTGAATTTTAGTTCGGCATACCATCCTAAGACCGATGGACAGACAGAGCAGGTTAATCAAGAGCTTGAGAATATTTTGAGGATGTATGTCATGGACAGACAGACTCATTGGGAGGACTATTTGTATTTAGTCAAGTTTTCCTATAACAATGGTTATCACATCTCCATTGGCATGTCACCTTTCCATGTTTTGTATGGTCATCCTTGTCGTACACCTCTAAGTTGGGATAGATTGGAGGACCTCATTCTTGTTGGTCCAGAGATGCTTCAAGATATGGAGCAACAAGTAGTGCATATTCATGAGCATTTGGTCACTACAAAAGATAGACATAAGAAGTATGCATATGCTCACATGGTGGATAGGTAGTTTGCAGTTGGAGATAGAGTGTTCTTGAGAGTGCCTCCATAGAAGATTCTGATCTGTTACGGAAAGAGTTTGAAGTTGGAACCTCTCTTTATTGGGCCTTTTGAGATCCTAGAGAGGATAGGACCAGATGCTTATCATCTTTCTTTTTCACCTAGCCTATCTCACGTTCATGATGTTTTCCATGTTTCTATTCTTAGACGTTATATTCCAGATATTGTGCATGTTCTTGATTGGAATGATTTATAGGTGGAGGACAGGTAGCTGGCTTTGGAGCCCATTTGTATCCTTCAGCGGTGGGCTTTGATCCTTAGGGTCTAAACCATCAACCAAGTAAGGTTCCAATGGGACCCAAATGATGAGTTGGCGGTGACTTGGGAGGACACATCAAGATTTCGGGAGTCATATCCCTATTTGTTTATAGGCTTCTAAGAGTAAGCCTAATCCTAAGGGGGTGGATGTAGTACCCACTCATAGTTTTCTTTTAGTCTTAGTTGCCATACTCTTTTAGGCTATTATTTCAATTGATTGGCCGAATTCTTTTAGGCCACATTTCATGTGAGAAGTTATTATTTCAGTGGATGATGATTTTGGATTATGATTATTATATGTTTATCATGTGATTTCTTAGTTAGATGATGATATTATCATGATGCAATATTTTATATTTTATTATGGTTTATGATGTTACTAACCCCATACTTGCATGTGTATGGTTATCATGTGTATGTACCTATTTGGCGTGTTTGTGTGGTAGAGGATAGAGGCATAGTTACTTATCACAGCAAGATCCACACATTCGACCATACCCTATCATTGTCTTCTATATTATATTGGATGTAAATGCTTGTTCTTGTGATGCCAAGTTTATCGATATAGGGCATCGTCTTCCCTGAATTGGTAGGAGTGAGCATGCCCATAAATATTCATCTCAATGGTAAAGAGTGGAGGTAACAGTCAGACCTAAAACCCTAACCTAAGCCCATTTGTCCTAGGATTGGACAAGTATCAGTTTGACTACCTTACCCAGATTTGTCTAGTTGACGTGAATTCGTGGATCCCTTCTTTGAGCATGTTTGGTTTTATTGTGTTTGTCTCAGTTGATTTATTTCATAAGTGGGTGATTTTCTGTGATTATTGATTTAATGATTATAGTTGAAATTAAATATTAATTATTTTCCTATGTTGATTTGAGAAAATTAATTAAAATTCAAATATTTAAATAATTGGATTTAATTAATTAATTAATTGAAATTAGAGTTGAATATGCTTTTGCACTTTATTAAATAATTAAATATTTAATTGCATGGTTTTATGATGCTTAAAGTATTTAATCTATTTAATATAAATTTTAATTAATTACATGTGCATTAGTAATGTTGAAAAGTAATTTGTTTTCAAAAGATAACAACTTGTCTTTAGGAGTCTAAGTTGAGTTGTGCAAATAAAAGTTATTTTATTTTATTTAATTGGGATTTTCTTTCAATTTTTTATTGGAGTTGATTTAGGGATTGACTAGTGTGGTGTCATTAGGGTTTGAATGAAACGAGGAAATTGAATTTCTTTAGGGAATTGGTCTTTCATTTTTGGAGATTAGATAGGTTTTAGAGGAATTTGGAGAGAGCTTGGTATTTTGGCATCTTGAGATTTTGGGTGTTCTTGTGATTGCATGATATTTGTTTAAAGCTCTCTTTGTGCATATGGATCTTGGTGCTTGCATTCTTCATGGACTCAGATCTACAGGTTGAATCCATAGTAGGAGGAATCTGGT
>BSBK01001785.1:105000-592690 GCA_027943335.1 Chamaecyparis obtusa
GAAGATAAAGGTTTAGTTCACATTGCACATCTACCTCGAAACTTTTGAGATAAATGGGTTAGATACATTCTCAGCCGTGTACATGATGGCAAGATTTGGCTTGAGCAACCCATAGAGATCACAAAGAAGATGATTCATCAAATCACTGGTCTTCCCATGTTGAACAAAGCAAAAACTACCAAAACCCTAGGTCGGACGAAACTAGAGAAGAAAACCCTAGCCGAGTGGGACGGTAGAGGCATGAAAGTTAGCAGCATTACCGATGCTGAACTAAAGTTTGGTACACACATCATTGCCCATAAGATTTATAGTTCTAGTCGACAGAATAGTGTCTCCTGTGAAGCTATTGACCTAGCATACAAAGTGGTCAAGAATAACTTAACATTTGACCTAGCAGACTTATTGTTAAAGCAGTTTAACAAAAACATGGAAAGCATTCAAACTTCCAAAAACAATCCATGTAAGTTTGGATCCTTATTGGTCTGTTTATTCTTCTATGTTCAGAAATTCTTCCCTTCTAAAGGAAAAGTTGTATGGAGAAAAGATGTGCTAGCCCTTTATGAAATAAATGAATACATCTCAGAAATGGGTGAAAATTTTGAAAGCATCATGGATAATTATTTTGAGTCTTTCAAATAGAAAATGAATGATAGATTCTGGATTCCACAGAAGCTGGTGGAAGATTACAAGGATGACATTTGTTTTATGGTGGATTGTGATAATGTATATATTCAAGCAGCTAAACCGAGGACTGTATATGTAAAACCTCTTCCTTATGAGGTAAATATTGATGAAACCAAGAATATCATTGAAGCTCTTCTTAATCAGCCTGTCAATCCCAAAGCTCCATATTTTGGATCATATGATGAAGCTAAGGTAAGAATTGAACTAAGCATAAAGCTTCCACAGGCGGTAAACAAAGGAAAGAAGAGGATAGCCAAAATGCAAATGATAACCGAGGACAAAGAAGAAAAAGATGAAGAAGAAGAGGAAAAGGATGAGAAAATAGAGGAACCAGAACTTGCAAAGAAGAAAGGAAAGGTATTCATCACTAAGGCACCTAAGCCTCCCACTGCTGTATTTACAAGGAGAAATGCAAAAGGCAAGGCAGACAAGGCAAATAAAGATATAGTATTCAAAAGGCCTCCTCTAAACTTTCAAGAAAAGATCAAACTCTTTAGAGACGGATCAGGATCTGGAGTAAGTAACATAAAATCTTTTAAATATGAAACCAGATCGGAAACAGAACAGAAGGAAATAGAAGATGCTGTTATTGAAAAGATGGGACAGTGGAAATACTCTCCTGAAGAAATAGCCCCACAGGTTCCAGCAGTTCTATTAAATCCAATAAAAATGAGATGGAGCAATGCAAAGCAAACTGTGATAGACATATTTGATCAAACCCTGAGATAGTTAATGCCGAGCTTGAAAAATGATGAAGTAAAGAAGGCATTAAAAGAAAATGAAAGTAAGATGACATTAAAGTTCAATACTTGTTTGATTTTGATCAACAATATTGAATCGGTTGTGAAGGCTGCAAATGTCACATGGAAGAACATATACCACCTTCACCAACCAAGTATTGAAACAGTCATAATAAAAGATATTGAAGATGATAGTGATGAACAAGAAGAAGACACTGAGGTAGATGATACTGTGAGGATAGCAGCAGAAGTCATTGCATCCCTTCCTACCTCTCCAGTAAAAGTTTCTACATCTAGCCCGGAGACACCTTCAAGCATGGTTGTGACAACTTCAACATTTTTCCAATCATCTATAGCAACAACATAAGCAACTATCATTTCTTCTACCGAGTTGCAGTCTCCCGCATCATCAAGTTTTCCAGCAGTAAGTTTTCCAGTTTTTGAATCTTCAAGTGTAAATATTTTAAGCTCTCCAGTAGAAAGTATACCAGTCTCTATAGCTAGCCCTACTATATCTACTGTCACTACTACCAAGGCTTTAAGTATAGATAAGCCTAAGGCTCTACCGAGTATAAAATTTTTGGGTAAGAATGTAGTAGAGGATATAGACTTAGATGAAGAGATAGAGATTCCAACATTGGATTTTGCAAATCTATCAGCGGACCAAATGCAAAATATAGGTGAGATCCTCCAAAGGAAAGCAAAACAAAAGAAGCTTAAAGAGGAGAGAGACAAGGAATATCAAATCATCAAGGATGCTAAGGACATTTTGTCTAATGCATTAGGTATTAAAGTACACTCCTCCCAACATATTTTGCTACAATTAGCAGAAGCAGTTAATAAATACAATGAGGATTCATCTGGGACAGAAAAGTTAGTTGAAAGAGCCGAGAAGAGATTCAACAATAAAGTGCTTGAGCACATTGCTCAGCACATAGCTAATAACCAAGTAGAATTGTCTTTAGTTTTGTCAAACATTGAATCTATCTATTCGAATGCTACCTCTCTTTTGGCCAGATCGTGCAATATTGCCGAGTTCACAAAGGATGTTAAGGATAAAATGAATAAAATGGATGAGGATATGAAGATTAGCATACAGAAGCTGCAACTTGAACCAAGTTCAAGCTCTGCTCATCACATGAAAATCTCACACCTATCAAACATGCAGTCTGATCTACTGAAAGAAGACACAAGGATCCGGTCCACACTGCTAGACATCCAACACTTGATCCTTCCCATCATGAATACAATGTATAAGCACATTGAACATTCCAAAACATTGATTCATGACAATCAGTTCTCTATAGCAGATCACATGATTGAACTCTCTGCAGAAGTCCAAATTGCAATCCAAACATGTAAGATTCTGCAAGAAAGTTGGGACAGAACCCTGGCACTAATAATGAAGGTACATTCTGATTTTCTATCAAATTTTGGATTCTCTCTGTAAATAACTTGTATATACACCTTTGGCATTATCGTCAAAAAGGGGGAGATATGTATAGAGGGACATATATGTATAGAAGAAGATTTTTATAGAAACAGTTAGCACATTGAAAGGGGGAGACAATGTATAAAGCTCTATAACAAAGACAAATTTTGAAAAATCAAAATAAAACTCAGCATGATTCATGTATATAATTTTTGGCCAATAAGTGTTTTTGTCACTAATGCCAAAGGGGGAGATTGTTGGCATTAAGTAGAATTGCCACTAGTGACAACACTTATTTGCATTCTAGGTGCAAACCGAGCAGACAGTGCAAACCGAGCAGACAGTGCAAACCGAGCAAGTTAGTACAAACCAAACAGGACAGTGTAAACCGAGTAACATCATGTCTACCGAGTCACCAGTATTTACCGAGTTCAAAACCTACCGAGTGATCAGTATGAACCATGCCTTCACTTCTACCGAGTGCATGACGATGCCGAGTAATGCAGTGGACGTCAAGTATCAGAAAGTCACCGAGTTAGTTTGCAGGAACCGTGTAACCATACTTGGGCCGACTTAGTAGCACTTATGTTTATTTGTCAAGCCGAATTTGTAATTGTAATTGTAATTAATTGTTTAAGACTTGTATATAAACAATGTTGTAAAAATGTCAAAAAAAATGTAAGAAGCATATATGTGAAAAAGAAAGAAAGGCAGAGATAAGCGAATTACAAAGGGCTTCAGAAGTATAAGGAACAGAAAAGACAAATTCATCACAGAAGGTGATCAGTACATCAGCGAATCTCAATCAGCAATCCAGTTGTAAAGCAAGAGATCTACTGTTTCATCCTAACAGGTGAATCAGTACTAAATCCTTTAATCGGGTAGACTTAACAGTCTTTTGTAAAATCTCTTTACCGAGTGCATACTTCATTGTATGTTTTGTAAATCCTTTAACAGGGTGGATTTAGCAATCCTTATTGCTCCTAACAGGGCAGATCATCAGAAGTGATCAAATTGTAAGCCTTAACCGGCCAACTTTATTCTGCAGTATTAAAGCTTTGTGGGTTTCATCCCCACCCCAGTTTTACTTTCTTTTTGGAAGGTTTTTGGGTAACCAAATCTATGTGTCATTATTGTGAATGCTTTTAAGTTTCATATGCAAAGGTTAAAGTAAATTACATGTTAAATTGAAAGAAAATTTAGAGTTACTGATTCACCCCTCCCCTCTCAGTAACTCGGTTAATTCCTGAATATTTCCAACAATATGTATATATATATATATATATATACCTTGATTATGTTTATTTTAATTATTATTAAAATTTGGAAATGATGTAGCATTTTTCTTTATGTATCAACATTGTAACTATTATTTTATGGAGCCTAAATCTTTAAGTTATTAAACGTTGTGATAGATGGATCATGTATACGTCGTTATTGGAACTTAAATGCATGTTGATTCTCTGTCAATTCCTTATTGTGTAAATGTTAATCATTCTTTCCTGAGTGTTTTCTTTTTCTTAATGGGTTAATGGGGCATTAGATTACCTAGGAGGGATACAGAGGCTGGGGGTATGAGTTTTTAAGAAAAATTTATGTCTTATATTATGATGTGTGTGTAATGTATCTTATTACCCTAAATTGACCATGTAGGCTCATGTTGTAATAAATTTTGTAAATGGCATTTGTAGTCATATCTGGTTATTGTGTTTTCTTCTGGAATTGGGACTACTAGATTGTATACCTGTGTTAGATCTTTGTGAGATCTATGAGCCTAGGGTAGGCTACCTAGATGTGTAGTAGAGGGTGGCTTGCAATAAGTGTTGGGGCCCACAAGTGGCTACCAGGATCACTTATTGTAAGCAAGCTTAAACAAGTGAAAACCTAATATGTCATTGAGAGTTATTAAAATGAACCTAATAAGATGAGTTTCCTCACCCGTGCTTGAGTGCTAGTATACGCTAAGATGGAGGATGAGATGATGCTTTCCGCCTTGAGAGGTGTGTGTCTAGCATAGTTAATGACTTTGTCTGTACAAGAGGTCATTGATACCATGTATGGTCACTTGAGTGTCGGGGTCCAAAGAGACTACTAGGATGAGATTTAAGGGTTAGACGTACATGATGACACCTTCCTATACATAGTCTAGCTATCCTACATGTGTCGATTGCCTATGGATTAGTGAGTCTTATCTATCACTATATTTTATTCACCTAGAGTTAGAGAGCTTTCAGGATCCCCTTTCTTAGTGGTTTTATCTTGCTTTGGTATTGGTTATCTGAGTGGCATCTGTTGTTATCTCCTCAACATGGTGGAGTAGACCTTTGTGGATCTACATGTATGGGTGGTAGTGATTCTTTACCATTTGAGATTTCGACGTCTTGGTTCTAGTGCTTGATGGTGCTTCTGCAATTGGACTCCTTATGACTCTTCATTGGTGGATTATTCTTATCTTCATTATTTGTAATCTTTTATTAGAGTATCACATGTGATACCTAATCTGTATATTGTACTATTATTGTTAGAGTGATTACTACATACCCTGTGACATGTGTAGTGGATGTGAGTTTATTTAGGTTTCATGGTTGTCCATGAGGATTGTAATTATTGATGTATAATGTAAATGTTTTATCTATTAAATGGAATCTTTTGTTGATGTTATTTAGTTGAGTTTCAATCTTAAGCAATTCTATGTCATGGGACCCTTGAGTTTTGCAATCTATGATTGGCTGTTGTGTAAATATGAGTAAATGGTTATCGCTTCTACATTAATGTTATCTTGTTATGTAAACTTTAGGAAAAAAAATATTCACCAAACTTAGTATCATGTTCTAGGTTAATCTCTCTTGGGTTCCCTGGCGGGGCGTTACATGCAGCCTGTCGATCCTGATACACCATTCGATCATGACAGAGGCGTCGATTTGAATGTACGCTATAGTACTCAAGGTATACATTTTCTATTAAAATTTTGATTATTAAATTATTAATACAAGTAAACATTTTAAATTGAATTTGGCGTAGTAATAAAAATTTAATTATGATGTGTTGGGATTAATAAAACATTTTGTATTGCAATTTCAGGGGATGTCGAGGTTATTCTTGATGAGGGTATTGATGCTCAAGCCGTCAGGCAAGATGATGTGGTTGGACAAGGTAAAGAGCGTCACGTTTATGTTCTTTAAAGTACTGAAATGCTTGTAAAAATTATGATAATATCTTTTTAAATTAACCCCAATTATGATAATATGTTTTTAATTTAACCCTTTTATTTGTTATTGCAAAGGACCCGCCTTTGCAAACGACAGTGAGATCACGTGCACAGGTGAGAATAAAGGATGATGATGAGATGGATATGCCTCTGCAAAAATTTAGGGAAGCAAAAAAAAGAAAAAGTCAAAAAAGAAATGATTCTCATTTATGCAACTTATTTGATAATGACTGATGTTTATGTCTCGATGTTTTAATCTTATGTGTTAATGAATGTTATTATGTGTTAATGAATGTTATGATGTGTTAATTAATGGTACTAAATCTTATGAATGCTAATGAATGTGTGTTAATGAATGTTGTGATAATTCATGAATGTTACATTTTAGAGTGATGTTAGAGTGATGTTAGGGGGGCGGAGAATGAGCTTCCACCTTCATGTGGATGGCCCTAATTATTAGAGAATATTAAACTATTCTCCAAACCAAGTGAAGCTCAACATTAACCTATGATTGCATGACAAATTTATAACTCCACCTAGGAATCTAACTATTTTAGGCCATACATCTAGGAAACTCCTCTTGTCTAAAACACCTAACCCTGCAACCAAATACTTGTTTTTCACACCTTGAGAGCTTAATTTTGGGTATCACAACTTTCTAACTCCACCTATATTTTCATGCATGTGCATCTCCAATGTATATATATTTTCAAGCATGTGCATATACTTGTGTGTGTGTTTTCAAAAAATATATTTTGTGCATATCCCACACTCATTGCTTGCCACAAGACCACATTTCTTTGAGGCATTCTATAAACAATTCACATGACTTGTCTATGTGATTTTAATAGGCATGTAGTAGTAAATAAATTGACAACATTACATTTTTAATGGTAAATATTTGAAGTAGGGTAAATTGAAGGTTTGTTTACTTGTATTTCAATAGGAATGTAGTAGTAAATATGGTGCTAGTTTTAGATGTTAACTATGATAATCTCTTGGTGTATGCACCCTAAAATGGTCGCCTAGACTTTGGGCCCCCATTCAACAATTTATCAAATCCCTGAATCAGTATTTTCAAAAATCAACATTTTTTTCAAATATCAATTTCCTTGATCAAATCCTATTCTATCATTTATTCAATTATTTTCTATGGGCTAACCATTTTATCCTAAGTCTTTATTTATTTAAAAGGAATTTCCTCCTCTTTTATTAAATAAAAAGCCCCCACTTTTCCTCGTATCCTAAGTTGCACAAATAAAGCTTTATTCTTATTTTATAAAAAGAAGAAAATCACTTTTTGTCTCATATGGACACAAAATTCAACTCTTATTTTCTCATTGGAGGATATTTGTGCACATGGATTTCTCCTCTTTCAAGCTCCACCCTTGATTAAATCTTTTGCCTCTTAATCTCCATGGTCCATTCCTTTTCAATTCCTTTAAAAGGAGAGCTCTTTTCTCATTCTAGGATCCCAACTTTGAATACTAATCTTATGCCGTAGGATTTCTTAGAGACTTTGGAGCTTTGAGAATCATTGTTATATTCTAGTTTCATTCTTGCATCATAGTGGCATCTAGCTTAGTTTCCTTTATGCTCTAGTTTAGCTCACATAACTTAATTAGCAAGGATTTGTAATACTTTCCCTTCATAGCTTAGCTTGCATCTTCATTATTAGCATAGTTGTATTGCATTGCATTCTTATTGTTGATTCTTGAGGATATTGACATTCTTGCCCTTGTCTCTTTGAATCTCCCATTGTGTGGTTTACTAGCAAGGTTGCATGCTTCAATAGCTCTAGCTGAGAGCACCATCAACATCCTTGTGACTCCATGCCTAGGGAGCTCTAGGTCGCTTTCTCAAGGTTTCCCATTCATGGATTCTCTTGGAAGTAATGACTTATAGAAGTGCACTATTTAGTGTGTACATTTTTGGCGCCCACCGTTACATTAATGTTATTTTGTTATGTAAACTTGAGGAAAAAAAATTATTCACCAAACTTAGTATCATGTTCTAGGTTAATCTCTCTTGGGTTCCCTGGCGAGGCATTACATGCAACCTATCGATCTTGATACACCATTCGATCACAACAGAGGCATCGATTCAAATGTGTGTTGTAGTACTCAAGGTATACATTTTCTATTCAAATTTTGATTATTGAATTATTAATACAAGTAAACATTTTTAATTGAATTTGGTGTAGTAATAAAAATTTAATTATGATGTGTTGGGATTAATAAAACATTTTGTATTGCAGTTGCAGGGGATGTAGAGGTTATTCTTGATGAGGGTGTTGAGGTTCAAGCTGTTGGGAAAGATGATGTGGTTGGACAGGGTAAAGAGCGTCACGTTTATGTTCTTTAAAGTACTGAAATGCTTGTAAAAATTATGATAATATCTTTTTAAATTAACCCCAATTATGATAATATGTTTTTAATTTAACCCTTT
The DNA here is from genome assembly GCA_027943335.1 of Chamaecyparis obtusa. NCBI lineage: Eukaryota > Viridiplantae > Streptophyta > Pinopsida > Cupressales > Cupressaceae > Chamaecyparis > Chamaecyparis obtusa. Next base: position 113,513 of record BSBK01001785.1, read on the forward strand.
TATTTGTTATTGCAGAGGACCCACCTTTGCAAAGGATAGTGAGATCATGTGCACAGGTGAGAATATAGGATGATGATGAGATGGATATGCCTCTGAAACAATTTAGGGAAGCAAAAAAAAGAAAAAGTCAAAAAAGAAATGATTTCTTTTTTGACTTTTTCTTTTTTTTTGCTTCCCTAAATTGTTGTAGAGGCATATCCATCTCGTCATCATCCTTTATTCTTGCCTGTGCATGTGATCTCACTATACTTTGCAAAGGCGGGTCCTCTGCAATAACAAATAAAAGGGTTAAATTAAAAACATATTATCATAATTGGGGTTAATTTAAAAAGATATTATCATAATTTTTACAAGCATTTCAGTACTTTAAAGAACATAAACGTGACGCTCTTTACCTTGTCCAACCACATCATCTTGCCCGATGGCTTGAACCTCAACACCCTTATCAAGAATAACCTCTACATGTCTTGCAACTACAATATAAAATATTTTATTAATCCCAACACATCATAATTAAATTTTTATTACTACGCCAAATTCAATTTAAAATGTTTACTTGTATTAATAATTCAATAATCAAAATTTGAATAGAAAATGTATACCTTGAGTACTACAATGCACATTTGAATCGACACCTCTGTTGTGATCAAATGGTGTATCAGGATCGATAGGCTGCATGTAACACCCCACCAGGGAACCCAAGAGAGATTAACCTAGAACATGATACTAAGTTTGGTGAATAATTTTTTTCCTAAAGTTTACATAACAAGATAACATTAATGTAGACACTAAGTTTACCTTGCTAGGATGACAAAGCTTTGAGCCATCCACATAATCTTTCCCTTCATATCAAAGTCATGATTCACAAGACCCATGTCAGATGTGTGTTGATTGATGGGGTTGTTGGGCTCAACATTTGTTCTTTGAGTCTGTTGAAAATACTGGGTTATTCTAAGAAAGTTATTGATACCCGAAAGAAAATTACCATTAAAGCCTATGATGAGGTAGAGAGAAGCTCCAAGGGCTTGGCCATCCTTCCTGTTAGGATTGGCCCTATTGAAAAGGACATTTTGTTCCAAATTGTTGATGCTAGTCCTCTAGCATATAATATCCTGCTTGGTAGACGGTGGATCCATGACATGCAAGCGGTGCCATCCACCTACCATCAATGTGTTAAGTTCCCCTATAATGGAGTAGAAGTCTGTATATTCAGGGATAGCACATTATCTGTTAATGCAATTTCAGCAGGGACTCATGTTCCTCTCAATAGAGAAGCAAAGGATTTTGATGCCACTTTAGCACAATGCCAGAATAAGTTTAAGGCCGTAGACTTTGGTATGGGGGGGTACCAAATTGACTCCTTTACAAAAATGCCAGTCTCACCTAGGTCCTATGGAAAACCTTCACAAGAGATGTGTCCTTCATCCTTAGCCATGACTTTGTTTGATACATTTGTAGAGTCCTCAGTGCCCATCCAGGATGAAAAAGAAGAGGTAGTTGTCAAGGACTGGATCTATAGAGAAGAAAAATACATGCATAATGAGAACTTCTCTCCCCTCCTAAGGTCTATGGAAGAGGGTACACTCTTGTCAAAAGTATGGGCTATCTAGGTCATGGTCCTCTCAGTCACAGATTAGATGCTAGAGACAAACCACTTGATCATGCTCTTTTTGGCTGTAGATCTAAGACAACAGTTGGCCTAAGTTTTGAAAGTTAGAACAAGAGAACTGCTCCTATCCTTGATGCGACGGATAGTGATGATGAATCAAACTACATACCCAATTTGCAAAATCAACAAGATAGGTGTGACAATTGGGTACCTTCCACCAATCTCCTTTGGGGAGATTTAGATACTCCAGTTGCCAATCCAACAGTTTCAGACCTAGAACAAGAAGACTCTGTTGTTGAAGATCATGTTGAGAATCTATTCAAGAACATCAATACACAAATGGCATTCAAGAAGGTGTTACCCTTGGTGACATCAAAGTCTTTACATGGACATTAATGCTGACATGGACATTAATGTTGTCCATACATATGGTTCCCAACCTAAGGTAGCTAACAATTCTAGTGTAGGATTAGTGGATTCAAATCCACAAGTTTCTTTAGTGGACAATGCTTTGCTTGGTAGGATAAATCTTGATTTGGGTACCCTAGAAGGATACTTGATGGACCCTAACTCTGCAATCACCAGAGATGATACCATTCACATACACAACATTGAACCCATCATTGACCTACCCCTTGCCAATCCTCACCTAATTGATTGGTCTCAGCGCTATCAAGAGCCTCAGCTCCTAACTTTCCAAAATGACTATGAGATAGCATGTTACCTAAATGCCCTTGAACCTATAGTCTCTTCCACCATCAAACCAACTACAAGCATGACAAAACCAGATATCAAGTACCTTAGTCACAAAATGAAAAGATAAGAAAAAAATAATAAGAGTTCTGATGGCGAAAACCACTGTGTGGCGGTGTTAGAATCGAAAAAAGTAAAAATAAAGGATGTATCTAAGGGTGAAAACCTCTCTGAGGAACCTAAGGATGAGGTACTTGATCATCTCCCAAGTTACTTTTAGGATAGGTCTTCAGTGCTTGTTGAGCCTACACAGCCAGTCAATTTGGGTACAGAAGAGGCTCCACAAATAGTGCATTTAGCTCAGTCTCTATCAATACATGGAAAAGAAGCATATACCAAGTTCCTATAAAGCAAGAAGATTAATTTTGCTTGGACTTACTCAGACATGCCAGGGTTAGACACTAATCTCATTATGCATCACTTGTCCATAGCTCCAAGTATCAAACCAGTAAAACAAAAGTTGAGGAAAATGCATCCTCACATAGCTCTTCTCGTCAAAGCTGAACTAGAAAAACTCCTCAGTGCAGGATTTATAAGAGCCATTAATTATGCCAAATGGATATCCAATATTGTACCAGTTTCAAAACATGCCAAGTCCATTTGTGTCTGCATGGATTTTAGAGATCTTAATAAAGCATGCCCAAAGGATGATTTTCTACTTCCAAACATAGACATGATAGTGGACATGACCGTGGGTTATGAGATCTATTCTTTGATGGATAGTTTTTCTAGGTATAATCAAATCAAGATAGCTCTTGAAGACCAGGAAAAGACTGCATTCACTTGCGCATGGGGAACCTATTGCTGGAACGTTATGCCATTTGGATTAAAAAATGCAGGAGCTACTTATCAAAGAGCTATGACAACTATATTCCATGACATGATGCATAAGAATATGGAAGATTATGTGGATGACACCTTGGCAAAATCTAAAAAAAGGGATACACACCTAGGCAATTTGGAAGTCATTCTAGATCGTATGGAACAGTTTCAATTAAGATTAAATCCCAAAAAGTGTGCATTTGGAGTCACCTCTGGAAAACTTGTAGGATTTATCATTTCAGCCAAAGGAATAGAGGTGGACCCAGAGAAAGTTCAAGCAATATTGGATATGTCACCTCCCAAAAACATCAGCCAAATGAGGAGTCTTCAAGGATGCCTTCAATCTATAAGGAGGTTTATTTCACAACTGGCTGATAGAGCTCAACCCTTTAATAAGACTTTACACAAAGGGGTTAAATGTGTCTGGAATGAAGATTGTCAGCAAAGCAAGGACCAAATCAAGCAATATTTGGCCAATCCTCCAATCTTAATGCCTCCTATCCTAGGAAAACCACTCATATTGTATGTTTCAGCAACAGAATCTTCCCTGGGGGCATTATTGGCTTAACTTGATGATACTGGAAAAGAAAGAGCTATATATTACATCAGTTGTACTCTTGTGTCATATGAGGTCAACTACACTAGTATTGAAAAATATTGCCTTGCAATGGTGTTTGCTTCCCAAAAGTTGCGAAATTACATGCTTGCGCATACAATACACCTCATTGCAAAGATTGATCCTCTCAAATATTTGCTTGGTAAGGCTGCTCTCATGGGTAGACTTGCTAAGTGGATGATGATTTTATTAGAATTTGACATAGAGTATGTTGAGTGTAAGGCTATAAAAGGACAAGCCATTGCAGACCAATTGGCTGATTTTCCAATTTGAGATAAAGCTCCCATTCAAGTTGAATTTCCAGATGAGCACATAATGTACATGACTGCAAGAAGATGGAAGATGTTCTTTGATGGCTCTTTCATGCAAAATGGTTCAGGAGCAGGAGTGTTATTTGTTTCTCCTCATTGGTACACAATTCCTAAGTCCTACAAACTATTGTTCCCATGTACAAATAACATTGCTAAGTATGAGGCCTTGACAAATGGATTAAAAATGGCTATAGAATGGAGAATCACAGAGCTACATATCTATGGGGATTCATAATTAATAGTCAACCAAGTTAATGAAGAATACCAAACAAAGGATGAAAAACTGATACCCTACAAGAAAATGGTTGATTCATTGAGATGGTATTTCACCTTGTTTACATTTCAACAAATCCCTAGAGCAGAGAATAAAGTAGTTGATGCTATGGCTACATTGGCTTCACTTCTTCAGCTAGAACATCATGAGTCCAGATTTGAATTCCTAGTGGAAGAGCTACACTACCCTATCTATGACTCCCAAGAAATCCAAGTTGTTTGTACCCTTGTTGGCCATGAGTCATCCCGCTATGGTGCCATTTACTCATACCTCCATGATGGCATTATCCCTGAAACCTTCAACCATTCTGAACGAAGAAATCTAACCCAAAATGCCTCTCACCACACCCTTATCTTTGGTGATCTATATAGGAGGGGTTTAGATGGGACACTTCTTACGTGCTTGGAAAAGGATGAGTCCAACCGAGTGTTAGTTGACATCCACGAGGGAATTTGTGCAGGACATTCCAATGGTCTTGCCATGGCCCCTACCATGCAGATAGATGTAGTAGCTTTTGCTAAATCATGTGAAAAAGTGTTAGAAACATGGTAACCTGATACATGCTCCAGGAAGGGAGCTTATTCCTTCTATTTCTCATTAGCCATTTCAGCGCTGGGCCTTTGACCTTGTTGGGCAGATTCATCCCAACTCATCAAGTGGACACAAATTCATTATCACTGCTACTGATTACTTTACCAAATGGGTAGAAGTTGTCCCACTTTCTGTTGCCTTAGGCAAAATAGTTTCTCTGTTTATTTTGAACCATATCATCTGTCGGTATGGAGTGCCTTCGGAAATAATCACTGACAATGGAGGTCAGTTTAAAAATAAGGACCTTAAACATCTCTACAAGAAATTCAAGATAAAACAACATTGGTCCTCCATTTACTTTCCGCAAGCAAATGGACAAGCAGAGGCTTTGAATAAGACCATTCTCAAAATTCTCCATAGAATAGTTCACAAGAATGGTAGGGATTGGCATCTACAGATAAATCTAGCCTTGTGGGCCTATAGAATGAGTATTCATACTCCAATAGGGGCTACTCCTTTTTCCCTCACTTATGGTGCTGAAGCAGTGTTACCTTTAGAGGTGGAGATTCCTTCCCTTAGAGTCTCTCTTAAAGGTCTAGTGTCAGATGAAGACTACTACACCATAAGGTTCCAAGAACTAGAACTTCTAAATGAAAAGCATAAAGCATCATTTGATCACATGAGAGTTTACCAAAAGCGTATGTTCAAAGCATTCAACAAGAAGGTTCGCTTTAGAGAATTTCAAGTGGGAGATCTTGTCTTATGAGAAAACCCTAAGAACCAACAACATAGAGAGCAAAAGGGAAAATTTGAACCTAATTGGCTTGGACCATACATTACTACTGTTGCTTTTGGGATAGGTGCCTATTTACTATCTGATCCAGAGGGAAAATAGCTCCCTGATCCTATCAATGTCTTGTAGCTCAAGAAGTTCTATCCATGATGCCTATTCTATTTGGGGGAATCCTTTGTATATATTTATTGATCCTAAAAAAATTCCAAAAAAATTCATATATGATGCTAAAAAAATCCTAAAAAGCATATAAAGTCCTGAAAAAATACAAAAAAATCAAAAAATTAAAAAAAAATAGAAAAAGTGCCTTGGTGAAAACCTAGAAATAGGCACTACTTGCGGACTTTGCACCCTTGTTTCTTAGCATGCATCCTTAACACTTACCCTTTCTCCATCATGCCTTGACCTTGTTGCCTTGGTTTGGAATTGGTCTTTGTCTTTGTCTAGGGGGCATAACTGTGTCAGCTTCGGTCTCTAGGATGCATTGGTCTTTAGGACCTCTTACAAATGGTGTTTTTCAACACCACCCCAAACTATGTTTTTCAACACTATCCTAGCGTCAAGTGTTTCTCAACACTTATCAGATATCTTACCCACTGTCTAGCATGATATAATTTTTCTCACTAGTAGATGTGATACTCAAAATTTGACTCTATGACCTACACAGACGCACTTAAACACTCGACTCACTGAGACTTGTTTAACTTTAGTTCTTTGTGTGCTGTCTATGATGATTTCTTTGATGAGTGTTCTCTCCCTAATAGTTTTTGATGATGTTGAGCTAGAAGACTAGGGGAATGAGGACATATTTTATTGCTTTTTGTGGGTATATTTTGTTGGTCCTAACTGTCATTAGCATGTATGCTTGTTCCACTTGACATTAGGTTTACAAGGTATTATCCTTGACTATTTCTGCAAGTGCATACTTATAGTCATCTTGACTTTCCTTGTGTCTCAATGCGAGTATAATCTTGCCATATTAAACTTAGGAATTCCCACTGCACTAGTCATCTTGACCTACATGTCTTTGGTGCCTAGGTGGGATTCCCACATTCTATCTAATATAGATCATATTCAGATTCACATAGTCATCCTAATGTGTATTGTATGATCTTGCGATGCTACCAATAATGCTCGATGATGAATATTAGAGTCTAAAAGCTTTGTGACCTTGCAAGTAAACAACTTTTTTCATAGTAGCTTGCATTCTTAAGTTCGTGTTAGATTAGTTTTGCATCTTGCATACAAAGAGAGCTCTCCTTTCATCTTTCATGGACTTATCGGTCAACTGCGCTCACCTTTCCTTTTCTCAATCATGTCTTTCACTCCTTGTCTTTCACATCACATCCTTTTTCCTGACATCACAAGGGGTTAATCTTATCATCATATCTATATCATAAAGAGATCACTTTTAGAAACATGAGTCTATATCCTAAACATGAGAACTAAACATACATCTATGAGAGAGATTATACATGAGCATATATATCATACATTTTGAGCAATATAAAAAGATAATATAAAAACTAAAACATCCATCACAAGTGGGACAAGTACACAAGATATATCTAACATCTAGTAAATCTCACATATATAAATATCATGATACAAATATAATGTGGGATCCAAAATCTAGATAATGTCCCAGGGTAGGTCTCTATACATCTATCCTAGCCCTAGATTTGACTCTCCCCATCATGTGGAGGTGGTGGTGGAGAAGGTGGTGTTGCCCCCTTGTTAGGTACCATATTAGATCTCCTAGCCCTCTCAGAATAGAGTGGCATTCTCTATCCCTTGGGTACAACTTGTATGTAGAGTCCATGATAATAAGTAGCTCGTGTTGCCTCTCACCAGATCTCTACTACATCGGCCTGTGCCACCCTCTCCCGCTGCTCTATATCAGCTCATAGATCAGTCAACTGCTAGTCTCTCATGGCTATAGTAATCCACAGTTGCTGCATCTCTATCTCCAAAACCTAGATCCTCACCCTGAGATCCTCTCCCCCTACAGGCTGATCCTACCCAGCATCCACCTGTCGGTGAGATGGTCTCACTACATCATCCCCCTCATCTATGGAACCCTATCTCCATGACCATTTCTAGCCACCTGATCTAGAGCTCTGTCCCCTCTCTCCTCTCCCTCCACCTCCCCCGTCCCCTCTATCTCCATCTCCATCATCTCCCTATGCTACTAGTTGTGCATCAAGTACAGTAAACTTAGGGAATGGATGTCTCTGCCACTCTACCCTGTAGGCTGCATCCGCACCTGCATCTTCCATATCTGGGAGATAGTCCCATGGCTCCTTGTGTATAGCCGCTATATCCTGTACTTCCTACTGGTAGTCCAACATCGGCAGCCATCCCTATCCCTCCTCATCTCTCACTTGAGCATAGGTGGTGGTCTCTTTGGGAACCCTCTATTGTCGCCCAAACTATCTCCAGACCCAGGTGATCATGAAGTGCTCAACTATATCAAAGTGTTGACCTACCAGTGGTCGGCTACATAGCATATAACCTAACTCTCACTCTCAATCACCTCACTACTCATAACCCTTGTATGGTCTCCACTGAAATGATGTGAGCTCATTCAGTAACCTATGATAACATGTGGGTGCACAACGGTGATGTGCTCCCATGCCCATACCTATGCTAAGACAGCACCACATGCCCAAGTCCTTCTCTCCCTGTATACAATCTCGTGGAGCTCATGGTACATATTAGCTACAATGGCTGGGCCCCATGCCATCCATCATGGGTGTGCTATAAGATCTACCACCAACCTACCCAAGCCCAACAGGAACCCTCTTTGGCTCCTGTCAGTGATGAGAGCCTGTGCAACTATAGAACATACTATACACAAAATTGGGAAGTCTCTGCCATACTCCTCCATCAACCTATCCCAACTGAGGTGTCTGTCAATGAAGGTGACATCCTGGAACATGTCCTGCATGATCTGTCATCCCTTAGTCGGATCCTGATCATAGTATACCTGTGCCAACAAAAAATCATGTCAGTTTCTATCAAGTGGAAACTTTACATCTATGAATATCTATAAACATGATTATACTACTGGATCTCCATGGCTAGGCACTCGAAGGATCCGATAGACATCCTCCAAGCTAATAGTAGCCTCTCCGGTCGGCAAGTGAAAGGTGTTATGCTCACTGTGCCACCTCTCAGCCAATGCTGTCAATAACCCATGATCTACCCGAATGTGGGGCATCTACAAGAAGTAACCAAAACCCATCTCTCCCAAGTCTACTTGTCCTGGATCATCAAGATCCTAGACACACTGTAACCTAGTCACTCTCGGTGCTCTAATGAGGAGTGCAGGAAAGTTCTCATGCAAGCCATAACCCCAAACCAGATGTTAGAACATATCATGATAGATGTATAAAATCAGTACAAAACAACTTAAAAGAAAACATTGTCTAGACTCATGTCATTTTTCTAAAAATTTAAAACATGTGATATTTCCTATTTAACTAGTGCGATACTATTTTTTGATAAATTATCATGCGATATTTTCTTCAATGGCAGTGTGATAATATCTTTGAGTGTGATAGTTCGCATAGGATCGCATGATATTTCATCTGGTATCGTTCGATACTGGATTAAATACCCATGCAATACTATTTTGACCCATGAACTATCACACGACAAATATTCTCAAAGAGTGCGATGCTTAACAATTATTGTATGATATTTCGCATCAGAAAAAATTTGAAAATTTTTAAAATCATTAAAAATGAGTTCTAAAATGATATAAATACTCATAACTGACTTAAAGGGCCAGTTTTTCTAAAAACATACCGGGGCACCATACTGGGGAGGCCGGTTGTGCAACCAGGTGCGCTTGAATCGATGCCTATGTACTAGAATCACTACTTGTTGGGCCATTTTCTCTCTCTAAGCTCTCGAAATTCTCAAATCACAATAAGAAAAATGATTTTGAAAATGACCTTTTTACCCCCTTTTATAGCATTTTGACTTTTTGACCTAATTTTCAAAACACCTCAGAATTGCGTAAAAATTGCACCCCTAGCTAATTTTGACATCTTGGATCCATTTTCAGGATCGAAATTGAAATCCAAGTTCATCTTGATAGTCAAAATTGCATTTCAAAATTTCACCCTCTTTTGCGCTGTTGGCTGACCTTTTCAGGCCTGATCCTTCGATCTTTTGTTGGGGCATCTTCATTTCTTCATCCCCATCTCTTCCAACCTTCTAGTCTTTCATTCATTTTCATTTGATTCATCTCTCTGAGCTTTGACTTCATTTTTATCCTATATCTTTCCCAGTCAAACTGGGGCATGTCTTCACTGCTTGATGGTTATCCTATCATCTTTCACCTTTGATTGTGATTTCTAGTGACTTGATCAAGTTTATCAATTTTTTGTTTCTCCTCTACCTAATTTTAATTTCAATTCCGAGGTGGCAGTACCTATCAGCTTATCAATTGAACCTTTCTTGAGATTCTTATCTCTTATTTGAGACTTGACAATTTCCTCTTTACAGGTATGTTGGTCTTGTCTTTTAGCTTATCTTTGTCAGCTTATGCTTATCTTTGTCTTGATATGTTCCCATCCGTTGAACACGGTCTGGATTGTTTTGTGATCCCAAATTGATCTCACATTAGTCAAAGAGGGGCAAATATATGCACCCTAAAATGGTCGCCTAGACTTTGGGCCCCCATTCAGTAATTTATCAAATCCCTGAATTAGTATTTTCAAAAATTAACATTTTTTTCAAATATCAATTTCCTTGATCAAATCCTATTCTATCATTTATTCAATTATTTTCTATGGGCTAACCATTTTATCCTAAGTCTTTATTTATTTAAAAGGAATTTCCTCCCCTTTTATTAAATAAAAAGCCCCCACTTTTCCTCTTATCCTAAGTTGCACAAATAAAGCATTATTCTTATTTTATAAAAAGAAGAAAAACACTTTTTGTCTCATATGGACACAAAAGTCAACTCTTATTTTCTCATTGGAGGATATTTGTGCACATGGATTGCTCCTCTTTCAAGCTCCACTCTTGATTAAATCTTTTACCTCTTAATCTCCATGGTACATTCCTTTTCAATTCCTTTAAAAGGAGAGCTCTTTTCTCATTCTAGGATCCCAACTTTGAATACTAATCTTATGCTACAGGATTTCTTGGAGACTTTGGAGCTTTGAAGATCATTCTTATATTCTAGTTTCATTCTTGCATCATAGCTTTAATGGAATCTAGCTTAGTTTCCTTTATGCTCTAGTTTAGCTCACATAGCTTAATTAGAAAAGATTTGTAATACTTTCCCTTCATAGCTTATCTTGCATCTTCATTATTAGCATAGTTGCATTGCATTTCATTTCTATTGTTGATTCTTGAGGATATTGGCATTCTTTCTCTTGTCTCTTTGAATCTCCCATTGTGTGGTTTACTAGCAAGGTTGCATGCTTTAATAGCTCTAGCTGAGAGCACCATCAACATCCTTGTGACTCCATGCCTAGGGAGCTCTATGTCGCTTTCTCAAGGTTTCCCATTCATGGATTCTCTTGGAAGTAATGACTTAGAGAAGTGCACTATTTAGTGTGTACATTTTTTGCACCCACCGTTACATTAATGTTATCTTGTTATGTAAACTTTAGGAATAAAAATTATTCACCAAACTTAGTATCATGTTCTAGGTTAATCTCTCTTGGGTTCCCTGGCAAGGTGTTACATGCATCCTGTCGATCCTGATACACCATTCGATCATGACAGAGGCGTCGATTCGAATGTGCATTGTAGTACTCAAGGTATACATTTTCTATTCAAATTTTGATTATTGAATTATTAATACAAGTAAACATTTTAAATTGAATTTGGTGTAGTAATAAAAATTTAATTACAATGTGTTGGGATTAATAAAACATTTTGTATTGCAGTTGCAGGGGATGTAGAGGCTATTCTTGATGAGGGTGTTGAGGTTCAAGCTATCGGGCAAGATGATGTGGTTGGACAAGGTAAAGAGAATCACATTTATGTTCTTTAAAGTACTGAAATGCTTGTAAAAATTATGATAATATCTTTTTAAATTAACCCCAATTATGATAATATGTTTTTAATTTAACCCTTTTATTTGTTATTGCAGAGGACCCACCTTTGTAAAGGATAGTGAGATCACGTGCACAGGCAAGAATAAAGGATGATGACGAGATGGATATGCCTTTGCAATAATTTAGGGAAGCAAAAAAAAAAGAAAAAGTCAAAAAAGAAATGATATAAAACACTCTGCACCAACCAAACTGGTTCTTTACTTTACTAGAGCCACAATATTCTTTACACTGTTGGAGGTCGTGTGGTTATAGTGTAAGTTCTTCAACCCTTATCAGCCTTCTATTATTTTCATTTTGTGGCTTAATCATATTCATTGTAAGATTCTTGTTATAAATAAGACTTGTTGCTAATACAGTAAGTCTCACTATCGATACAGTAAGGCTCACTGCCATAAAATATGAAAAGAGATAGAATCCACCAATGAGATCAACACACTCCCACACATGACCATAGATCTCCTAAAAAAATATTTGCAATCACTTTGCATATCACCATGCATGAGTCTCATATATCACACTAAAGATAACATGAACAACTCAAATCCTCTCTCTACTTATACATCTTGATGAGATCCACCAGGTTGGCCAACCTTTGTAATGCTCCTCCATCTCTCTTCATGTTATGACCTATTTTAATCCCATTTTGGATGTGATGAAGATTTATATTTTTGTGTGTATGGTTTCTATGCCATGGTTTTGTTGAGACACAGATGTTTGTGTGTATATATATGTTTATGTTTGGTTTCTTTGAGATTGTACTTGATCAATCTTATGATGGAACATAATGATAAGGGTCTCTGATGTGTTGATTGATTTTAAGTTGTACTCATGATTGTTGGTGTAATGGGATACTAACTCAATGATGTCCTTCATTAAGTTAATGTAGTATTTATGTATAAATATAATAATTAATTTAATGTAGTGTTTATGTATAAATTCAATTCAAGTATATTAAACATAGGTTCTTTTATGCGTAAAATAGTTGAATTTACTTGTTGACATTACAAAAAGTTATCACAATGGTTGTTTAGTTATTGTATATGCCATTAGAGCCACTTCATATGCACAAGTGATGAACATGCAGATTTGCCTAAGCGCTAATGGGAGCTTACCGTACAACACATGTAGTATTGTGAAAATCATCACAAGTCCATTTATTGTTGGGTCTAGCTCCCAGTATTGCTTGGTCAAATCTGCATGTTTTTCACTTGTGCATATACTTTCTCTGATCAAATCTTATATGCACAAGTGATGAACATGCAAATTTTCCTAAGTAATACTGAGAGATTACTCTATAACACATGTACTATTATGAAAGTCATCACAAGTCCATTTGTTGTTGGGTCTAGCTCTTAGTATTGTTTGGTCAAATCTGCATGTTTGTCACATGTGCATATACCTTATCTAATCAAATCTTATATCCACATGTGATGAACATTTAGTTTTTCCTAAGAAATACTGGGAGCTTACCCTACAACACATGTACTATTGTGAAAATCATCACAAGTCCATTTGTTGTGGGGTCTAGCTCCTAGTAATGCTTGGTCAAATCTGCATGTTTTTCACCTGTGCATATACATTCTCTAGTCAACTCTTATATGCACGAGTGAAGGTAGATCAAGTCCAAAATCCTATTTGTATCTATATGTTATCAAAGTATTTACATTGAGAATCTTGTCTACTTGAGACATTTCAATTGTTAAATAAATTGGCATTTGAATTTTTATTCATTGGTTGTGTGATTAGAGAATACTTTGCATGATTGCATTCCCCAAATCATTACTAGAAAATTTTTGAACATATCTAAATGGAATACTTTCTACCTGACATACTTAAATGGAATACACCAAGAAGTCCCAAATGATGAATGCTCAATTGTTGTAATGGAAAATCATCAAAATCGTCCATTTCTAGAGCTTGATTTTCTATAGTCTTAATGATTTTTCTATAGTCCTAATGATTTTTCTTATTTCTTGTCTTTTGTCCCTTTTTTATTTCCTATGTATGTTCCTGGTGACACAATTTTGAACATTGTTGACAAAGTGTGTTTCTTTTTTTAATTATTTGATTGATCCTCTCACCTTTCCTTTGTAAATTTCATTGTCCCAATCAATTTTTGCAGTATTTTTTATTAGGTTTCATGTTTTTGATTGTGGGGTTCCGCATTGTTTGTTGTTCTTGATAAATTAGTCCTTGAATTTGACTTTTTCCATGTCTGATTTTATGCCAATTATGGAGTTCACCTTATTTTGATGATATATTTCATTCACTCTATGTGGAATACTATTTTGTTCAATGTTTTATTTCAGCTTAATATTTCATTCATTTTTCATATACATAGAGAAATGGACAATTTTGAGATAGGTTTCTATGGCTATGATAAATGTCCCTCTATCTTGACAAAATGGTTGTTTAGTGACTATATCTTCCATTAGAGCCACTTCATATGCGCAGGTGATGAACATGTAGATTTTCCTAAGCACTACTAGGAGTTGACCTAGCAACACATGTACTATTATGAAAATCATCACAAGTCCATTTGCTGCTAGGTCTAGTTCCCAAAATTTTTTGGTCAAATTTGCATGTTTTTCACCTATTCATATACCAAATGATGAACTCTCAACTGTTGTAATGGAAAAGCATCATAATCTCCCATTACTAGAACTTTATTTTCTATAGTCTTAATGATTTTTCTATAGTCCTAATGATTTTTCTTATTTCTTATATTTTGTCCCTTTTTTATTTCCTATGTTTGTGCTTGGTGACATGATTTTGAACATTGTTGACAAAGCGTGTTTCTTTTTTTGATTATTTGATTGATCCTCTCACCTTTCCTTACTTTGTAAATTCCATTGTCCCAATCAATTTTTTTAGTGTTTTTTATTAGGTTTCATGTTTTTGATTGTGGAGTTCTGCACTGTTTGTTGCTCTTGATAAATTATGCCTTGAATTTAAATTTGTGCTCACTATTTTATTTCAGCTTGATATTTCATTCATTTTTCATATACACAGAGACTACACATGCTGATAAAAGAATGAGCCATTTGATTTAGGTTTATTGTTCATGATTGTAAATGTCAATATTTCTTATGGTACTCCTTGGTGTATTCCATTTAAAAATAATCATGTTTCTATGGCTATGATAAATGTCCCTTTGTGTTGAGAAAATTAGATTTGAGAAAATGGTTGTTCAGTGTCTGTATCTACAGGTTGCAAACAAATCATCCTTCTTCCACCAACATTCTAGTCAATGTACAAGTAACGATTCATTCCATTCAAGAAAGACCATGTATGACAATATCAACCCAGAACAAAATAAGGGGTATGCAAAATTCATTGTATGTAGAATTAGTTTTGCAAAATTGGCCATGTTGATGATGATTATGAAGAAGATTTGAAAATTTTGCACCAATCTAAATTGGATCAATCATCATTTTCAAATCTTCTTCATCAATCACCATCATCTATTTTCCAAGAGAAACACCTTTCTCTATATGAATCTTGGTTTACATTTCCCTGTAATCTAATTGGTAATTTGAAGCCATCAATGGAAACTTACAATCCTAAACAATTAGTATACCATTGATGGCTTCATAATTATTAAGTGAAAGGGAGTTTTCTGATTTGGAACCCCCTTTGGTGATGATCCTATGCAGTTCCACATAGACACGACATGTTCCTTAGAAGACTTTTAATCTCACAATAGCTGAGAAACATAAATGTAGGCATCATGGTCACAATTATTTGGAGATACAACATAATTGAGTGGTATACCCAGATGATGCAACACAAACATTACTACTCCTCTCATTCTAAGTTAACACTATAGGATCCAAAAACCATAGATAATGATGGCTTTTGGACCCTATCTTGATTGGTTTTTGGACCCTATAGTGTCAACTTAGAACTGGAGGAGTAGTGGTTGTGTTGCATTGTCTAGGTATATACTCAATTATGTTGTATCCTCAAAGAATTGTGACCATGTGTGATGCCTACATTTATGTTTCTCATTTGTTGTGTCCCAAGACCCCTTATGACCCTTTACGATCCATAAGAATACATCTTAGAGGTCTTAAAGTGTTGTAAGGGGTCATAAGATGCTCCTAGGAGGGGCCAGATGAGCTTCCACCTTCACGTGGTTGGTCTTGTTAAGTAGAGAATGTTAAACTATTCTTGAAACAAAGAGAAGCTCAATATTTTAAGTCTCACTCCATGCACAATATATATTTTTTAAAAAAATACAACATACCATCGCAATTACGATGGTCATTAGAGAACGACTGACAACAGAGCACTGGACATGATGACTATCTATCAAAATTCTCTGATGGATAGTCATTTCTTGTACAACATTTCTATCGTAATTGTGACACCAATAAAAAGTCCTGACAGAATTTTGACCACCTCTCTAACCATGTTCGTAGGCCCTTTTACCCTGCACATTGTGACGATGCGTGTTGTCACAATTACAAAGGCAATCAAATTAATACCAACAACAAAGCACTCAAGCCGATGACTATTTGTCAGAATTCTCTGATGGACAACTGTCGCTTGTACAACATTTATGTCACACATCCATCATAATTGCAACAATAATAATAAGTCCTAATGGCATTTTGACCATCTCTGACCATGTTCATAGGCCCTTTTACCTTGCATATTATGATGGTGTGTGTCGTCGCAATTACGAAGGTCATCCTAGTTGTCAGTACTATCAACACCAAAACTGCAATGGTGGTTAGTATCGCTTGGCCGACGGTTTGGTGTTAGAATGGCGATGGATAACTGTCAGAAAAAGGACTCAAATGTACTAGTGATTTGACCTTCATCCACCTACTTGTCCATTTGTCCTTTCATAATGTCCTTACCTTACTAGACACTAGGGGCAATTTTGGATCATGTAAATAGTAAGTCCTGATAAAATCCTAAAAATTATAAAAAGTCTTGAATTTTTTTTAAAAAAATCATATAATGTCCTAAAAAAATGCTTAAAATTATAAAATATCCCAAAAAAGCACAAAAAAATCAAATATTTAAAAAATATTTTAAAAATCTACAATAAATTTGTACATAATCATTTTCCTATTTTTAATAAATTGTCCTTTACGACAAGACAAACATTTCAACAGACACAATCTAGAGACTTCTGCAAACATTGTGCTTCCTAAAATCATGCATCAACAAATAAACTATCAAATCAAGTCAACAATCATTCAGATAAAACTTGTCATATCAACAACAACAACAACAACAACCAGTCCTTTATCAAACCTATCATTTGTCTTATACAGGGTGTGGTATACTCGAAACTAGATGGTATCTATCTTAGACAGGGCACTTCATTCCTGAAAGGAGACATCATTATCATTTTCATCAATCAAAATAACTATTAATTTTGAAAACAAGATCATATTGTTTGGTGAATTGCTTGGTTTAGTGAGTCTTACCTTTTATTGATTTATCATTTGGTCATGTTCCTATGCTACTCCTAGATATCACTGAGTGATGAGGGTGGCCAAGATGGTTCATCCTCTTTTTTTTAAATTTTTTTCTTCTGCTTGCGAGGTTTTTTTCATAAAGTTCTAGGGAACGTATGTCATATTCTCCAGGATGGGTGGAAAAATTCCTTGTGCGCATTGTCATGCCCAAAGATTAGGGTAAAAACATACCAACAATTTTTTTTTTAAAGCACAAAAGTCAACTAAGGATAGCAATCTAAGGTGAACTAACATGAATGTCACATGAAACAATGCAAGTTTACACTCGAGAGATATCATCACAAACGTTGGCTTGTCAATGTCCCTTGATTGAAAATAGCGTTAGATAACTAGATGACCTAACTAGGCCTCTGTAATAACCTAACAAGGTTAAATTATATTCGTTCAACTAAAATAAGTGTTAAGAGATTAAATTAATTATCTTATATAACATAGAGTCAAATGCCAAGTTAACATAACCATAAGGGTTTAATCAATAATCAATTAAACATAATGTGATTACAACCATAACGATTCCTAACAAGTACTATGTTGCACGATTAAGGGTAGGATCGCTAGGGTACATTAAATTAATAAAATAGGGTCTTAATTAACCCTAAGCGATCACCTTGGGTAATAAATTTTAAACCTGCTTTAATAATAAGGTTCTAATAATTTTAATTAAAATAAAACACTTTATTAAAATAGAATTTTCCCTTAGTTAATTTAATTAATTAATTTAAAAGATTAAAATAATCATTAAAAAGAATTAATTATAAAATATTAACTCTGGCTAAGGGGTAAGGGAAACATAAGTCCCAAACTAAGGCAAATAAATTTATGCCTCTAGAATATTCTAATTTTATTAACCATTAAAATAATACTTAAATTATTATTAAATAAATCATCAAACATTATACATTATAAAAATATCCCACTAGGATAGACATTTAATTCATATTACAATAATATTCAAATTCCTAGATTCACCTTAAAAGTATAAAAATTCAAATTTAATAATTTCATTCACTATTAAAAATAAATCAAAAGCCTAACAATATAATATTAAGTTCCTCACAATTAAAATAAATAACAATTCCAGAAATCAATATGAAAAATAAATAAAATAAAATATTCAAAATAAAGAGACAACTCACAAAATTCAACACAACCATTAAATTAATATTAAAATAAAATTCAAAATGTCTACAACTCTTTAAAAACCCAATTAAAATATCAAAGTCCAGAAAAGTCAACGCTAACCCTAATTCAAAATTAGGGTTGGGCTAGATGATAAAACCATAATCAAACCCTAATTCCTCATTTGCTTGTGTGGGAAGGTTTGCCATGGAGAATGATGAAGAAACAAAAGGGTATACGCAAGAATATACATGTGTGTATATACATACCAAGGGTGTGTATATACACACATATATACTACTGTATATATGAACAAAAATATTGTAGAAAAAGGATATAAAAAGATCAAATTTTCAAGAGGGTTTTCAAAACACCCCCCTTCTTCTCTAAAAGTTTGCATGATGTTGATAAATTGTTTATTGTTGTCTTTAGTTAGAAATCACAATGCTTTATTAAGCATTTATAAACTTTTTTGTTTTATGTAAATATATTACCATTTTATTTATTCTTTTGTAATTTTTAAGTTTTTTTATAAATTATCCCATAAGGTTTGGGATCGATGGCCATGGGTCATCTGCAACCCCTATGACTGAGGAGGCTAAGCCTCCCGCAGCCCCCAAAGGGACTGTGGTGGTAGTGCCACTTGTAGCCCCAATAGGACTGCGGTGGCAGTGCGACTCACATACCCCAAAGGGACTATAGTGGCAAGGCCACCCGCAACCCAAAGGGGTTGCGATGGCTAAAGCCACTCGCAGCCCACAAGAAAATACAATAGTCTTGTTTTTAATTAAAAAATTATTTTAAAAAAAATATTTACTTTAAAGTTTACTTTGTTTGTTAATATAAATATATATTTATATTTATATATGTAGCATGTGTATATAAAAGTTGATGTATTTACAAAACTAAAGATATATATAAAATATATATATACATGCATTAGCACGAAAGGAATATTAAATTTATATATACACAATATATGTAACTTTATATATATTCTATATGTTCTATATATACAAGATTTCCATATTACATTTTCCTTTATATAAGAATCAAATAGAAAGAGAAGTATTCTATAAAAAAATTTGAAAAGAAAATATTGAATACTACTATAGTCTTTATTATTTTTTTGAAATACAAGGAAGCAAAAATACTAACTATAGTTCTTTTTGAAATGAAAAGTTTAATATAGTTCATTTTGAAATGAAAATTTTACAAGTAAACAAATGATTCCATCTTTCTTTTGCAAGAGAAATTAGGAAACATGGCAACATTACTTTACTTCTATCAAAATAATGAAATCCTTTTTCCTTTCTTGACTATAGTTTGCAACTTGCCTTTCCATTTAGTTTTAAAACATACAAATCTTTCTCTTTTTTAAGACAATCACACATGAGAACAAGGGAGAGATAAAAATTAAACAACAAGAGACTCTCTTTTCTTTTCTTACTTTTTTTAAACATAAAATACAAAGGAGAATTCTATCATTCTTTTTACATTTTCTTTCAAAACATGAAATTACAACATGGACAAACTTCATAGCCTTATTTTTCTCCCAATAAATTTTCATGACAATATGTCATACTAAACAAATAAAAATCTACAACTTTTCTATTGGAATCAAGATCAACTTTTCCTATTTTCTTCAAGAAAACAAGCTCTTTTCTTCAACACATAACTTACAATAAAACAAGTTTTTGACCATGGAGGCTCACCTCCCAACCTAGGCCATTTCATGGCCACCCTCGAGCTTGGGGAAACAAAGATAGATGGGGATACAAACAAACATAACACATACAAAACTAGCAAGTTTTAAACACATAAAATTCTCATTTCCCATGGTTTCACAATGGACCACCTTGGACCCATGAAAAAGGGTGAAGGTGGAAATGAACCCAAAATAGGAGAAGCCATAAATAAGTGTGAAATTTCTTTAACAAGGCTCAATACCATAAAAACAATACCTTCACAAGGCTAAACAAAAACTACCCTTCCTTCCATTTCACATACAAATTAAATACCCCGTATGGTCCCCAAATGTGTAGTAGAATATGATGGCAACATGGAGCCCATACATCCATGTCATATCCCCTTCCTCCATGAGGAAGAACTCTACACTATTTGAGCATTTCCAATTTTCCCCTCACCCTCAAGGATCTCTTCCCTCCCAAGGGTTAGTCTAGCCTTGCACACCCCAACAAAGACAAGAAAAACAAAACATCAAGAAGAAAACTATATGAATCCATGAAACAAGCTTGAAACATAGCACAATAAAACAACTACAACATAAAAAAATTTACTCATACAATACATGAGAAGAAAACAATACATTGCATGATAGGAGCACCAACCTTGCTCCAAGCTATGGAAAAATGAAAACTTGAGAAGAGCTCCCTTCCTACTAGGTTGTTTTTCCTTTATTTGGCTAAGTCTTCCAAATCCAACTAAATCCACTAGAAGTCTCCAACTTTGGAGAGTGGGAAATTAACCTACCAAATTCCTCTATATCTCAACTAAAAGTAAAATCCTACCTAACACTCTACCTAACCTCAAAAATGATTGGACACACCTTTCAAGTGTTCTCTCTCTCCAACAAGAGGAAATCTCAAATTTGAAAGAGAGGAAGACATGGCATACATCCCAAATTCGTCACTTTCTAAAATGGCATTTTTAGAAGAGGCAAAAATGAAATATGATCACCCTATTGGTCAAAATTTTACCCCCAATCCAAAGTGCACCTATGGGGTTATCTTATTTTAACCCTAACTAACCTCTAGGGCTCCATTTAACCCTTCAAAAGTCCACCAAGAGTTGACCTACGAAAATTCAAACTAAGATTCCCTCACATGGCTCTACAACTAAGATACCTAACCAAGGGACACTATAAGGTGACACAAAGGTGAACAACTAACCAATAACAAATTATTTGGTCATTCCAACTCACATGTACAAGAGTCAATTGATACCACAAAAATCACATCACATTACTACGCACATGGCATGCCAAGTGGACATATGCATAAATTAAATAAACACAACAATATTAAAACATTCAAGCATTACATTTACAACAATAGAACATAACAATGAGGTTATTTCTCCCTTTGGAGTTAACCTTGGCTTAACATGGTTTTCACATACATACATCTTTGATTTCCCCTCATTTTAATTCCATGGTCAATTTCTTGCACACTAGATCAAAATATCATTAGCTCAAGAAAGAAACCATAACATATATATACAAATGAAAAATTAATGGTCACATAAAATACATCATATAATTAAATTTCATTTTGTAACATCATATAAAATTCACTTTACTCAAGAATGCATTTACTCAATATTTATTAAATTTCAACATCATGAAATTCCTAGAAACACATTTATCACAAACAACCCAAATCATTTACATGGTTCAAAACACATAAAATATTTCAATTGATTATCATATCTACTAGATTCACATTTCTTTCATCAAAATGAAATTTAAAGAATACTACTCATAATTCTATATCTCATCAATATTGTGGCAACAATACCTGTAAATCATAAGCCTAAAAAGTATGGTCTATATCATCATCCACACAATCTATAATCATCACATAATAGCTAAAAATATGAAATCCATGTCCAAAATAGCCTAGTATATCAAAATAATGTATCAACATGAAAATCATAAGTGAAAATGTCAACTATGCAATGATGGTATAGGGTGAGGCCTCACAGGCATTGTATTTGTTTCTACGCAAAGGGATCACATTATCATCCTAACTTTATGAGGAGAATGTGAATCTCTTTCAAGCCAATTTGTGGCTTGTGATTTGTATATATTGTAGCTTATGTTTCATAGTTTAGGGTGTTAGGAGTAAGATAACCTCTTGGAAGTTCACATCCAATATGGATATGGATATTGTTAGTCCAAAGGGTCCAAGATTACTAAGAGGCGGGGGCGGGGGGGGGGGGGGATCAGTAATCTAGATATATCTGATACTTTTCAACTTCTTTAACTTCAAAGATAACACTCAAAAGTTTAGTGATTGATAAGAAAATGAAACTTAAAACATATAAAAATCAACCACCACAATGCAAGCAACACATAATACAAATATTTTTCCAATGAAAATCCAAATGGGCAAAAACCATGTGTAAGATGAAACTCAAAAAAAAATTACTCTTCTGAAGTATGCCTTGTTAGGAGCTTAACCCTATTAGGATTTTTACAAAGACATTGTTAGGTTCCACCTAGCTATGGGATTTACCTCTATCCCTATTAGTATCTTTACCCTATTAGGATTAGCCTTGTTATAGGACTTCAAAAACTAGCTAAAGTATCACCTTATTAAAGAATTTACATAAAAGATTTGTTAGGGTCTACCCACTGAAGGGATTTAGCCTACTGTAACTATTAGGATACAACAAGAAAATTGATCTGGTAAATAGAAACACCTTTTATTGATCAGGATCTTTTAAATGCATACATTTTGTCCTTAGATAACTCTGGAATACCCTAGCTTGATTGCACCTCCACAATCATAATCTACACACACAAATCTTTGATTTCATGATATAAATATCACTACTCAATCCCTAAATGTTCCACTGACTTAACACCTCATCCAACACATTGAAATCACTTTTCCAATATTTGCACCTAGAAATATCACACTAAAACACACATCTCGATGTAAAAACCATCTTTACCTAACATGTTAGCCACATGATAGATCTAAATAATTAATTTTATCTAGAACAATCGAACACATGTTGACCAACTCAACCTTCATCTTGATAAAATGATCTACATTGATCAATGTAATGACAACTCATCACCATACATGAGATTGGAAACATTAGCATGACAATTTGAATACAAATAATTCATCACAACATGATCACTAGTCCTTGACAAAAGATTTACCATTGGTAACACAAAAACACTATCACCGATCATTGAAATAAATTTTGTATCCTCAAAACATGCTTACCAATTAACCAAATCAGTTGCGGTTATAACCATGAACTCAACACAGAATCAAAAACATAATTCTATGATCATGCCACCTAACCCACCATAGATTTGATAAATCAATCAAATCACTCATTTCTAGTTCACATAACCATTGCAACCACTTGAAACATATTGTTCATTATTCTCACATAATTAGAAACACACTAAGAACACTAGGTCAATACTTGACATCAATAACAACACAATAAATGATCATCTCAATACCAAATTTGTATCATTACTGTACAACTGTACCATCATATCATCAATTATGCCAACAATCTGTTAAACCTATAACTGATTGGAGAGATTGTTGAAATAGTGATTGAAGATCACATGAAAAGTAGTTGTATAGATATACAATATGTTAAATCAGTATTATGTTGTCATTGATGTCAACTAGTTTCTTATTAGTTTGACAGTACTTATCTTGTAAGTTATCATTACTGAGAAATCTAAAGAATGGTGAAAGAAGGCCACAATAGATAAGGATAAGGAATGCATTGGATAACTTATTGTGGATAAATTATTGATGAGTCTTTGATCTCATTATATTGACTTTAGTATGTTGTATTCATCTATTATGGAGAAAGGAACTAAAAGACACAAAGCAGTGTTGGTCGGTAAAAGAGAACAGTTTAATGTTTACCGAGATCCTTAGTGTAAACACCGATGAAAGTATACACTAATGCAGTGTGTTATATACTGAGCACAAGTTTAACCGATGAAGGTTTACCAATGCATTTCTTTGTTAACCGAGGAGAACAGAAAAGCATTTAATGATATTGTCGACTAGACAATTTGACAACAAAACTGATGAGCTGGATTCGCATGATTTCAAGGTAAAAAGTCAAAGTTTGTTGCAAGGATCTACGGCTAAGAAAATTCAAGGAAGATCTGACGAAGGAGATTGAAATGTGTTAAAGACACATCAGCTAAGGAAGTTTAAAGCGGCAAAATCAGTGCATATGATTAAGCAGAAAAATCTGATGGATGAAAATAAAACAGCTTACATGTTTATTTAAAGAGAAAAAAAAAGAAAAAAAAGGAGATACTACAGAAGTTGAGCATGAACTAGCATTCATGCATTTCTGATCAAACAGTACACAATGAACAAACCGAGCTACACAGAGCACAAAATTGATTGTTTGTAAGTGATATTGATATTAGATCTGAAGTGATATATTGGTCAGAAAACATTGTTGAGCATAACATTGATCTACAACTGCAATTTGTTGTATTAAGGTAGATCAACCTACTATTACTTTCTAATAATTGTAAATAGTGAAAATCTCTTAACCGAGTGGACTTTTAAGTCTTATTTATGTTTCATTCTAACAAGTGAAACATTGTTATCCTGTAAATTAGCACAGTGAGTGACATAAGATTGAAAGATAACTTCTAGTGCAAAATCCTCTAACCAGGTCACACCTAATAGTGTGTATTGTAACCTTTAACAGGGTTGGGTCCTCACAAGCCTCACTTCAGAAGAGTGAATTTTTTGGGTTGTCGGTTCCCAGGTGGTTTTTCCCTTAACAGGGTTTCCATGTTAAATCATTATGTTATATGTTTATTGTGATGATTTTTTATTATCATACTTTACATTTTAGCTATTTGATTTGATCGGTAACTACTAAAGAGCTTTAACTGAAGATCGGTAAAAACACTGATAGTGAATCATATATATGTTTACCAACTGACAGAAATTAGAGAAACAGTATTTTGGATTACTCATTTTTGTTTTGGGACTTGGATAACTGATTCACCCCCCCTCTCAGTTATTCTAACAATTGGTATCAGAGCCAAGTTGGTTGCTTGAAACAAAGTTTTAAGGACTTGATCATAAAGATCACAAAATGAGTAAGAGGGAAGTGCCTAGACTGAACAAAGACAACTTCTCAGTATGGCAATAGAGAATGAAATTGCATATAGATGGAATTGGTGGAGATGCACTACATTTTATGAAAACTGGCTACAGCGAACCAACTGGTCCTTTGACTGTGGAACAACTAAATGACAAGCATGATCACAACATAGCAATGATGGAACTTGCTGCTACCTGTACCGACACTGAATTTGAAGAAATCAAAGGATTGACTACTACTAAGGCAATGTGGGATAGATTAGAGAAAGTATACAGTGGTAACACATCTGTCAAAAGATCTAGAGTAGAAAGCTTAAGAGGTAAATTCGATGAAATGAGAATGAAAGAAGGAGAAAATATTGTTGAATATTCAAATAGAATTAAAGAGGTTGTTTATGCTATATGAGCTTTTGATGGAGTAATTGAAGAAGAGACTATAATCAGCAAAATCCTCAGAACCCTACTACCTGTCTATGCAATCAGAGTATCGGCAATTCATGAGAACTGAGACACATCCAATCTTACACTTGATACTTTGGTCGGTAAGCTTACTACTTTTGAGTTGAACAATTTTGATAATAATGTTGTACCTTTTGTTGAGTCTACTTTCATGTCTTCTCTAAAGATTGGGAAATCTAGCAAGAAAAATAGAAATAATAATGACAGTGATACTAATGATGACCTTGATGAGCTTAAAGCATTAATGGCTAGAAGATTACCAAAAGGTAAAGGGAGATATAGAGGTAAGTTACCCTTGGCATGCTTTAATTGTAAGGAAGTAGGTCATATTACTGCTAGATATCCTTAGAAAAGAAATGATGATGATGAACCGAGAGATAAATCTGAAGGAAGTTATGGGAGGAGAGTTAACAGAAGCTACCGACACAATAATAGAAATGACCGAAAGGACAAAGGTAAAAAGGCTTGTTATATAGCTGAAAATACTAACTCTAAGTCTGATTCTGATGATGAAGAGGTATTGTTTGTTGCAATGAAGGAAGATTCAAAAGAAGATGAAAACCAAGATGAATCTGCCCTGATCTCACGGATAAGCAAGAATGAAACATGGATCATTAATAGTGGATGCACAAATCATATGACAGGTGATGTAGATAAATTTGATGAATTAGTTGAATATAATGGTGGATCTGTAAGAATGGGAAATGATGCCCCATGCACTATGGAAGGTAAAGGTACCCTTGTAATTAATGATAGAATAAAATGTGAGAATGCTTACTGGGTATATGGATTGAATTACAATCTGTTGAGTGTGGTACAGCTAAACAATTCAGGCCACAAACTAGTGTTTGAAAATAAAAAGGTAAAAATATATGAAAATGATGGAAGACTTGTTGGGACTGGTACTCAAACCAGAGGTAATCTTTTTCAACTTGATATTGATGAGTCTTCTTGCCTACTTATGAAAGATGAAGATGCTTGGCTATGGCATAAGAGATTATGTCATGTAAACTTTGATAATATGATCAAAATCAATAAAAAGAAGAGAGTTAGAGGTTTACCT
Source organism: Chamaecyparis obtusa (assembly GCA_027943335.1). Taxonomy (NCBI): domain Eukaryota; kingdom Viridiplantae; phylum Streptophyta; class Pinopsida; order Cupressales; family Cupressaceae; genus Chamaecyparis; species Chamaecyparis obtusa. Next base: position 140,319 of record BSBK01001785.1, read on the forward strand.
AACTTATCTAAGCCTAATCATACTTTGTGCCATGAATGTCAGAAAGGGAAAATGACCAAATGTAGTTTTAAGAGTAAGGACTTCTCAACAAAGAAGATTCTTGAGTTGGTTCATACCGACTTATGTGGACCTATGAGAACTCAAAGCTACTATGGTGATAGATACTTTATTCTCTTTGTTGATGATTACACTAGATTGATGACTGTGATGTTTTTGAAGGAAAAGTTTGAAGCTTTCAAACTATTTAAATGGTATAAGGCTAAAGTTGAAAAGGAAACTGGAAAGGAAATCAAATGTCTTAGATCAGATAGAGGTGGTGAATTTATATCTTGTGAATTTACTAACTTCTATAATGAGCATTAATTCAAAGGCAGGTGTCAGCACCGAGAACCCCACAACAGAATGGTATTGCTGAGAGAAGAAATAGATCAATAATTGATTGTGCTAGGACACTGATGATACAAAAGAATGTCGCACAAAAATTTAGAGAGAAGCTGTAAGCATTGCAGTCTATGTGCTTAACCGAGTACAATTGAAGAAAGACACCAACTGAACACCATATGAACTTTGGTTTGGACACAAGCCCAATGTAAGTTACTTTAGAATATTTGGAAGTAAGTGTTTTATTCTGAAAAATGATAGGAATGGTAAGTTTGATTCCAAAGGAGATGAAGGAATATTTTTAGGATATTTTGCCCAAAGCAAAGCTTACAAATGTCTGAACAAGGTGACTGATAAAATTGTTGAAAGTGTGAATGTTCGTGTTGATGAACATGATGATAAGATCATAGATGAGTAGATGAAGGAACCAGAAGATTATAGACAGTTCACTTACTATGAGTTTCCTGAGTTTCAACCGAGGACACCACAAACTGCTACAACTGGCCAACAGATAAATAATGTACCACAACTGACAGAATCGACTGAACATACCGATGATCAAGGAGGAGCTCCCAAGCAAGCTAATGAACCAAAATAGAATGCACAGCAGAATACACAGTAGGATGCACAAGATAGAAGATCTAGGATACTAGCAAGATTTGTTAGAAGACATCATCCTGAAGGTCAGATTATTGGAAACAAAGATGTTGGAATGCAAACAAGAAGCAAAACAAGACAAGGTACTTGCTTGGTTTGTGAATTTGAACCTAAGAATGTACAAGTTGCTTTGGATAATGAAGAATGGGTCAAAGCAATGACTGAAGAGATTGAGCAAATAGAAAAGATTAAGACTTGGACCTTAATACCCCGACCTAAAGATAAAAATGTTATTGGTACTAAATGGATTTTTAGAAATAAGCTGAATGAAAATGGAGAAGTGACAAGAAATAAAGCAAGACTTGTATGTAAAGGATATACGAAAGAAGAAGGAATTGACTATGGTGAAACATTTGCACCTATTGCAAGACTTGAGGGTGTCAGAATGTTACTAGCATATGCTGCACATAAGAAATTTAAGGTATACCAAATGGATGTCAAGTCTGCTTTCTTGAATGGAATACTTGAAGAGGAGGTCTACATTGAACAACCTGAAGGATTTGAAGATCCAAACAACTGAGATATGGTTTGTAGACTTCACAAAGCACTGTATGGACTAAAACAAGCACCGAGAGCATGGTATGAAAGGTTGCACACCTATCTATTAAGTATTGGTTTTATCAGAACAAGTGATAATAGTAATTTGTATATGAAAGGTAACACTGATGATACTATTATCACAACTGAAATATTTGTTGATGATATAATTTTTAGAGGTAGAGATATTGTATGTAAAGCATTTTCTAATGAGATGCAAAAGGAATTTGAAATGTCTATGTTCGGAGAGATTAAGTTCTTTCTAGGACTATAGGTGATTCAGCATAGTGATGAAATCTTCATCACTCAATCAAAATACATAAAGGAGGTATTGAAGACATTCAGCATGGAAGATGTAAAACCAGTGGGAACACCAATGGCTACTGGATGTAAGTTGACAAAGGAAGATGAGACTACTGAGGTAAATTAGACACTTTACTGATCCATGATTGGTAAGCTGATGTATGTAGTTCACAGTAGACCGGATATAGCTCATGTTGTTGGAATAGTTGCAAGATTTTCTACAAATCCCAGAGAATCACATATGATAGCAACAAAAAGGATATTGAGATATCTTAAGAAGACAGAAGATTATGGTTTATGGTATTCAAGAGATGGAAAGTTTGAACTGAAAGTGTATACCAATGATGACTGGGCTGGTAATGTGGATGACAGAAAAAGGACAACTGGAGGAGCATTTTTCTTTGGAGACAGACTTGTAACTTGGACAAGCAAGAAGTAGAGTTGTATTTCTCAATCAATAGCTGAAGCTGAATATGTTGTTGTTGCAACAAACTACTCCAATATAGCCTATATCAAGCAAGTGTTGGAAGGTATGAATGAGGTGATCACTGATCCAGTGACTATATATTGTGACAACACTAGTGCTATAAACATATCAAAGAATCCAGTAATGCACTAAAAAACAAAGCATATATCAATTAAGTATCATTACTTAAGGGAACAAGTGCAGGAAAAGCAAGTTAAACTAGAGTTTGTTACATCAAAAGAACAACTTGCAGACATTTTTACAAAGCCTCTGCCGAAAGACACTTTTGAATACTTGAGGAATAGACTTGGGGTCCGTCCCTTTTCTATCAGTCACTAAGGTGATCTGGAATGCTGCATCAGCCTATTATATCAGAAGATCACTCATGTTGATGCTAGCATAGATCGCACTTTGATTAAGTTCAAGGTTGTGATTAAGTTTGAAGAACAGATGGAGATATTAGTATACTAAGATACAATGAAGAGGTTTGGACAAGACTGATGTTTGTTTATTTTGTTCATTTGGCATTGTTGTCAAAGGGAGAGAATAGGAAAATATGAATGAGCGAAAGGAAGAGAATCTGTATTGTAAAGACAAAGGGTGAGAATACTGAACAGGAAGAGTTAAGGATGAACTATCTAAGGGAGAGCTTATGACAGATAGATTTGTAGAGTATATGTTTGGTATGTGTTTGGTACATTCATATTATTTGAGTTGCCATCAATGCCAAAGGGAGAGATTGTTGAACCTACAACTAATTTACAACTGATTGGAGAGATTGTTGAAACAGTGATTGAAGATCACATGAAAAGTAGTTGTATAGATATACAATATGTTAAATCAGTATTATGTTGTCATTGATGTCAACTAGTTTCTTATTAGTTTGATAGTACTTATCTTGTAAGTTATCATTACCGAGACATCTGAAGAATGGTGTAAGAAGGTCACAGTAGATAAGGATAAGGAATGCATTGGATAAATTATTGTGGATAACTTATTGATGAGTCTTTGATCTCATTATATTGACTTTAGTATGTTGTATTCATCTATTATGGAGAAAGGAACTAAAAGACACAAAGCAGTGTTGGTCGGTAAAAGAGAACAGTTTAATGTTTATCGAGATCCTTAGTGTAAACACCGATGACAGTATACACCGATGCAGTGTGTTGTATACCGAGCACAAGTTTAACCGATGAAGGTTTACCAACGCATTTCTTTGTTAACTGAGGAGAACAGAAAAGCATTTAATGATATTATCGACTAGACAATTTCACAACAAAACTGATGAGCTAGATTTGTATGATTTCAAGGTGAAAAGTCAAAGTTTGTTACAAGGATCTATGGCTAACAAAATTCAAGGAAGATCTAATGAAGGAGATTGAAATGTGTTAATGACACATCAGCCAAGGAAGTTTAAAGCAGCAAAATCAGTGGATATGATTAAGCGGCAAAATTTGATGGATGAAAATAAAATGGCTTACATGTTTATTTAAAGAGAAAAAAAAAAGAAAAAAAAGAAGGAGATATTGTAGAAGTTGAGCATGAACTAGCATTCATGCATTTCTGATCAAACAGGTTACTGAACCGAGCTACAGAAATCAAGCTACACAATGAATAAACTGAGCTACACAGAGCACAGAACTGATTGTTTGTAAGTGATATTGATATTAGATCTGAAGTGATATATTGGTCAGAAAACATTGTTGAGCATAACACTAATCTGCAACTACAATTTGTTGTATTAAGGTAGATCAACCTACTGTTACTTTCTAATAATTGTAAATAGTGAAAATCTCTTAACCGAGTGGACTTTTAAGTCTTATTTATGTTTCATTCTGTCAAGTGAAACATTTTTATCCTGTAAATCAGCACAGTGAGTGACATAAGATTGAAAGATAACTTCTAGTGCAAAATCCTCTAACTAGGTCACACCTAATAGTGTGTATTGTAACCTTTAACAGGGTTGGGTCCTCACAAGCCTCACTTCAGAAGAGTGAAATTTTTGGGTTGCCGGTTCCCAGGTTGTTTTTCCCTTAACAAGGTTTCCACGTTAAATCATTTTGTTACGTGTTTATTGTGATGATTTTTTATTATCATACTTTACATTTTAGCTATTTGATTTGATTGGTAACTACTAAAGAGCTTTAACTGAAGATCAGTAAAAACACTGACAGTGAATCATATATATGTTTACCGACTGACAGAAATTAGAGAAACAGTATTTTGGATTACTCATTTTTGTTTTGGGACTTGGATAACTGATTCACCCCCCCTCTCAGTTATTCTAACATAATCCCCCCTTTGTCATTGATGGAAACCCTAACAATCAAAACATCTCTTACCTGCTTAGCTTATGTTCTTACACTCTTCATCTCTGAATTGAATTTATCATCTATCACATATGTTTGTCCAATTCTTAGTACATATTTCCCCCTTTGAAAATAATGCCAAAGATGCAATACCATAGAATACTACATCTCCTTCAGTATTTGCATCATCGAATGCTCCCCCTTAGGAATAGCTCCTTCTTACATCAATCCAACAATGATTTCCAATAAAAAAACATTGGACTGATACAACAACATCACTTTAATTTTTCTCAGGTAAGGGAATAACCCCCAACTTACCTCTTAGATACTCAAATGTATCATTTGGTAATGGCTTAGTAAAAATGTCTACAACCTTCTCCTTAGTTCGCACATACTCCAATTATACTTGTTTCTCCTAAACTTTCTCTCTATAAAATGGTACTTAATTGCAATATGCTTGATCTTAGAGTGCATCACATGGTTCTTTGATATGTTTATAGCACTAGTGTTATCACACTAGATAATCAACGGTTCAATTACCTTTTCCTTAATTCCTTCTAATAACTGCTTCATCCAAGAAACTTGAGTGCAATTAATATCAACAATAACATATTCTGCCTCTGCAATAGATTGAGAGATATAATTCTTCTTTATTTTCCAAGACACAGGTCTCTTTCTAGGAAAGAAAGCTCCTCCACTTCTCTTCCTATCATCCACATTACCTACCTAGTTTGTATCAGTGAAAACACTCAAAGAAAAATATCTTGTGTGATCATACCAAAGACCATAGTCTTCATTCCATTTTAAGTATCTAAAAATTCTCTAGCCACCATATGGGATTCCTTTGGATTAGACTGAAATATTTCAATAATCCCAACTGCATGTGATAAATTAGGTCTAGTGTGAACAATATAATGTAAATTACCGATAATGGATCTATACAAAGTTACACTCACCTCTTTAGAATCACCTTCCTTGGATAGCTTACAACCACTCACTACTGGTGTTCCTACTAGTTTAGAATCTTCTAACCCACAATTATTCAATACTTCCCTAACATACTTTGTCTAGATGATGTAGATTTTATCACTAAGCTGAGTTACTTGTAGTCCAACAAATAATTTGATCTCACCAAACATCAACATCTTAAATTATGTTCTCATTTTTTATACAAATAAAATGCTTATCTCATCATTTCCACCAAAAATGATGTTATCCACAAAAACCTCAGCAATCAACAATCTGTCATCTTTCTCAATCTTTAGGTAAACATTGTTATCCTCACTTTTTCTAACAAAATAGATCTTGATCAGATATGAGTGGAGTCCCTCATACCATGCCCTTAATGCTTGCTTCAATCCATAAAGAACCTTCTACAACTTACACACCAAGTCCTCAGCTTATGATAGTGAAAAACCATTAGGTTGTTCTATGTAAACTTTCTCTTCCAAAATACCATTCAAGAACACAAATTTGATGTCCATTTGAAAAAAATTAAAACCTTTATAAGCCGCATATGCTAGCAAAATCCTCACTCCTTCAATTCCATCCACTAGTGCAAAAGTATCTCCATAGTCCAAGCCTTCTTCTTGTGCATATCCCTTAACCACAAGTCTTGCCTTATTTCTGATTACTTCACCATCTTCATTGATTTTAATCTTGAAAACCCATGTAGTCCCTATCACATTCTTGTCAACAAAGCTAGGAACTAGTACCCAAGTATTGTTCTTCTTTATTTGATCCAACTCTTCTTCCATGGCTTTAACCCATTTATCATTCTTCAATGCCTCTGCTAAATAATTATGTTTATGTTTTGAAATCAGAAAGGTACTTTCTCTAATTTTTCTTCTATTTTGAACACCAACATTCTTATCTCCAATAATCTAATCAAAAGAATGATTTAACTTGACATACCTTAGTATTACTGGTTCAAGTCTAGGAGCCTCTTCTACCAATTAAATGGGTTCATCCTCATTGTTCTTATTTTAAACTTCTTGCTCCACCAGTTAAACATATACAATTCCTTGATCATCTCCCGATTCATTCTTGTTGGAACCATCATTATGCTCTGGGAATTCATCAATCCTCACATTTTCACTTGCTATCATCTTGTTGGTTCTCTTGTTTAGACACTTCAAAGCTTTTATTCTTGTAGAATATCTTAGGAATATTCCCCCGTCACTCTTAGGATCAAATTTCTATGTATTATCATATCTTTTTATATAGCATTTGCTCCGAAAAACTTTGAAGTATTTCACACAAGGTGTGTGACCATGCCATAGCTCATATGAAGTCTTGTCGGTACCCTTCTTCACTTGTACCCAATTTAATGTATAAACAATAGTGCTAACAACTTCTCTCCAAAATATTTGAGACACATCTCTTTGTATCATCATTGTTCTTACAACATCAATAATAGATCTATTCCTTCTCTTTGTAGTCCCATTTTTCTAAGGGGATCTAGGTACTAACATTTGCCTCTTAATTCCATCTTCTTTACAAACTTTAGTGAATTCTAAAGATGTGAACTCACCAACTTTATCAGATCTCAAGTACTTCAAACTATTACCTATTTTTTTTCAACTCATGCTTTGAATACCTTAAACAAATAGAATGCATCTGATTTGTCTTTCATAAAAGTAACTCACATCATCCTAGAGTAATCATCAACAAAATACACAAAATACCTATCTCCATAGTAGCTTCTTATTCTCATGGGACCACACAAATCACTATTAACTAAATCCAAAATACCTTTAGATGAAAATGACTTATTGATAAAAATAGAACTAATTATCTTTTCCAAATGACATTCCTTGCACATGACATTGTCTAGTTTCACTAGTCCTGGAAAAACTCTAACAATATTCATCTTACTCAATTTGACCAAACTATCAAAGTTAACATGAAAAAATATCCTATGCCACAACAACCTATGATCAACTTTTGCAATTAGAATACTCTTTATTATAGTATTCAGTCAGAATAAGTTACCTTTAGTTTTCATATCGCTAACAATTAGATCACTAGATCTCCCAAGTATCCTAAAAAAACCTCCTTTGAACTCTACAAGATAACCTTTTTTATTCAATTGTGCTACACTCAAAAAATTGTACCCTAGGAATTCTACCAAGTAAACATCATCACAATTTTTTTTTCTATTTAGTATAATAGATCCAATTCCTTTTACCAAGAAAGGAGTGTTATTACCAAACCTTACCAATCCACCATCACATTCTTCCAACTTAGTGAACTTTCTCCAGTCACCAGTCATGTGATGTGTACATCCATTATCTATTACCCAATCTTCATCATGGTCCATGCTAGAGATCAAAGCTTTTCCATTACCTGCGGGAGGATTTTCCTTAACAACAACAAAAGTAAATGCACCTTCTTCATTATCCTCAAATTCTTCATCGATAACTCCCTCATCTACAACAACAAAAAAATTCATCTTGTTGTTGTCCTTAAATCTCTTAGGATTATCCTTCTTATCACCATCAGGACACATGGCAGAAATGTGTCCAATCTTGTTACTTGAGAAACATTTGAAAGGTACCATATCCTTATACTTGTCAATTCCTCTAGGTATCCTCCTAGCAAGCAATGCTTCCAACTCATCCTATCTATCTTATTCAGTCAAGATAGAATCATAACCATTAGAGTAACCTGAAATAGAAGAAGATTCATGAATAACTTCATTTCCTTTCCTTTTAGGTGTAAGAGAAATAGATTCCTTGAATTCAGCTTCAACCCTTGGAATACTATTATCATAATTACTAAGCTCAAAAGAAGTCAACTTTCCAATCAATGCATCAAGAGTGATAGTTGCAATTCCTAGAGATCTTAACTCTTGAATAAAAAAAACCCTAATGGCATAAACTGGTAAAAAGGTTCTCAATAATTTACTTACCACATCATCTTCTTCAATAGTTCCACTAGCACTTTTGATAGCAACAACAACTTCTTTGATTCTTTGAACATATTTCTCAATGTTTTCACCTTCAACCATCCGCATGTCATCAAATTTTCCTTTCAGTCTGTCAACCTTATCTTTCTGCACATGTTTGTCTCCACCATACACTAGCTTGAATTTCTCCCACATAGCATAGGCGGTATCAAGATCTTGGATATTTAAAAACTCTACATCAGATAATGTACTTGCAATGTCTCCCATAGTTGTAGTATTATATTTTTGTTCCCTTTGTTGATCTACATTGAGAGGGTTAGTTGGAATAACATACTAGTTGAAAACATGATTCCAATACTGGTTACCCATACCTTTTAGATAAAGTTTTATTCTACCACTCCACATCGAGTATTTCTGCCTTCTAAACTCAGGTACTTCCTTTCTCATCATTCTCAGATCTTGACCTCAAACTGATAAGCTTCTCCACAAAGAGGATCAAGGCTCTGATACCAATTATTATTCCTAAGGGTCCAAGATTATTGAGGGGGGGGGGGGGGGGGGGGGCTGAATCAATAATCTAGATATATGATACTTTTGAACTTCTTTAGCTTCAAAGATAATATTAACAATTTTATCGATTGATAATAAAATGAAACTTAAACCAAATAAACATCAACCATCACAATGAAAGAAACACATAACACAAAGATCTTTCCCGTGGAATCCCAAATGGGTGAAAACCACGTGTGAGATGAAACTCACAATTTTTTTACTCTTCTGAAGTATGCCCTATTAGGAGTTTTATAAAGACACTATTAGGTGCCACCCAGTTATGATATTTACCTATAGCCCTGTTAGGATATTTAATCTATTAGGAGTGCCCTTTTTAGAGGACTTCAAACACTAGCTAAAGTGTCACCCTGTTAAAGGATTTACATAAAAGATCTATAAAGACCTACTAGATTAAGAGATTTAGCATGTTGTAACTATTAGGATACAATAATAAAATTGATCTGGTAAATAGAAAAACATTTTCTTGATCAGATCCTTTGAAATGCGTACATTATTTTCTCAAATAACTCTGGAATAACTTGGCTTGATCGTGCCTCAACAATCATTATCTACACACAAATATTTAATTTTGTGCTATAAATATCACTTCTCAAGCCCTAAACATTCCACTGAGTTAACACCTCATCCAACACATTGAAATCACTTTTCTAATCTTCACACCTCGAGAGATTGTGTCAAAACATATATCTCAATGTAACAACCATCTTTACCTAACATGTCAGCCACAAGATAGATCCAAACAATTAATTTAATCAAGAATAGTCAAACACATTTTGGCCAACTCAACCTTCATCTTGATAAAACTATTTAGCTCAATCAATATAATGACAACTCATTACCATAAATGAGTTTAGATACATTAGCATGATAACTGGAATACAAATTATTCATCACAACACGATCACCAATCGTCAACAGAAGATCTACCATTGGTAACACAAAAACACTATTACATGTCACTGAAACAATTTTTGTATCCACAAAACATACTTACCGATCAACCAAATCAGTTGCGGTCATAACCATGAACTCACCATAGAATCAGAAACATAATTCTATGATCACACCACCTAACTCACCACAGATTTGATAAACCAATCAAATCACTCATTGCCAGTCAAAAACTTTTATAGAAATTTTCCTTTCACACATCAATCATTCATAAATTACACAAATAATACATTCAACAGTTGTGGTTGTAGAGTTATCATCAAGAGACATTCACAAATCTCCCTTAAGAATCACAACCACTGGAACTACTTAAAACATGATGTTAATTCTTCTCACATAATTGGAAACACACTAAGAACACTAGGTCAATACTTGGCATCAATGATAACACAATAATTGATCATCTCAATACCAAATATGTATAATCATTGTACCACTGTACCATCACATCATCAGTTATGCCAACAGATATTGGGGTGTAATCAGACATGTATGTTGAATGTATGTAGGCTTCATGTGGTAGTCAAACTTGATGTAAATATAGATTTTATGATAACATTAATGAATGAAGAGGCATGTTGGAGGTTCATTTGTGTATTCTTATTGATTCGAGATGGTTAAATTATGTTATGGAGTCTCTACCTACAAGGTTTGGATAGATAATTCTTGGTCCGTCCATCTTTGACTACATTAGATGGTATCAGAGCTAGTTTGATATTGTAGTGGTATGAATCTTGGTGTCTGAACTTTTGAAGCTTCTGAAGCATCATTTGTGAGCTAGAAGAGTTTAGATTTTACTTGCATATGTGAAGGTATTACACAAGGTAGTCAGAAGGGATTTCTTGTTGGATGGTTGAGTTGTGATGAAGATATGAGTGAGTTGTGGATCTTGGTGTGATAGATGTTTTTCCCCAAGCTTATGAATCTATGGAGGGATTTTTTTAGGGTCGAATAAAGTCGATCTAACCTCCTCTTTTTGTGGATTTGTGTGAAATGGCTCAAAGAGGAACTATTTCCGCTGATGGTTATAAACCTTGGAATAAGTTGTGCTCTTTGATGTATCTTGTTGGTGGAAAAATCATCGATTTGAGGAAGATTGTGAATGTTAGTATTATAAGGTAGTGAGGGAGGGGTGAATTAGTGCATCCACAAATCTAAAACTTTTTAAAATAATCTTCTATAATAACCAACATGGAAATGATACTATAACATAGAAGCATAACAAATAAAACACCCACACACATTGAACACAAGACACAACATTTTCTCGTGGAAACCTTTGTTAGAGGGAGAAAACCATGTGTGAGAATGATAGCCACAAATTTCACTAGTGCATTATTTAAATATTCTCTCTTAGGATAATTACAAAAACCCTTCTGAGGTTATACCTAGTTAAGAATATTTATCCTTGTTAGAAGTTACAAAAGTCATGTTAAAGACTAGCCGGTCAAGGGATTTCAAAACTCTAGTTAGAGAGATACCTGGTTAGAGGATTTTGAACTTTAGACATATTAAGATCTTTCTCACTCTCTTAAAAGTGACCCTAGTAAGGGATTTAGATCACAAACCTATTGGAGTCTACCTTGAGTATAAGAACTCGAATGTATGATAAGAAATTAGCACTAAACTTCCTTACAAATCCAATTATCTTCTCAATTTCACTACTCTAAATACTTTACTACCTCTTTACTACCTCCAAAAATTATTTTCAAGCACCACATACCACCACAACATCATACTTAATAATTTTCATAACCACATATGTACTTGTTTTAAGTTAGTTCAAGAAGCCTAAAACATTTTACAAGTAGGAACTAGAATCCAAATAAACATATGAGAGAGAACACCAAAACAAAAAGTCAACATCCTTGATGTTGGCCCAAAACATCTAATCTTGACAACATGATGGCCCATCACTTACATTTGACCACAACACCGATCTAACTGATTGTATCCACTAGTACTCTTTTCTTCACCAGGAACACTTGTCCACATCATCAAATCTCTACCTGCACATCGAATTAAAAAAATATGATCATAGACATATATTGATATGATTTTGATGATGCTCCCTTATCGACCGCATAGCCAAAAAACCTTGAGAATCTTGATCACTGATTTTTTGTTCCATGAACTGTATCCTATCACCGATACACTGAACATTTAGTGTTTTCTTTGATCTAAAAAATTCACCACTGGTATAGCTGATCAAAGTCATCCAATTAACATATTTCCAAAAATAAAAATACCACATAAACAAATCAAACACCTGGGTGAACACCTTCATCAATATGCCAACAATATCCCCCTTTGGCATTGATGGAAACATAGTGGAAAATTGACTACGTGTCAATAACTATACATAACCCTCCCTATGCTATACATAACAATTAGATACATGATTAACTCTCTTGTTTAAAAGAAATTTTTATAACTATTACTACTCCCTTGCATTAATTTTTTTCCTATACTACTCCCCCCTTTAACAACAATGACATAGGTGTTACAATGATATGCAAAAAGAAAGATTTTATTAATTTTAGAGTAGCATAACCTATTACATTCTAATAAATATCTCATTGAAATTAGTCTTCAAAATTCACCAATCACTGACCCATGACTTCTACAGACTCTTCATGATGAGTATCTATCCATGGCAAAAAATGCAAGCTCCTCTAACCCATCAATAGTACACACAAGGTGAGGTGTTAAGGCTTTTTCTTCTTCCTTCATTCTCTACTATAGGATATCCATTTTGAGAATCAAAACACTTTGTAACTCCATCAAGTTTCTAATCCTTTTATCTTTTTCTTCCCTTTAAGTCTTCAATTTTTTGTTTATCTTCCCAAATTCAACTCCAAAAGATGTCGCATTCCCATGAATATGATCAAAGTTTTGTGATAATAATTTTAGATCATGTTGAGATTCTCCCTTTTTCTTTTTAATATCCTTCAAGAAGTGGTAAAAATCATAAATGGACTTCAAATTCTTACCTCCTTCTAGGAGTGCATTCTTCACCCAGTTCACAGCCAATGTGAGAGTGTTCTTGTGTTCAGTAATGGACTGTGCTAGCTTTTTTATCTATTCTTGACATATTCCTTTTCTTCTCTAGCAATAGCAGCATCCTCCAAAATTTTCATCTCATCATCGGTGGCAATAACCAAATGTGCTAATTGCTCCATTGGAGTGTCCTTGTCATCATATGTACCTTTAGGCATTAAAATAGAAAATATATCTCTTACCATTAGCACTAGTTGTGCTTCCTAATTTAGCTTATCCTTCTTGGTCTTAGTCTTGATTTCCATTGCAAATTTAATCATTTCTTCAAGGCTCATATTTCTCAAATCAATTTTTCCCTTGACCAATATATCATCTTCATTAATTATCATCTTGGACTATGAGGAAGGTGTTTCTTTTTCTTCTTCTTTTTTCTTATTTGTAGTTTCCTCTTCTTGTTCCTATTTTCCTTGTATAACATCATCTTTAACCTCCTTTTCTTTTACTTGTTCTTGTTGAAGATCATTTGTAGGAACTTTTTTTTGCACCATCGGTCATAGCCTAACTGGTACCCATGTTTACTGGTCCTTCTTTTTATTCCTTCTGTACATCTTGAGTATCCAAGTTCTCATCCTATATCTCCATGGTAGGGATATCACTGATGTTTTCCATCTCATCACTAATGTCCTCAAGTGTGATCTTCACACCATCAATAGTAATTCCCTCATCAGTTTGAGTCACCATTGGATCACCTTCTTATTCTTTTACCATCTTCATGTTCTTCATCCTTTGTATCTTCAATCATACCCAAATATTTCATCAGGATCTCTTATATTTCATCATGTACTCTAAGAGACTCACCACATAATATTAGTGTTAGTCTCTTTTATTTTTTGAAGAGTGGTCTTATCTTTGCAAGAATATTCTTCATTTCCTCTTTTGATATTCACAGTTGAAGATGCAGTAAAAAATACTAAATAAACTCCTTTGTTGGCATAACTGATGATATGATGGTACAGTGATACAATGATGATACAAATTTGGTGATTGAGATGATCAGTTATTGTGTGTTCATTGATGTAAACTATTGGCCTAGTGTTCTTAGTGTGTTTCCAATTATGTGAGAAGAATGAATAGTATGTTGCATGGGGTTCCAATGGTTCTGATTATTAAGGAAGAATTGGGAATGCCTCTAGATGATAATTGTATAATCACAACTGTTGAATTTATTATTTTTGTAAGTTATGAATGATTGAAGTGTGATAGGGTGACTACTAGAATAATGTGTGATTGGAAATGAGTTATTTGATTGGTTTATCAAATCTATGGTGATTTAGGTGGTGCAATCATATAATTATGTTGTGAATTCTATGTTGCACTCATGGTTATGACCACAACTAATTTGGTTGATTGGTACGCATTTTTTGAGGATACAAAAGTTATTTCAATAACCGGTGATACTATTTTTGTGTTACCGATGGTATATCTTCTATTGGTGACCAATGATTATGTTGTAATGAATGATTTGTATTATAGATGTCATACTGATGTGTCTAATCTCAGTTGTGGTTATTTTTTTTCATTACATTGATTGTGGTAGATCATTTTATTAAGATGAAGGTTGAGTTTGTCAAAATATGTTTGACTGTTCTTGATAAAACTAATTGTTTGGATCTATCATGTGGCTGACATGTTAGGTAAATATGGTTGTTACATTGGGATATGTGTTTTGGTTTCATCTCTTTGGGTGCAAATATTGGAAAAGTTATTTCAATGTGTTGGATGAGGTTTTAAGTCAGTGGAACATTTAGGGCTTGAGAAGTGATATTTAGATCATGAAATTGAAGATTTGTGTTTGTAGATCATGATTGTGGAGGTACAATCAAGCTAGCGTATTCTAGAGTTATCTGATGATAGAATGTATGCATTAATGAGGATCTGATAAATAAAATGTGTTTCTATTTACCAGATCAATCTACTTGTTGTATCCTAATAGTTACAACAAGCTAAATCCCTTAATAAGGTAGATCCTAATAGATCTTTTATGTAAATCCTGTAATAGTGTGACACTTTAGCTAGTGTTTTAAGTCGTCTAACAAGGATACTCCTAATAAGGTAAATATCCTAATAGGACTAGAGGTAAATCCCATAACAAGGTGGCACCTAACAATGTCTTTGTAAAACTCCTAACATGGTTAAGCTCCTAACAAGGTGTACTTCAAAAGAGTACAAAATTCATGAGTCTCATCTCACATGTTGTTTTCACCCATTTGCATTTCCATAGGAAAAATGAATGTGTTTTGTGTTGCATGTTTTATGGTGGTTGATGTTTATTTGGCTTAAGCTTCATTTTCTTATCAATTGGTAAACTTGTGCATGTTATCTTTGAAGTTCAAGAAGTTGAAAAGTATCAGATATCTAGATTAATGATTCACCCCCCTCTTAGTAATATTGGACCCTTAGGACTAACAATTGGTATCAGAGCTTTGGTCCTCTTTGTGGAGAATCTTATCATCTTGAGGTCAAGATTTGAGAATGATAAGAAAGGAAGGTCCTAAGTTCACAAGGGAGAACTACTTGGTGTGGAGTGGTAGAATGAAACTTTATCTAAAAGGTATGGGTAACCAGTATTGGAATCATGTTGTTAACCAGTATGTTATTCCAACCAGTCTTCTCAATGTAGATCAGCTAAGGGAACAATAAGAGAGTACTATAGTTATGGAAGCCATTGCAAGTACTTTATATGATGTAGAGTTTGTTGATATCAAAGATCTTGATATCGCCTATGATGTGTGGGAGAAATTTAAGCTAGTATATGGTGGATAAAAACATGTGTAGAAAGATAAGGTTGAACACCTAAAATGAAAATTTGATGACATGAGGATAGTTGAAGGTGAAAACATTTAAAAGTATGTTCATAGAATCAAATAAGTGGTTATTTCTATCAAAAGCGTTGGTGGAATATTGAAGAAGATGATGTGGTAAGTAAAGTATTGATAACCTTTTTACCTATTTATGTCATTAGGGTTTCTTCTATTTGGGATTTATAGATCTCTAGGAACTCCAACTATCACTCTTGGTACATTAATTGGAAATTTGACTTCTTTTGAGCTTAGCAATTATGATAATAGTATTCCAAGGGTTGAAGCTACATTCAAGGTATCTATATCTCTTACACCTATAAGGAAAGGAAAGGAAGTTAGTCATGAATCTACTTCTATGTCAGGTTACTCTAATGATTATGATTCTATCTTGTCTAAGGAAAATAGACAAGATGAGTTGGAAATATTGTTTACTAGGAGGCTACGTAGAGGAACTGACAAGTATGGGGGTAAGATACCTTTCAAATGTTTCTAATGTAACAAGATTGGACACATTTCTTCCACATGTCATGATGGTGAAAAGAAGGATAAGACTAAGAAATTTAAGGAAAAGAACAAGAAGACTTGATTTCTTATTGCAGATGAGGGAGTTACCGATGAAGAATCTGAGGATAATGAAGAAGATGTATTTACTTTTTTTGTTGTTAAGGGAAAACCTCCTGCAAGTAATAAAAAGATTTCATTTATAGCATGGATAGAAGTGAAGATTGTTTAATAGACACTAGATTTACACATCACATGACCAGTGATTAGAGTAAGTTCACTAAGTTGGAAGAATGTGATGGTGGATCGGTAAGGTTTGGTAATAACTCTCCTCACTTGGTAAAATGAATTAGATCAATTGTACTAAATAGAAAAATAAATTGTGATGATGTTTACTGGGTAGAAGGCCTATGGTACAATTTTTTGAGTGTAGCATAGTTGAATAACAAAGGTTATCTTGTAGAGTTCAAAGGAGGTGTTTGCAGGATAATTGGGAGATCTAGTGATCTGATTGCTACCAGTATGCATACTAAAGGTAACTTATTCTAATTGAATACTATAATGAAGAGTTGTATGATTGCAAAAGATTATGATAATAGGCTATGGCATAATAGATTTTTTCATGTTAACTTTGTTAGTTTGGTCAAAGTGAGTAAGATGAGTATTGGTAAAGGTCTGTCACAACTAGTGAAACCAGATAATGTCATGTGCAAGGAATGTTAGTTGGGAAAGTTAACTAGTTCTATTTTTATCAGTAAATCATTTTGATCGGAAGGAATTTTGGATTTAGCTCATATTGATTTGTGTGGCCCTATCATAACAAGAAGATACTATGGAGATAGGTATTTTATGATTTTTGTTGATGATTACTCTAGGATGATGTGGGTTACTTTTTTGAAAGATAAATTAGATGCATTCTATTTGTTTAAGGTGTTCACAACATGAGTTTAAAAAGAACTAGGTAAGAGTATGAAGTGCTTGAGATCTGACAGAGGTGGTGAGTTTACATCTTTGGAGTTCACCGAATTCTATGAAGAATGTGGAATTAAGAGGCAAATTTCAACACCTAGAACCCCTTAGCAAAATGGGATTACAAAGAGAAGGAATATATGTATTATTTATGCTACAAGAACAATGATGATACATAGAGATGTGCCTCAAATGTTTTGGAGAGAAGCTACCGGCACCACTATTTATACATTAAACTAGGTACAGGTGAAGAAGGGTATCAATAATACTTCATATGAGTTATGGTATGGTCACACACCTAGTGTAAAATATTTCAAAGTTTTTTGGACTAGATATTATATAAAGAGAGATGAAAATATACATAAATTTGATCCTAAGAGTGATGAGGGAATATTCCTAGGATATTATACAAGAAGAAAATATTACAAGTGTCTAAACAAGATAACCAACAAGATGATAGAAAGCTCCAATGTGAGGATTGATGAATTCCCATAGTAGAATGATGGTTCCAACAAGAATGAATTGAGAGATGATCAAGGGATTGTATATGTTCAATTAGTGGAGAAAGAAGTTGTAAATCAGAACAATGAGGGTGAACTAGTTCAATCAGTAGAAGAGGCTCCTAGACCTAAACCGGTAATACCAAGGTATATAGAGCTTAATCATTCAGTTGATCAGATTATTGGAGATAAGAATGTTGGTGTTCAAACTAGAAGAAAGATCATAAAAATTACCTGCTTGATTTTTGAACATGAACTTAATTTAGTTGGAGAGGCATTGAAGAATGATAAATGGGTTAAAGCCATGGAATAAGAGTTGGATAAAATAAAGAAGAAAAGTACTTGGGTAATAGTTCCCATACCAATTGACAAGAATGTGATAGAAACTAAGTAGGTTTTCAATAATAAACTCAATGAAGATGGTGAGGTAGTCGGGAATAAGGAAAGACTTGTGGTTAAGGGATATGCACAAGAAGAAGGCTTGGAATATGGGGAGACTTTTGCGCCAGTGGCTAAACTTGAAGGAGTGAGTATTTTTCTAGAATGTGCTGCTTATAAAGGTTTTAAGGTTTCCCAAATGGATGTCAAATATGTGTTCTAGAATGGTATTTTGGAAGAGGAAGTTTACATAGAATAGCCTAATGGTTTTTCACTATCAGAAGGTGAGGACTTTGTGTGAAAGTTGTAGAAGGTGCTTTATTGATTGAAGTAGGCACCAAGGGAATGGTATAAGAGAATCCACTCATATTTGATCAAGATTGGTTTTATTAGAACAAGTGAGGATAGAAATTTTTACCTGAAGATTTAGAAAGATGACAAATTGTTGATTGCTGAAGTTTTTTTAGATGACATCATTTTTGGTGGAAATGATGAGACGTGCATTGCATTTGCAGAAGAAATGAGAACAAAATTTGAGATGTAAATGTTTAGTGAGATCAAATTATTTTTTGGATTGCAGGTATCTTATCTCAGTGATGGAATCTACATTAGTCAGATAAAGTATGTCAGGGAAGTATTGAATACTTTTGGGTTAGAAGATTCTAAACCGGTAGGAACACCAATGGTGCCTAGTTGTAAGTTATCAAAGGAAGAGGATTCTAAAGAGGTGAGTGCAAATTTTTATAGATCCATAATTGGTAAGTTGCATTATGTTGTTCATAGTAGACATGATATAGTAGATGCAGTTGGTATTTTTGTAAGATTTTAGTCTAATCCAAAGGAATCCCATATGGTGGTTGTGAAGAGAATTTTTAGATACTTGAAAGGAACTGAAGATTATGGTCTTTGGTATGAATACAAAGGAGATTTTTCTTTGAGTGTGGTCACTAATGAAAACTAACTAGGTAATATGGATGATGGGAAGAGAAAAAGTGTAGGAGCTTTCTTTCTTGGAAAGAGACTTGTGTCATGGACAAGAAAGAAGCATAACTATATTTATCAATCTACTGCAAAGGCAAAATATGTTGTTGTGCTATTAATTTCACTCAATTTTCTTGGATGAAGTATTTATTAGAAGGAATCAAGTAAATGATAACTAAACCAATGATTATCTATTGTGATAACACTAGTGCTATCAACATATCCAAGAACCCTGTGATGCACTCTAAGACCAAGCATATTTCAATTAAGTACCATTTTCTTTGAGAGAAAGTTGAGGAGAAAGTAGTACATTTGGAGTATGTTCCAACTAAGGAGAATTTTGCCGACATTTTTACTAAGCCACTACCAAAGGATACATTTGATTATATAAAATGCAAGCTGGGGCCATTCCCCTACTTGAGTAGAATTAAAGTGATGTTGTTGCATCAGTACAATGTTTTGTATTGAAAATCATTATTGGATTAATGTAATAAGGAGATACTCCTAAGGAGGAGTGGTCGATGATGCAGATACTAAAGGAGATGTAGTATTATATGGTATTACATCTTTAAAAAAAAATTCAAAGGGGGAGATATGTGTAATACCCCAAAATTGGCACCTATTTATTTCAGACAATTTTGGTGTATTTCTTCAATTCTATGTCATCAAAGTCCTATCCCACTAGGCAATTTTCTCTCTCCTAATTGACTCTAATTGACTCTATTTGACTTGGTGTCAGTTGCAAAGACCCTAAATTGCAATAATCAAATGCTAAATTAATTCCTAAAAGTCTTTGACTTATATTAGCTAAATTATTCCTATGATAAATTAATTTAATTCTAAAGTCCTAAGTGCTTTAAATTAAATTAAATCTACCCCTTTAGCTAATTACACATCAAAAAAAAGAATTAATATCATTATTTAATTATTTGAGTGGACATCTTTCTATTTGAATTTAATTATTCAAATTATTCAAACTAGTCACACCTCACATGTGGCATAAATTCCACTCTTTGATTAAATAATTCCATGTTTATTTGTCAAAAAAGTGAAGAGCCTTAATGGGAAGTGAAGAGTCACACCCCACATGTGGCAAAAGGAGTTACATGCAAGATTCCCCTCCTTTTCTATTTAAGAGCTTTCTTTTCTCATTCAAATGGACTTTTTGGAGAGCATAGAAATTATAGTGGAATTCTCCTACATTTTTTTGAGGAACTTTTTGAGAGCACATAGATTATGCCAAAATTCTACTAAACTCTTTGTGATTCATAGCTTTTTATTGTTATCATTTTAGTTAGTTCATTTTAGTATAACATTGCATTTCTTATTTAATTAATTTGTTTATCTTGATCTTAATCTAGTTGCATTCTTATTTGAAAATACCAAAAAGAACTTGCATTCTCATTTCTAGATTAACATGCATTCATTCTAGATTACTTGCAAATTTTTTTTCATGCATATGCTTTTCTTTAAAATCCTCCATTGTAGTTCCGTCTTATGGTTTTTGGCTTTCGATCTGAGAGCAATCTTGAAAACACCCCGTCTACATAGGAGGCAACAGATCGCTTCACTATGGATTTCGGATTGAATAACTCATATTGTTTTCCGTAATATGATCATGTGAGTAATGATCATGTTTCATGTGTGTTTAATTTGAGTTCACATTCACTCATACACATTTTGGCGCCCACTGTGGTGCAGAAAAGATCAATTTCTGGCCTCATTCTTGATTGGTTTTTCAATTTTAGTGTTGGTTCCGGGCCTTGTACGACCATGTACAGCTTGGAAACCTTGTAATATAGTAATGGATAGATAGAATTATGAATCCTCTTTCTCATGCTTTTGGTTTGGTTCATTTTTATAAAGAAATGAATAAGTTATGATCATTTTGGTGAAAGTGGGTATTTGCAGATTTGAGATTCTCTAAATATAGTCAGATTGAAATGTCTGATACAGATAAATGATGAAAAATCAGGATCTCTAATAATATTCATTGGAAAGATACATAAATTATCTTTCATTTTCTTTTGGTTGGAGTCATTTTTTATGCAGATTTGTGAAATTTATAAGCATTTAAGTGAAAACTAGTTTTTAACAATCTATATTGGAGTTGCAGGCAATGATTTATTCTTAGAAAATGATTTATGAATGGAAAAAATAAATGGCTTACATATTTGGAAACTAGATTCATTAATAGTTACTTTGAAATTTGTTTGGTTTCATTTGGATTCTTTCTAAGAAAGATATGTGATTCCTTAGGTAGGGCTTGGTGTTTTAAATCTAGTTTATGACAGAAAAATGGCAGTCTGAAAAGGTTATTGGTTGAGGAACCAAATTGAATCATAAGACCTTGTAATTTTGGGAAATGGTATTTCTTGATGTTGGCTAAAAACTTATTTTTTTCTAGAAATTTTAATATTGTGATTTTATGGGTCAAATAAATCAATCTTTAAAGACTGTCTTGAAGATAGCAATGTTACATATCTTACGATTTGCCATTGATTTGTCTTGATTTTGTACTTTCAGATGTGTGCTAAATGCTGGATTGTAGATATTTGGACCTAAGGTGAGTTCTTAAAATCTCTATAACACTTGGTTTGGGCATAAAATTAATCTCTCATGTGTTTGGCTTGAGTGTTACATGCTTTCATAGAACATTTTTCAATTGATGCTCTTAATGGGAAATGAACGAGCATAGATTTGCTTTCATACAAGTTTGTGTAAGTGAATGCTTGTGTTTAAACATTAAGTAATTCTTGGTTTCAAATATCAAAACATCTCATTAAGTAATCTAGGGCATGGATTCATTCCTAGTTTACATGAAGAGTTAAATACACCACTTTGTGGACTCACTTCATGTTTACTTGGAAAGTTAAATATTCCATGATTCAAACCCTCTTGCACTTATGAGTAGTATTGATTAGCAGTCTTAGATTACTTGTGATTGATCTAGATTGCTATCTTGGGTTATTGGACTTGCTCATCTGTAGGCCCCTCGTTCCACCCCGTGGTTGCAAGGTCAGCGCCACATTAAAGGGGAGGGGTCTACATAGAAAGAAGCATTAATTGTTCCACCAGGCAACCCTTTTGTGCTTTTTAGAACTCACTAGTTTTCTAGGGTGTGGACTCACTTTGAGTTTGTTTGAGGAGTTAAATGCACCACTTTGTGGACTCACCTCACATTTACTTGAAGGGTTAAATGCACCACCTTTAGTGCTTTCCAATACTTTTGATAGTGAATTACTTACTTTTTTATTTCTAGAAGGCCTGCTTGGGGATTTCATCACCTCAAGGGACGACCTTAAATCCCGTGTTCTGACAGAGTATAAATATTGGGAGGTGAATCCAAAGACACCTCTCTTGGGAATGAGTTAGATTTCACTCTTGGCTAAGCCTCAAAGAACTTTATACCTTTGAGAAGTGAAGGAGGAGATTTGGGTTACCGTCTCCCCCTGACTGTGTGATTTCAGATTCTTCTCATCTATGGATTTTTGCCTCATGTACCTTGCGTATATCGAGGAATCTTTTTAGAAAAGTCATGTATATCCTTGTAGACAACTTGCTAGGATTTTGTTGTGTTCTAAGTGCCTGCTAAAATATTTTCAAGAACATACACAAGTAGAGTCCTTAGGGAGTAGAAATACTAAGTCACTATTCCTGTTCATGCGCAAGGTTGTTTTGTCCCTTGCCCATTGCTTGAAGACTGTTTGCTTGAACTCCTTAATTGTTGTCTTACGTGCTTGATCAATGACATAAATCTGATCTACCTTTTTGTCCATGATCTATTTTTCTATTTTCTTGTCATTCACCATCAGAAACTAGTTGTCTTGAGTTAGGAATCGATCGATCTTTGCTTTGACTCGTGTTGTCTCTCATCTATTCATCTTATCTCTTTATGCCTTTTGTACCTTGCATTGCGATAGTCTTATCTCAGCTATTCTAGCCACTTCTTTTGATGATTCGTACCAGGTCCATATTGCATCTTGGCTATTCTAGCCATTCATCTCCCCTTCATTATCTTAGAGATAGAGTCTAGCTTTATCCTAAATCTTTTCTCATCACATCTTCATCTATGGCTATCACAACTCGAAGTGGCAAGACTTATCCCATTCAGAATACTGATCAAGATAGAAGCAAACCTCATAATCAATGAAGAGATCATTCTGAACCTGTCGCACAATCTGAGTGTCGTGAGGAATCCTCACATTCTTCATCATTCCAAGAATATTACAATCCATTGTTTCAGATACAGTCTGACTTATTATTTCAAGAATATTATAACCCGTTGTTTCAACATCAGCAAGGCTCTAAAGGGTCACTTTCTAGAATTGAACCCATTGACTCTTTCGATCTTATTTTCATGACCTCTCAGAATACTACCAACAAGATGGGAGATCCATTCCACTTCCCAGGGGGAGGTAAATTCAGCAATAGTCATGAGCAATCTCCAAATGACTGAGGTCATGGTCAGTCTTGAAATGACAAGAGTTATGATCAATCCCACAATATTCAATATCCGGTCAACATCCGAGACCTTTGCAATTTGAAACAATGACAAGGGGAGCCTCTCCTAACATTTCTCCAGAGATGGAGACAACTATGCACGAAGTATCCACATGAATTACCCGAGTCTGAAAAGCTTGATATCTTCTTGGGCAATCTTGTCCCAGATTTTGGATACCAAGTATGATTACAAGGTCCCCTCACTTTTGACAATATGATTAGGTGGGCTATGAGGATAGAAGCATTTATGGTCAAGAAGGGAGAATTGACTTTGAACAAAGACAACAAGCAAGGACCTTCTCCCTCAAACAAGGATAAGGATAAGATTGTCAACAAAAACATAGATGTTATGAATGATAGGGTTGTTGATAATGTGACACCAAAACCCTCAAAGTCTATCTTTAATCTCAGCTCTAGCATACAAATGGTCAAAGTCACTGAGAAGGTTGCAACAGAAGCTCAACCACCTTCAAGATTCACTAGAAACAAACCTTGGATCTCTCAACCCAAGCGTAACTCTACTTCCTTGGGAGAACCTCTTGATGTGGTTTATAGGACTTTGGTGCAGAACCATAACAAGAATTCAAATCATCAGGAATTCAAAGACTCCTTTCCTCCTCATGGGAAAAGTGAATTATCCAAGTCTAAAGGTACCAACAATGTGGTCAACTATATGTATGATACTAGCAAAATTGTCATCAATGAGATTGAACCTGTTGATGTTGGGTACTGTGACATGATCATTGCTTCGAGGAGTGAGGATGCTCCTAAACTAAAAACTCCCTTTATCTTGTGAGGCCCTGCGTCTCCCTCTTATAACTCCACATAGTCTCCAGCTTGTGCGAATGCTATCACTCGATCTTGTGCGAAGATTGTTCTCAAAAGTCCCGAACCTTTGACATCCAGACCAAAACTATCTATGGATAAAGCCCTCACCAAGGCAAACATCCCCAAAGATCTCAATCTTGACCAGTTTCAATCTATGGTGGGTCATTTGACCTCACCTCATTATTTTTCCTTCTCTGAAGAAGATGATCACTCTCCAAGCCACCCGCATAATGCTCCCCTGCACACTGAAGTTATGGAAGGTCCCGAGCATGTCCTTCACATCCTCATTGACAATAATGCTGGCCTAAATACTTGCTCTGCTAAGCTGCTTACCCAAACAATAGACAACCTTGTTCCCATCAATAGGGAGTCCACTAAGTTCTATGATGCTAAGCTAAAAGAAATAGAAAAGACCTTGAGGATCAAAGATATTGGCATGGGGGAATATCAGATTGAGTCCGTCTTGTCACTGACAGCTCTCCCCATATCTCCATATTCCTGTGAAGAACCCTCTGAAGATAGATTTGGTATTGGCTATCAGAGCTATGAGCTTGACCAACCTAGCTACAGCTTTCACTCATGCAAGGATTCAGATAATGAAGAAACACAGATTCAGCCTATGACATATGAAAGACCTTTGAATGATCAAAATTATGATTCAGACTACCAAAAAGAGTCTTATCTACCTTCTCAAGTGCTTCAAGAACATGATCTTGGTCCTCACCAAGAGGATTTTATACACTCTACTAAATAGATTTCTACTACTGCAGCTACTACTGAATATGTCACTACCTCTAATGGCACACATACTGATTGGGAGCAACTGTTGGACACTTACCTTATCTTGGGTATGCCTCAAGGTATGCCTATTCTATATTGTTCTACCACTTCTACTATTGAACAGACTCCTACTGTTGCCAACTCCAATGGCACACATACTGATTGGGAGCAACTATTGGATGCTTCCCTTATCTTGGGTATCCCCCAAGGTATGTCTATTCTAGATTACTCGACTACTCCTACTACTGAACAAGATCCTATTGTTGAAGAAACACCTCCTGTGACAGATGACAACAATGAAGAAAGCCTGCCTCCAACTATGTCTCTAGCTGAATGGGACTCCATATCAGATGCTACTACAGAAATACCAGTTAATGCTACGCACTTATATGCTAGTCTTAACAACTTAGAAAGAGGAGAAAGTTATGATCCTCTAGATCAAGCTATTGATGATGATCCTTTCCACCCTCATGTGGAGATCATTCCTATGCCTCCTAGACCATCTATTCCGAGCCATACTCCTACTACTCTAGCAAATCATGGGTATGTAAGACCCCATTCTGTTAGAGCTTCATGGAATATTGGTAGATCCAGAATTGAAATGGTTCCTATTCATGCACTCTTACCACCTGGGGGACCTAACTCTTGGAATAGACCATCTTGGAATAGATCATCTTGGTTAGGCTCACATAATATTCCTCCAAACTTATATGACTCTTCTAAGACAACTTGCAATCGACAACGCTCTATGGAAGATTACTTTCTTGATCTATCTGATGCATTCATGAATGATGAGGATGATACTGATATATTTGCACTTGAGCCCATCCCATTGACTTCTCTTCCCTCTTCATCTCCCATAAAAGTGGCCCGTCCACTTCCATTTCCACCTCTCCACCTGTACCAGTCATATAAGACTCTTTCATCCACCATTCCTGAGTCTTTTGGAAGTAACTTGGATGTGCAACATAAAAACAAAAATAATAAGAATCCACTTATATCTCAAGGTCACCATGTCCCATCTAATCGACATGTGACTATGAAGAAAGAAAAGCAACAGAGGTGTTCAAAAGACCGCGAAGGTCCTCAAAAAGAAGAAGACAATCAAAAGCCAGAAAATAAAATAAGAAATGGATCTCAAAATCCATTCTACGGGCATTGTCATCAAAAGCACCTCAAAGTAAAGAAGAAAAAATTCAAAAGCTATGTGGATTCCAAAGAAAGGAAAAATCAAAGTTGTCATTTGAGCTTCCAAAATTCTCATAATTCCCTCCATTCCATCACCCTTGCCTCTCATACTTTACCCTCTTCACTCCATCTTTCCTTTTCCCAAGGTGCATATCAGTATCTCCTTATTTCTAATGACATGACTAAGAAAAATCTAGAACGTACTCTCCCTAAGCATTTAGAGCATGGGAAATCTAACGAAGAGTTAAGATGTGTTCATGAGGATATTTGTGGGTCTTTCTTAAGTGATCTTTCCTTGACTATGGATCTCTTGACGGTTGGGCACTACTGGTTGGATCTCCTATTACTACTCCAACATATGGTTTTGATTCTGCTGACTACTACTACAAATGACCGTGTTCTCAGAGATCTACCACTAAGGGAGAGGCACTCAAAGAGCCAATCAACGCTCTTCATTTGAAGAAGTTCTACAACTGACATTCTCTATGTGCTCATGTACATATTTATTGGTCCTGAAAAAATCCTAAAAATGGTATATTCTCAAAAAATCCTAAAAATTGCAAAATGTACTAAAAATATGATCATCTTAGTGAAAACTTGTTAAACAGACGCTTTAATGTATCTATTATCCTGGTGAAAACCTGGTAAACAGGCACCTTGATAATACTCAAAAAAATAGAAAATTTGAAAAATACAAAAAAAAAAATCAAAAAATCAAAAAGAGAAAAAAAAAATGAAAAAATAAAAAATACAAAAAAATGAGATTCAAAAAAATACAAAAAAAAGCAAAAAAAGAGAAAAGTACAAAAAAATTGAAAAAGAAAAGAAATGTGCCATTGATGAAAACCTGGTAAACAGGCGTCATGGTAGCAAAAATAGAATCTCTGCCAAGATGGTGAAAACTTGGTAAACAGGCACCTCTTGTTTTCCTGAAGTAACATCTTCTCTCGGCGTCCCTTGGCTCTTAGTTTCTTGCTTTAGTTTGCTTTCCAGCTTTGGTTTGCTTCCTTTGTTTCCTACTCTAGTTTGTTTCCTGCTTTGGTTTGTTAGCTCATGCACTTGCCTTCAGTTGTCTTTGAGTTTTTTTTTCCTTGACTCTTCATAGATTGGAACTGGTTCACACTTGGGGGCACCCGCCTGGTCTAGGGGGCATTATCCTATCACTTTCAGAAACTCTTTCGAGCATCAGTCACTAGTGATTCTCGCTATGTCTGCCTGTCGATGCCTAGCTACTTTGAGATTTCTCTCCTTGAGGATCTCTTGTGTATCGGTCACCAGTGGTTCCCACTGTGCCTGCCTACTGATACCTAGCTCTTGTTCGATCTCTCTCTTTCGGGATCTCTCCCTTGCATCAGTCACCAGTGCTTCTCACTATGTCTGCCTACTGTCATTATCTCATCAAGACTTCAAATGTTATCTTTTTGATTCAACTCCAATTCACTTGAACACGAACATAAACTAAAACTTAAACTGGATTTTTTGATTAGCTGAGGCATGCTGAGCTTTGTTTTCTTTGAGTGTTTGTTTGTTTGCTTTCTTTTCTTTCTGCTTGTTGGTTTAGTTCCAATGATCCAATAAATTCATATAAGAGGGGTGTCCATCTGTAAGAGCCTTCATCTCATATTGGATGGCCATGCGTACCTCGACTCCTTTTATATGGATGCTTTAGTGAGGTTGGTTCTTCTCCTTGTCTTTTGAGTGACTTCTTTCTGCTTCAGGTGAAATTGTAAATGCTCATCCTATTAAGTGAACGTAAGGGTCACTGCGAGAAATCTTTGGTGAAAGAAGGAACTCCTACATGTTTGGTGTGTTTGTCACAAGCAACATTCAGGTCATCCTAGCATCTATGCTCTAATGCTTATGTTAACTTGCTAGATCAAAAGGAATAGGTGTTCAGGTCATTCTGGCTTCTTATGCCTTAATGCTTACATCTTATTCCAACAAACCTAAGACTTATGTCATATTCATATTCTCATGATAGTGATATTAGTGAGGATTGTATGACATCTTGTGATTTTCCAAACTTAAACGGCTCTATGATGATAAATACGGTGAGTCCAACAACCAAGTCCTAGGGTTTTCATTTTCATTCTACACTTGCATCTTTAGCTTAGGCTTGCATTTTCTAGGCTTGCATGTTCATTTTTAGGCTTTCATTTGAGACAATGTTTAGTGCTCTCTTGATTGTCTTCATCAAAGGTTCTAATCTTTAGTCCCAGTTTCATCACGGTTGCACAAGTTTTTGGGATCGAAATCGAAATCTGACATCTCTACATAGCTTGAAATTGCGTTTTAAATTTTGAGACCCTTTGCGATCAGACGCTGGTGCAGTCAGCCTTTTGGCATCATTTTCCTGCCAGATCCTCATCTTTGCATCATGTTCTTGAGATCTTTGTTCTTTTCATCAAAGTCAACCTAGTCAAATTTGGTCAACCATGGTCAACTATGGTCAAACTTGGTCAACAGGACCTCTGCATTGCTCCGATTTGCTTCTACATCTTCTAGATCTTCGATCTTATCTTTATCTACAACCTCTTGCTGTCAATCATCTTCTGACGTGTCATCTTTCAATTTCACTCCAGAGGGGGCAAGATGATTACATCATTGAATCAATTTTTATCAATTCTTGAATCAATCTTATCTGAATCATCAATTTTCATTGCTTGGGGCATCTTGGTGTCTCACATCTGCTTATCTCATCATCTATCTTTTAGGTATCTGAGAAATCTAACTCAGATCCTCAGGAATCAAGTTTCATTTTGGAGGGGATTCTCAAAATCTTTTGGGTATTGGGGCAATCTAACCCTAATTTTGGAGACAGTCCTAAATCTGCATCTTCATTAATTGGTATTGGGGCAATCTAACCCTAATTCCAGTTCTCTTCTAAGACCGTTGTCTTCACAATCTAACTTGGACTTCAGAAATTCTCATCATTTGTCACTTCAAACTATTCTTTGAATCAATGCGTTGTTCGCACATCAATTCAAAGAGGGGCAAATGTAATACCCCAAAATTGGCACCTATTTATTTCAAGCAAGTTTGGTGTATTTCTTCAATTCTATGTCATCAAAGTCCTATCTCACTAGGAAATTTTCTCTCTCCTACTTGACCCTATTTGACTTGATGTCAATTTCAAAGACCCTAAATTGCAATAATCAAATGCTAAATTAATTCCTAAAAGTCTTTGACTTATATTAGCTAAATTATCCCTATGATAAATTAATTTAATTCTAAAGTCCTAAGTGCTTTAAATTAAATTAAATCTACCCCTTTAGCTAATTACACATCAAAAAAAGAAATTAATATCATTATTTAATTATTTGAGTGGACATCTTTCTATTTGAATTTAATTATTCAAATTATTCAAACTAGTCACACCTCACATGTGGCATAAATTCCACTCTTTGATTAAATAATTCCATGTTTATTTGTCAAAAAAGTGAAGAGCCTTAATGGAAAGTGAAGAGTCACAGCCCACATGTGGCAAAAGGAGTTACATGCAAGATTCCCCTCCTTTTCTATTTAAGAGCTTGCTTTTCTCATTCAAATGGACTTTTTGGAGAGCATAGAAATTATAGTGGAATTCTCCTACATTTTTTTGAGGAACTTTTTGAGAGCACATAGATTATGCCAAAATTCTACTACACTCTTTGTGATTCATAACTTTTGATTGTTATCATTTTAGTTAGTTCATTTTAGTATAATATTGCATTTCTTATTTAATTAATTTGCTTATCTTGTTCTTAATCTAGTTGCATTCTTATTTGAAAATACCAAAAAGAACTTGCATTCTCATTTCTAGATTAACATGCATTCATTCTAGATTACTTGCAATTTTTTTTCAAGCATATGCTTTTCTTTAAAATCCTCCATTGTAGTTTGGTCTTATGGTTGTTGGCTTTCGATCTGAGAGCAATCTTGAAAACACCCTGTCTACATAGGAGGCAACAGATCGCTTCACTACAGATTTTAGATTGAATAACTCATATTATTTTCCATAATCCGATCATGTGAGTAATGATCATGTTGCGTGTGTGTTGAATTTGAGGTCACATTTACTCATACACAATATGTACAAAGAAGTGGTTAATAAGATGATAGAGAAGTGGACAATTAGGTGTGATAGATGACAATTGATTCAAAGATGAAGAGTGTAAGAACACAAGCTAAGAAGGTCAGAGATATTTTGATTGTAAGGGTTTCCGTCAATGCCAAATGGGGATATTATTGTCATAACTCATGATGTGATGGTATAGTGGTACATTAGTACAATGATGATATAGATTTGGTGATTGAGATGATCATTTATTGTGTTGTCATTGATGTCAAGTATTGACCTAGTGTTCTTAGTGTGTTGCCAATTATGTGAGAAGAATGAACAATATGTTGCAAGTCATTCTGGTGGTTCTAATTGTTAAGGAATACTTTGGAATGTCTCTAGATGATCACTATAAAATTGCAACTATTGAATGTGTTATTTGGGTAAGTTATGAATGATTGAAGAGTGAGAGGGAAACTTCTAGAATAGTCTGTGATTGGAAATGATTGATTTTATTAGTTTATAAAATCTATGGTGAGTTAGGTGGTGCACCCATAGAATTATGTTTAAGATTCTATGTTGGGTTCATGGTTATTACCAAAACTGATTTGGTTGAATTGTAAGCATGTTTTAAGGATACATAAGTTGTTTCAGTGATCGGTGACAGTTTTTTTGTGTTACTGATGGTAGATCTTATGTTGGTGACCAATGGTCATATTGCAATGAATGATTTGTATTCCAATTGTCATGCTAATGTGTCTAATCTCATTTATGGTGATGAGTTGTCATTACATTGATCGAGGTAGATTGCTATATTAAGATGAAGGTTGACTTGGTCAAAATGTGTTTGATTGTTCTTGCTAAAATTAATTGTTTGGATCTATCATGTGGTTTCCATGTTATGTAAAGATGGTTGTTACACTAGGATATGTGTTTTAGTGCAATCTCTCTAGGTGAGAAGATTGGAAAAGTGATTTCAATGTGTTGGATGAGGTGTTAAGTCGATGGAATGTTTAGGGCTTGAGCAATTATATTTATATCATGAAATCAAAAATTTGTCTATGTAGATCATGATTTTGTAGGTATGATCAAGCCAAGGTATTCTAAAATTATCTGGGGATAAAAGGTATGCATTACAAAGGATCTGATCAAGAAAGGTGTTTCTATTTACTATATCAATCTACTTGTTGTATCCTAACAGTTACAACAAGTAAATCCCTTAATCAGGTAGATCCTAATAGATCTTTAATGTAAATCCTTTAACATGGTGAAACTTTAGCTAGTGTTTTAATTCTTCTAACAAGGCTACTCCTAATAGGGTAAAGCTCCTAACAGAGCTAGAGGTAAATCCCATAATTGGGTGGAACCTAATAGTGTCTTTCTAAAACTCCTAACAAGGTGTACTTCAAAAGAGTATGAAATTTTTGAGTCTCATCTCACACATGGTTTTCACCTATTTGGGTTTCCATGGGAAATTTTTTGTGTTATGTGTTGCATGTTTTATGGTGGTTAATGTTTATTTGGTTTAAGTTTCATTTTCTTATCAATTGATAAACTTGTGAATATTATATTTGAAGTTAAAGAAGTTGGAAAGTATCAGATATCTTGATTACTAATTCACACCCCCCCCCCCCCCTCTTAGTAATATTGGACCTTTTGGACTAACATTTGTGTCCTATCTAATAGTAGTATGTCATTTGGCTTCAAGTTTGTTGTATAGGGAAGTGGGTATCTATCCTTGTAACTCCATCACCAGCTTTCTAAATTTATTCATGTTGTACACAACAACATCCTTGATTTATTCTAGGTCCTCCTTATCAAACTTATCATAATACTTGTTAACATTCACATACAATCCCCATTTTCTAACATTAATGATGATATCATCAACATAAACAAATAATTTGAAATCTAACCCTGACTTAACAGACTTTGTGGTGGGGGAACCTACCACTTTGGATTTATTTCCTTTTTCTTTGATTTCCTTCTTCTCTTTCTCTGATTCTATCCCTTCACTCTCTTCATCAACAACTTTCTCAGATATTTTTTCCTTTTCTTTCTTCCTTTTACTTGTCACCTTTTATGTGCTTTGTGTGTCATGACTAGTATAGTCTTGGGCTTAGTAATACTTTCAGATTTATTAACAAGTGGAAAGGATTTTTTTTTTCACAATAGTTGCACTCCTTGTTTACCAAATGGTTGGGGTACTACCAGTTTCACAAACAATTTCAACATCATCATCATCTTTTGTTGAACTGAATGTGCTAGATTTCTCTATAGCATGATTAGCTCTTTATTTTTCAATTTATTCTTTTGTGAAACCTTTTTGAATCATGAATTGATCTACTTTCTTTCTCACATTCTTTTCAATAACTGGTTACATCAAATCATTATGCACTTGAAGTGATTTCTCTTGAAATGTCCCAAACCTTTCAGTCTTGGGATCTATTAGTTGAGCTAACAAATATTCTATATACATAACCAATTTGTCTCCATCCACCTCATAACCCATAGGCATCACCCATGAGGTCCTTAGCTCAACTGCTTCCATCAAATCTACCATGCATAAAATAGTGTGCTTATACTTATAAATAATTTCAAATGGTGTGCTTTATTTTTCATGAATATTCTTCTAAAATTATTTAAAATAACCCCGTACTTTTCCAATGAATTCACTTCCCAAGATTTTGATACTGTTATTGATCTGAATGAAGGCTACAGTATCTATCAACCATGAAATGTCACCAATATTGGGGAACATGTTTTGGAAATAGAAAAACAAACACATGATCACCTGACCATACTTGAAATTTTGCCTCCTATCCTTTTTGATATTTTCTATATTCATCATTAGCTACTCTATCATCACTTTAGCCAGATCATAGTCAACATTTTCCTTGATCATCTTATAGGCTATATGAATAGCACCACCAGATATACTATTCCTTTTAATAGAGTGATACACCTTGTAGCCAATAACCATAAATGCATACTTTACCTCTTCATCTGTAATATCATTCATATTCATCGCACAACCATTTCACTTAGATTTTTTCAAACTGATCACTTCTTCTTTAGGAACAGTGAGAAGAATAGGTACTTCATCGGTTGAGCATAGACCGGTTACATCATGGATTGCTTCTTTTATGATTTTGTGTGGTCGGTCTAACCACATGAACTAGTCATGAATTTTGCTTAGAACATATGTGATTTGATCATCTTCAAATTCATCGGGATAACTGACCTCATGATGAAAACTTTTATCAGCTATGCATTTATGCTCATCCTTCAACACTAAGTTATCAACACATAACTTCCTATACTATTCATATATTACCCCTGATCCTAGATCTTCTAACTTGTAATGAATATAAGCTCTAACATCCTCTATATGCAGAACACCATATGGCACACTAGTTAGGGCACTCACTGGGTCATTTTCCATCGATTTCAAAAGATGTTTCTTAAACTATGTTCTAGGTCTTTTAGTTATATCTATCAACTTAGGAGTAGCCATCTTAAATTTCCAACCAAAAATCTAGATATCAAATAAATACCTCAAATAGTTCACAACTAGGGTTCTTTCAAAAGAACATGATAATAATTGATTGTTTTTCTCTTCCAGATCAACATAAACAATCCCTCCTTATCACTTGGATCTTAGAAAATGACATTATCAATGCTTCTTTCACTCCACAAAAACTTTCAAAAAGTGCAAGGTGAAAATGAAATCCAAAATGGCCTTTTTATCTACCTTTGCACATGTATTAAATGCACTTACCAATAGAACTCACCTTTTCGCCAATTGACCCAAAACTCATTACCGATGATTAAAACATCATGTAGTTTATCAAAACCTCACAATACACTCCAAAAGTTCTTATTTAATCTTAAAATATTGATAGATCTTATTGAACACCTACAGAGGAGGTCCAAAGATGGATTCAACAATGCTTTCTCCCCCTAAGCCACATGAAGGATTAGTTTGATGATGAATTCTCCACACCTGATGGAGATGTGGATTATTCTAATGTCTTACTATCTTCCTTCTTCTTCCAAGTCTTGTTCATCTCTTTCCTAGTCTCTTCTACATTTACAATCTAATTTCATTTCTGGTTGCTTAATTGGTTTACCAATTGGTTCCTTATCCTACAGTTCCTTTCTAGATGTCCAATCTTGTGAAAATTAAAACATGTCATGCCAGTTGATCTCCATTTTCCAACATTACCTCTTACAGTCCTCATTCTACAATTTATAGACATCTAATTGTATCCCCCTTTGGTAAGGTTTTTTTTGGTTCATAGGTAACCTTTGATTGTTCACTCTTGACTTGCACCCATCATCTTTGTGACTATATTTGTTGTAGTTGTAAAAGTGACCATTAAAGATACCAAATCTACTACTAGATCTAGATCTACAATCATGAGTAGTATGACCATACTTATTGCAGTTATAGAAATATCCATAAAAAGTGCTAGTCTTATTTGCAGATCTACATCAACATACATTTGCAATATGATCTACCTTATGACAATTAAAACATACATTCTTGTAAGCTTTCTTACCATAATTTCTTTGTGTTACCTTCAGTGGGTACTTTCCTTCTTGCTTGATATCCTTTGTTTCAAATGATTCACCAACTTCAAAATTATTAAAACCGATATATCCTAGGCCTATGGTTTCTTTGCTTCTTTGATTTCTGAGTTTATCATCAAGTTTTAAAGGACTTTCATTAAATCTCTTTGGAAGATCATTATCAGTCTTCAATTCTCCTTTTAATTTCTCATTCTCATTTATTTTATTCTCATTTTTCTTTAGGGATTTTTCATTTTCTTCATTTGTATCTTGCAGATGTTCATGCAATGTACCAACTTCTTATCTTGTCTTGAAAAGTTTATCCTCTACAACTTTCAGTGCTTTAGCATTGGCTTTTAGGGAATCTTGTGTAATTTTTCCTTGCATTCTCTTCTAATCTCCTTGCTTCCAACTCTTCACACATCTTGATTGATTGGGATTCAATCTCTCTCTTAAGGTTTTTCTTATCTATGTGCAATTGATCATTCTCCATAGCCATGGCTTGTAGGGCTACTTTCAATTCCTTAGATCCACTTTGTTCACACAATTTCTCAATGTAGTCTTGACTCTCATTAAACTATTCAGCAATCTCTTTTTGTTTGGCTATTTATTACTTCAACTAATCTTTCAACTCTTTAATAACCCTTCAAATTCATCAAGTTGTCTCATGTATCTCAAACCCTCCATATTTTCCTTAAGGATCCTTCCCAAGATGTTATTCCTTTCAAGGGAACCAAGTCTCTAATACCAATTGTTAGTATTATAAGGCACTAAGAGGGGGGGTGAATCAGTGCATCCAAAAATCTAAAACTTTTAACAATAATCTTCCATAATAAATAACATGCAAATGATACTATAATATAGAAGCATAACCAATAAAACATTCACACACATTGAATACAAGACACAAGAGTTTACCCATGGAAAACCTTGTTAGAGGGAGAAAACCACATGTGGGAATGATGCCCATAAGTTTCACTAGTGCATTGATGAGATCTTCCCTATTAGGAGCAATTACAAAAACCCTTTTGAGGTTATACCCAGTTAAGAGTATTTGGCCTTGTTAGAAGCTACAAAAGTCCTATTAAAGACTACTCGGTCA
This sequence comes from Chamaecyparis obtusa, assembly GCA_027943335.1. Classification (NCBI taxonomy): domain Eukaryota; kingdom Viridiplantae; phylum Streptophyta; class Pinopsida; order Cupressales; family Cupressaceae; genus Chamaecyparis; species Chamaecyparis obtusa. Next base: position 176,611 of record BSBK01001785.1, read on the forward strand.
AGGGATTTCAAAAATCTAGTTAAAGAGCTACCTGGTTAGAGGATTTTGATCTTTAGACTTGTTAACATCTTGCACACCCTATTAGAAGTGACCTTTCTAAGGGATTTAGATCATAGACCTATTATAATCTGCCTTAAGTATAAGAACTCATATGTATGGTATGAAATCAACACTAAAATTCCATACAGATTTAATTATCTTCTCAATTGCGCTGCTCTGAACACTTTATTGCCTCTTTGCTACCTCCAAAAATCATTTTCAGGAACCACATACTATCACAATATCATACTTAATGATTTTCATAACCACTTATATACTTTTTTTCAGTTGGTACAAGAAACCTAAAATGTTTTACAAGTCAACACTATAATCCAACTAAACATGACCGAGCATGCCAAAACCAATATTCAACATCCTTGATGTGAGCCCAAAACATCTAATCTAAAAAAAATGTCAGCCAATCACTTACATTTGACCACAACATTGATGTGACCGACTGTATCCATTGGTACTCTTTTCTTGACTAGGAACACTTGTCCACATCACCAAATCTATACTTGCACATTGAATTAACAAATGTGATAATAGACATAGATTTATATGATTCTAATGATACTTCCTTATCAACCACATATCCAAAAACCTTCAAAATCTCGATCACTGATTATTTGTTCCATGAAATATACCATGTTACTGATACACCAAATACTTAAGAGTTTTATTTGATCTAAAAAATTCACCATTGGTATAGCTAATCCAACTCATCCAATCAATATGTTTCCAAAAATGACAATACCACATAAAAAAATCAAACACTTGGATTTAAAATCTTCATCAATATGCCAACAATGAAGGTTATCAATAGATCGTCGATGGAGAGGCAATTGGAGTCTTACAATCTGATCACCAAAGTGAGTTAGTTGCCCCTTAGGAGAGAAAGGATGTTGATGAAGAGGAATAATCATGTGATGGAAAAGAGAAAGAGGAAGATGACCTTTTTAATTGAGGGGGTTCTCTAAATTCCTAGGATGGAGAAATTCAGAGAGAGGAAGTGAGAATAGATAAGAGTTGGTCTGATTGAGTTGAAGATACAAGTGGAGGAAATAGATATGGAGTTGCAGAGAATATTTTCTTGGTAGAAATAGGATTCTCTAGAGTGTTTTCCTGAACCTAAGGTTGATGAAGGCATAAGAGATGTTACTGATGTGAATGTGGCAGAGGGAAGAATTCTTTTTGAAGGCTTGTAGGGTCTTTTTGGATTAGAGGTGGATCTTGTTGATAAAAGTACATTGGTGAGTATTCTTACTTTTGAGATGTTTATGGATGAAGAAGAAGGGATTATTGATTATTTCCTTAGTCAATTGAATGGATCTTATGAGAAAGTTGGTGAGTGCCTTCCTATTGTGGATGTTGATTATGAGGTTCCTTTAGGTGAACTTCCTATGGTTGCATCTAATAGTTTGATTGAAGATAACTTGTTGATGAAAATTGTTGAGGTAGAAGCTAAGTGAGATACTTTGGTTGGTAAGGTTGAGGAGAGTTATTTTCTTGTGATTGAGGAAGAGTTTCATGTGGTTGGATATGGTGATCTTTTTGAGATGATTGAAGAATGACTAGTTGCAGAGAGTTTGGTTGTTGATGATACTATTGTTGAGAATTATGGCAGTGCTTTGGATGAGCTTGTTGTGAGTGAAGTGTTGCAGACAAGGAAGAGTTTCATGTGGTTGGATCTGGTGATATTTTTGAGATGATTGAAGAAGGACTGGTCGTAGAGAGTTTGGTTGTTGATGATACTATTGTTGAGAATTATGATAGTACTTTGGATGATATTGTTGTGAGTGAAGGGTTGTAGACTAAAACATTTTAGTTTGATGCTAACTTAATGCAAATATTACTTTGTGGATGTGAAGGTAAGGGTTTAAGTTACCTTGTTGATGCCGATCTGATTGGTTGTGGAAATAAGATTTTTGTTGAAAAGAAGGTTTGGAAGGTAGATCAGATTTATTTTGGAAGGAATTGGTACTTGGACTTGAGGATGGATATTCTAAAAGTGAAGATAAAGATAGGATTGGCAAGGTTAGTGTTTTGATTGAGGATGTGGGGATGATGGATAGAGGTGGGAGATTTATTCAGTTCCTTGTTGTTGATGATCTGATGGATGAGAGTAATCAAATGTTTGCTAAAGATGGATTTGAGTTGTAGAAGTTATGTAGAGAGTTTGAGAAGGAGAGTGAGACTCAATGTATTTCTTTATTTCTAATTGGTTTGTCCTTGTCAGTGATTTTTCTAGCTATTGTGTTGTAGTACAGAGGGTTTGGAGATTTGATTGACGGAGTTAGAGAGTTGGTATTCATAGATTAATCTTGTTATCCTTGAGGTTTAGGAAACTAAAGGTCAATATTAAGTGTTGTGATCATTCCTCATCTAATGAATATCTCTCACTCCTCCACCCCTCATCCCCACTCCTCCACCTCTCATCCTCACTCTCCCAATCCTATCACCTCACACTCTCACACCACCACATCTAATAGGACTATGAGTTGCAACCTATCAACCACCTCTCATCACTCTCCCACATCTCCCATCATCATCATCATCATCATCATCATCATCATCATCTAATATGTCATAAATATCAGGAATAGGCTCTACATGATCTATAAAACATGGGAAGGGATGTTTTGTAAACCATTGTGCATAATAATATGTCATTACACCATCAACAATGTGATCTCTCATATCCTAGACTAAATGTGGTAAAGAAATAATCTCATTGTGAACAATGCAATAATCTATCTGAGGACCCCACATAGATCTCTCTCCTTGTGCCTATGCATATAGTAGTAAACCTTGTGGCATGCCCGGTACTCAGCCAAACTATCAAAGTACATTCTGGAAGAAAAATCTCTCAATGACCAATGGAGTCCACACAATCATCCACTATATTATTAACATGAAAGGAAGCTTTGTATAATCCTCTCGCCAAGGCTCATATTTGAGATATGGTTGCCATCAAACCTGATCAATATCATTTAACATGTGTTTCCAATCATCTAGTTTTCAGGTGAGGCTAGACAACTAATCCCTCATCAATGTATGTGTATGGTCACTGAAGGATCTCTATCTTGGGTTCTAATAGGCCTCATGATAGGAAGGATCTCCCAAGTCCAAATTTATAATAAAATAGCACTTGTAGATAATGTCACACCATGACAATAAACTACATGGTGTAACTCATGATATAACTGAGAAATGACACAAGAACCCTAATCAAATCTACATGGAAAAGTGATCATGTCCTCCAAAATCCTTCCCCAACCAATAGAAAATCCATTTCCCCTCTGATTTGGTAATAGGAATCCCTCAATCAATACACCTAAAACCACAAGAAGAGTCAGAAAAGAGACAAATTGTGTCCATGGACTGCTCTCGTCACCAATAGTAGCATTTGTAAAGGCTCTTCGACACATTTTTTGGCAATTTGGCTGAGTTAGATACTTAGATGTTGTCATTATGGAAACATATGATTTAAATGAAGATTGCATATGACAGAGAGCAAGTATGACAGAGCGCAAAGCAAAATTGTCTAAGTATGAGACAGTGTTTTTTCTAGTGTACTCGGAGACAGTTTTGATTAGTGATGATGATTGGAGTAAGTTCAGTTCTTGCACACTTGAACATAGATACTATGATGACTATAGAAGACTCACCTAAGAGCGCATGTCAGTACGACATGTATGGAAGAAGTTATGACAATTTTACTAGAGATAGTGTCAAGCCGACAGGACAGTATATGAAGACAGAATTGGTAAAGAGTTAAGGGATTATTTTGTTTATCAAAATAATGTCTTAACAATATAAAGGGATGAAATCCTAGATTTTAACCCTTGGGTAAATATTTATTTTGTATAATGCTTTTTTCAAGTCGACTGTAAGATTTATTAGTCTTAATAACTTGTATAAATATAAGGCATATGTAAATGCGAAGAGAAGCAATTGTAATGATATAGATGGTATAGAGAAAATAAAAGTGAAGAGATATTGATGTGAAGTTGTGTAAGCAAAGCAAGTAGTACAAGGTTATGTACCTTGCCATATTTTGTAATTAGTAATAATTGTACATTACTTGTTTGGGTAGTGGGCTCATCTAGTAACCATATTTTGTACTACCAACTCTTAGAAGGGTTGAGGCTTCTAACAAGGCCTAAAGTCCCTTAATCAAGATCAAGACACTATATGCATGTAATAGGCTCCTAATAGGGTCAACATCCTTAACAGGATACTTTTGATTAGTGAATCTTTGTGGGTACCATCCCCACCGGGGTTTTTCCCTTGGCCAGGGTTTCCTCGAGAACAAATAATGTGTTATGAGTTCATTTGATTTATTGCTATGCATGTTATTTAGTTTAATATGTTATACATGTATTAAGATAATCTATTATATCCATAATTGGGTGAAAAAAAAAGTGTGCAGAATACTGATTCATGCCCCCCCCCCTCTTAGTATTCCCTATTTCTAACAATTGGTATCAGAGACTAGTTAGTCGGAAAAGAATCATTCAAGGAAATCCTAGCAGCTTGAGTAAGATCTCTATGGATATGGATCAGCTACAGAAGAATCTTGAAGAAGCTCTTGAATATATTGATATGCTTACTGAAGAAAGAGACACTCTGAAAGGAAAATATGATGATGCAAAGAACCTCATTGAGAAACTGAAAAATAAGTTGGAGGATCTAAAATCAGAAAAGGAATCTACAATTCAAATTGAAGATTGTGATGACAACCTGGAAAAATAAAATGAGATTCTTAAACATGAATTAAAGATAGAAAATCTGAAATTAAGTTTGAAATATGGAAATAGCAAGAATGAAGCAAGTCTAAAATATGAGAATGAAAACCTGAAGCTTGATAATGAAGATCTAAAATCTAAACTCTGTAAAGTGACATCTGAACTTGAGAAAACCAAATTGTAGTATGTTGAACTTGAGAAGTACAATACAATTGTGAAAGGTGAACTAACTCAATCTAAGCAACAACTTGAGAGACTATATTCAACCAGTGAGAAGATTAATGAACAAATGTCTTATCAAAAACCATTCTATGACAAAACTAGTCTTGGATTTAACTCATCTAAAGTAAATGAAGAAAGCAAGGAACCAGATTTGAAAGTGTCTGAAAGCATAGATGAAAATAAATCTGATGAAATTGAAAAATCTGAAGATACACCTAAACAAGAAGAACCACCTAAACAAGAAGAGTCACCTAAAGGTACGCAAAGAGAATTTAAAGTTAGATGCTTTGTTTGTAATACTTTTGGTCATATGAAGAAAGATTGTACAGGTAAGCAATTTAAACCTCTTAATGGTTATTGTTATAATTATCATGGTTTTGGACATAGAGCTATTGAATGTAGAAAACCTAAATTTATTGAGAATAATAATAGTAGTAGAATGTTTAGAAATACTAACCATGCAGATAAGAGACCTACTAAAGATATGGACAGGAGAAATGGAGTAGTATGTTATAGATGCAACAAAGTTGGACACATTGCCAGAAATTGCAGATCACAAATCAACTAGTGAGGACCAAGATATGGAAACAATGGAATGTTTTGTCAGATATGTAACATGATTGGACATACAGCAAGGTTTTGTAGAATGAATAATAGGGTTTCTCATCCTAACCCTAACCCTAGAAGTCATGCAAGGAGAAATGAAAATGCAAGTAACAGTCAAAGATGATGTTGTAGTAATTCAGAAGAAGTGAAGTTTGTTAAAGCAACGGATCAAGGAGTTATATTCAGCACTAAAGGTAATAAAAAAATGTGAAATATATAATGGTAAGAGTGAATCTTTACCTAACCCATCTCAAAGTACTTAATTCATGAAAAATACATTAGAATATGAACTTAGGATAGTATAGAAGTTAGTATAAAATGAATTGAGTCTTGCATAGTTAATGGAAGGTAGTATATGATGTATTGATGCTATGGTTAAGAGAGCATAAGATAATATTGTGTTATGAAAGATCGCAAGAATTTTTAAGTTTTGCAGGTAAGCAGAAACAACTTTTTGGAAAGAAGCGGCAAAGGAATTGAATGCGATGTCAGATTTTTGTGAGATTGAAAGGTTAAAAGGTTATGATTGGTATTATTTGATCATTAAGGAAAATAAAAGTGCTAAGGAGATCAAAGAGAAGTGATTGAAAGTAGTTTGTAAGGATTTGGTGAAGGATTTTTGTGCCAAATCTCTTAAGCCCTAAATCGTAGAATCAAGATATTTTACTGAGCAGATCTATAAATCGGTTAAAGAATTTACAGAAGTCATGGATGTTTCATTGATTCATAATGTAAGAGATAAGAATAGACCTAAGATCAAAAGGGAACCAGTACAACCCTTGGAGGAAGACCCTAAATTAGCTTTATCATCCATACCAAATGGAGTTCTACACTTAGAGAATGTTAGAAGTTATTTGGGATGCAAACTTGAAACCCTCAATGATAGTAACTTTACCAAAGAATATGAAAAGCTTTACAATCAAGATATGTCATTAAAAGTAGGGTTTGAACACTTGAAAGATAATTAAATCATAAAGTATTCCTTATAGTATGAGTTTGATGATGAAGAATGTACTAAGATAATCCTGAGAAAAATTCACGATGGAATGTTTTGGTTAGATGACAGAGTGATAGATATCATAGCTGACCTAATTCATGAAGTAATCGGTTTATCTAAAATTGGAGTCATACCATTGAATGAGAAGAACATGAGAAAAATAGTATTAGGTAACACTAAATCATCTTACAATGGTAGAGGTATAGTGATTAGTAAGATACAATAGGATGATGTTAGGTATTTGTGCAAGATCCTTACAGCTAAGTTTTGTGCGAATTCAAGAGAAGATGGCATGGCAGTTGGAATGATACATGTAGCCTACTTAATGTGTGTTGACAAAGTTCAAGTCGACATGTGTGAAATTTTGAGAATTCAGTTATTTGAGAACTTGGAAAAGATAAAGAAGACTAAGAACTCTCAGTTTAGATTCTCATCATTGATCACTTATATGTTTTTCCATTTGTTAAGAAGATTCCCTTACACTATTGGTGATGATTGGAATGATGGTAAAACCATAATGGAAAGGATAAACATGGTACTTAGGAGACATCTTATTGACAAGGTCAATGAGAGTGCAGTATTGGTAATTAAAACATTTCAAAATTTAATGAAAATAGATCAAGGATTCCAAAGTCTTTAGTTGAGAAATATAAGAATGAGATATGTTTCATGGTTGATACTAACTTTACATTTATTGAAGCAGTAGAACCTAGAGTATAATTCATAGACCCTCTTGGCTATGAAATTTTTGAAACTGAAACAGAAGAGTATGTGAGCAGATTGCTTAAGAGCAAGTTGGATATTCACAGTAATAGATTTGGGACTTTTGAGGAGAACTTAAACTCTGCAAAGTCTATCTTAGAAGAAAAATAGTCTAAGAAGAGAGTGGATGGTACAATAAAGAAGATTCTGAAGGACACAAGGATAATAGAACAAGAATTTATAATTGCTAAGCAGACAACAGCAACCATCAGAGACATAGGACAAAATGAAATTTTGTCTGTTCCACCCCTATCATCAGTTGCAGAACAGCCAACAGACATTCAGATTAAGGTAAAAGTGGAGGAAGTTAAGAAAGATCAAGAAGTTAGAAAATCCAAAAGATCATCCTCATCTACACCTGGTAAAAGAGTAAAAGAAATTGCTACTGGACCAGGAAAAAGGTAGAAAACATTAGTACCACCAGTATAGAGGAAGATAGCAGAAATAAAAGATGATGAAGAAACCCCAGTGAAAAAGAAAACATGGAAGCCTAAGATTGAAAAAGTGAATGAATAAATCATACAAGATGGAGACTTTTCTAAGATGAACAAGTATCATGAACTTTACAACTATTTAGAAAGATTGAATCTTGAAAATGCAATTGTGAGACACATGATACTATCTAATAAGAAGTTTGACACAATTCAGGGCAAGATACCTGATGATTTATATGAGAAATTAGTGAACAGGAAGAAAAGAGCAACAAAAGAAGACAATAAAATCAGAGAAAATCTTGTAAGAAAATTATGTGATGTTAAAGATGAAGAACATTTCAAGGAGATCACGAATGAACTGAACACCCATCTGAGAACAAAGAAAAGAACCATTTAGATTATGGGAGGAAATTATGAAGAGATCAACAAAGAAAGAGAGCAAGCAATAGTCAAAGTAATGACATCTAGTGTTGAAAGACACTCTAGTGCAGCAGGACAAACAAAGCAAGATAAGGAAGATGAACATCAGAGAATTCCCTCTCCACCAGCTATAAACATTGAAGATGAATCAATGCATGTGGAAGGAACTAAGATCACTTTAGACAGTGATGATAACCCTTTCAAGAATCTTGAAAACATTGTTGACAATTTGGCTTTTGAAGAGCAGGACAAAGCTAGAGAAGAAGAGAAGAGAGATACAAGGATTGAAGAAAAGGAAATAGAGAAACAAGTAGAAGCCCCTAGTCAAGATGAAATCAGTATGTTGACACTAAAAATTTTAGGTCGTAAAGGAACAGAACGTCAGGGGAAGTATAATATATATTTTTTATATTTTATAATTTTCCTTTGATAAAAAACTAAAATGGATAAAAGGCGTGTGCATCTGTTATTTCTATTTTCATGTATTAGGTTGTAAATTGCTTTATTCTAATACATATTTGTTTTGAATAAATAATAATTCTAAAAATAAAAAGTAAAATAAGTTGAGCAAAAAAGGCAATGAGAGGGAGTTGAACACTCAACCTCTCAAGCTGACCTTTTTCCTACCTATCTACCCTCCTACCCCCTAACCAATTAGTCTATTTGTTTTCTTCGAGAGGGTTAGGAGAAGATACTTATTTATCTTTGTTTTTATGTGCAGGTGAGAAATAAAGTGCAACCTCTTACACATGGAGTAATTTCTTCCCTAATTAACTTTCAAATTAAATTAGGAATTTCTTTATGTATTTATTTATTTTCCAATTTTAGGAAAAAGAATGGGGAGAGGGAGTTGAACACTCGACCTCTCGACCCATTCCTTTTCCTACCTAACTACCCGACTCTACCCTACTATTCATTTGATTTTAGTTTTTCAATTGCAAATAAATCAATTTATTAATTTTTTATTTTTTTAGATGATGAAATTATTTTAGGTTTCCAAAATTATATGTATTTTCATATGGTTGTAATATTATTTTACATTAGGAAAATTTTGTAACATTAGTGGATGGTTTTGATTTTAGGGTAAATGAATTTCTCCTTTTATTAAAGTGGAATACAAAACTCTTTTACCCTAATGTTTCTTTTAAAGCATTTCCATATTATATTTACATTACGTTGTGAATATGGATGAATTTATTATGTTTTATTTTGAAAATAAAAATAAAATGCTAAAACCTAATGTCATTTTATTAATTCTAGAAATTATCTCATTATATAAATCCTTCATGATTTAATAATTAATATGAATGCTTATATTTTGATAATTAATGTGGATGAAATATAATTAAATTTTCATTTTTCACTTTATTTATCATGTGTATAAAGTATGATACTTATTTATTTTCAATTAATTATTAATTAATAAATGATAGTTTTTGTATAAGCCTAATATATTATAAATGTAATGATTTTTGTTTTTATTTTTAATATTATGTAATGTGAGGTGTTTTGTGTAGGAACTCAAATATTGGATTATTAATGCATGGAAATACCTAAAGGAGAATAAAGTGCAATAAACAAGTTAAATATACGGGAAACATTTCCTAAAAAACTATTATTATGGTTTATTATGTATTTTTAGGGTTATTTGATATCATTAGGTCCTATGAAAGGGCATGTCCTTTCATAGGGAACCATTGGGATTTATATATATAATCACTCAATTGTAAGCAAAAAACAACACAATCAATCATGGAAAAAAATTGGAAAGACTCTCAACTCACGGATTTGAATTTAACGCTCAAAATCTCATGTAAGAATATCAAATAAGTGTTTGTACCTTAATGTTAATATAGTTTTTTATGTTCAATTAGTTTCTCGGATTACTATGTGAACCAGGGTATCCTACTATGTTTTTCTATTTGATGCAATCATTTATGACTAATTTGTACAATTTGAATAATGGTAGCATGGTCTGAGAACTTGTTACTATTTCCTTTCGGGCTCTTAAGTTGGGTTAAAAACCATAGGACCTATTGTATAAGTTGTTTTAAATTTTTTTTAAATAGAAGCTTGTAGGTTGATGGTCTTTCTTTATAGGAGCAAGTTATCTTAAAACCGTCTTCGTTTATACATAGGATTGAATGTATCTGACTCTATTCTCAATTTGGCATCGGGCACTAGTCTATTCATTCATTTGAAATTGTCATTTTATTCTTTCTGTGGTTTACATATCCTATCTGTTATCTTCTTTACAAAGCATTCAATTAGGTTTAGCATTACTTTCTAGCCTTAGTTTAGATTTCAAGCTATCTGATAATTAGGATATTAGGTTTTTTTTCCTCCAAAGGATTGTTAACCCCCTTTGGAAAGATTTTCTTTTGTTGTGCACATACTTGTGCAGTTAGAAAGCATATTTGATTCAAGCCTACCAGCCTTGGCTAAATCAAACTAGAATTGCAGAGGCACTTGTTGTGCCTGTCAATTGGCCTCAAAACGGTCCAGTGTTTTTGAGCACCGACACAGTCTTACACCTGAGACTGCAAAGAAATCACATATTGGATCTATATTTCAAAGCTTTGGAAAAGAAGTTGATGATGATGATCAGATGGAATTGATCACATCTCTGAACAAAATAATTGGGAAGAATAATAAGGTGAAAAGCCTTGAAGGATCACTGAAGGAAATAACAGAGAAGTTGCAAAGCATTGTGACTACACAGATAGCAGAGGCAGACCCACTTGAAAGAGCTAAGAAAGTTATGAATGTATTTGATGATGAGTTTACTAACTTATCTAACATAGCTAAAGTGAAGACACAAGTAGCCTATGAGGCCAAATTACTTCTAGACATAAGTTAGAATATCAGGATTGACATTAATAGCCTGGATATTTGTATAAAAGACTTGAGAAGAAATCTGGACAGAGGTAAAAGTTTCTATATTCAATGTACAAAATCTAAGAATCTTGTATCAAAAGAAATTCAAAAGATTAAGGCCAAAGAAGCAGAGATTCAGACAGAGGTAAATCTTCTAGCCAGCCCCAATGTGAAGATATTGGACATTGAGAAGAGAAATAGCAAGATCAACGATGAAATAAGGATTCTACATGATGACAAGGACAGGAAACTAAAAAGATTTGCTCTTCTAAGAGAGCATATTTCCATTAAGTTAAGCATTGTTGAAGGACAGTTTGAAGAATGTCTTGCATCGAAGACATCTTTTCAGAAGTTTAGTTTTGCAAACCTTCAAGCTTGTGAAATAGCATCTTATGGATTGTGTACACTACTCAATGTTGCAGATTCCATTAAGAAGGCACGGGAGAAGTAGATAGAGAGCATCAAGATAAATTTTGCAGATTGTGTTGCAAGCCTACCGGCTCTGCAATATTGAATCAAGGTATATGACTTTTTGAACACAGTTTTGGAACCCTTTCTTTTTGTCATTGTTGTCAAAGGGGGAGATATATTGAGCAGAAAATTGTTATATATGATAAGGATGTATATTCTTAGGGGGAGTACAGGATATAGTTAAGATATATGGAGTTATAAGGGCAGTGAATATATATAATTTTGAGTTTTTGAAGTGTTATGACTTAGCCAATTTTCTCATATGTTTCCACCAATGACAAAGGGGGAGATTGTTGGCAATTTGGCTGAGTTAGATACTTAGATGTTGTCATTATGGAAACATATGATTTACATGAAGATTGCATGTGACAGAGAGCAAGTATGACAGAGCGCAAAGCAAAATTGTCTAAGTATGAGACAATGTTTTTTCCAATGTACCCAGAGATAGTTTTGATTAGCAATGATGATTGGAGTAAGTTTAGTGCTTACACACTTCAACATAGATACTATGATGAATATATAAGACTCACTTGAGAGTGCAAGTCAGTATGGAATGTACGGAAGAAGTTATGATAGTTTTACCAGAGACAGTGTCAAGCCGACATGACAGTATATGAAGACAAAATTGGTAAAGAGTTAAGGGATTATTTTGTTTATCAAAATAATGTCTTAACAATATAAAGGGATAACATCCTAGATGTTAACCCTTGGGTAAATATGTATTTTGTATAATGCTTTTGTCAAGCTGACTGTAAGAGTTATTAGTCTTAATAACTTGTATAAATATAAGGCATATGTAAATGCGAAGAGAAGCAATTGTAATGATATAGATGGTATAGAAAACATATAAGCGAAGAGATATTGATGTGAAGTTGTGAAAGCAAAGCAAGAAGTATAAGGTTATGTACCTTGCCATATTTTGTAATCAGTAATCATTGTACATTACTTGTTTGGACAGTGGGCTCATCTAGTAATCATATTTTGTACTACCAACTCTTAGCAGGGTTGAGGCTTCTAACAAGGCCTAAAGTCCCTTAATCAGGACTGAGACACTATATGCATGTAATAGGCTCCTAACAGGGTCAACATCCTTAACATGATACTTTTGATTAGTGAATCTTTGTGGGTAGCATCCCCACTGGGGTTTTTTCCCTTGGCCAGGGTTTCCTCGAGAATAAATAATGTGTTATGAGTTCATTTGCTTTATTGCTATGCATGCTATTTAGTTTACTATGTTATGCATGTATTAAGATAATCTGTTATATCCATAATTGGGTGAAAGCAAATATTTGCATAATACTGATTCACCCCCCCCCCCCCCCCCCCCTCCCCCTCTTAGTATTCCCTATTTCTAACAACATTGAGCCATCATAAACCTGATCATAGTAGACTAGATCACCCCATGTTAGAATTTGAAGTAATCTATACACATCCTCAGGGGTGAATGTCATCTCACCAATCAAAAAATGGAAATTATCATGGTTAAAGTGCCAACACCCCGCTATAGCAATGAGAAAACCCTGATTCATGCGAAATCGAGGCATGTCTAGGAGGAAGAATAAACTATAACGATCCATAATCCATCACTCCTGAGCACTTAGTTGCTCAATCATATATAAGGGCCATGGATATAAACCCTAGACTTATAACTTCCAGAGGTGAGCCTATTGAATCAAGTGACATCATATCAGTAAACAATCATCTAAGTGAATTATCACAATTCAATCAGAAATGCCTACCATCCTATTGCTCCCCTAGAGCACAACATCATTTTTTCCTAATTTTGATCAAAGAAGATAGAAAAACATCAAATAAATCATATCAATTTATCAATATTGGCAATCAATATTCATAAAAACATGATCAAATTGACATTACAAAACGTATTTTCATAACAGGAAAAATATTTTTCATTCATCAATTGATCATGAAAATTAATCAAATCAAACAAGCTCATCAATCAAGTTGAAAATATAAAATATAGTGGCTACGCATCATTTCATTACATTGTATGTTTCAAAATGTATAAGCTCTATTATGTTTATTACACATGCTGAAATAATTATCACATGCACTTAAATAACTTGTACCTATTATTTTTCATCACACACACCATTAAAAGTTGGTGTAAGCACTACTTTATTGGTTATTTGCGTTGACTTAATTATACGCGCTATTACATCTATCGAACATGCTAAAAGACTCCTAGGGAACATACTTGTATGCACTACTGGACCTATCATATGTGCTATTTAAGTGTGTGGATGCGCTAAAATATTATCCTACACACTATTAAAATTACTCCTACATGCTATTTCATGATTTGGCAAAAACATAACAGAACAACGCCTAAAAATTTAAAAAATTTGTAGTAAATTGGAAAAATCAGAAATAAAGAAAGATTATTGAGGTACTCATCGAAGATCCATAGTCATGTGGGCACTGGAATATATGAACTCTCTCGAATCTATGCTCTTGAACGAGGACCACCATTGTTGATATCTCACCAAAAGACTCGGAGTAAAAAGTCAAAAGGAGAAGTGAAAATGACTTTTTGACTCCTATATATATAGCCCTTTGACCTAAAAAGGAGGATTTTTATCACTTTTTTTTAACCCAGGGTCAAAATTGTTCAACATATTTTTTTGCAACTAGGGCATTATCATCAGTGAGTCATCATATCATTATTGGAAATGAAATCAAATTTGCGTAAAATTTTAGAACATCACAAAAAAAATCACAAATGGATCAAAATTCTTCAAATCAACTTCCATTTCATTTTCGAGGGTGCGACATATTATAATAACTTGCAATCAAGCGAATTAAAGAATTTTTTCAAATCGGGGGCATTAAGTGCAAAAAAAATTGAAATCATCAGTGGGCCATCGAAATTAGTCAAACTTCTCAAATCAAGAATCATATCAGGAATTGAATATCATAACAGAAATCTACATCTTCAGCAAATCAGGGTTTCATCATCAGAATAAATCATCAAGATCATATCAGGCACTAGTTAATCAAACATCAGACATTCCTTAAACCAACATGCTTCACACATTTATTCAAAGAGGGGAATTTGTATAAACCTAAAAATGGTCAAGCTAAATTAAAGTCAGAAATCAAGGCCAAAAGAATGAATTAATTGGAATCAAAGCCAAAAGGATTAATTAAATCAAAAAGATCAAATAATTGTGTAATTGATTTAAATCAAATTAATTGTATAGTTAAATCAAATTTAATCCAACCCATTCAAGGGGTACACGTGGCTAAAGAAAATTAATTTAATTATTTAATAAATCCTATTTTATTCACCAACCACATGTGGTCAAAATTAAATCAACCAATGGGAATTAAGGATTGAGCTCACATAGATCAAAGCAAAATCAATTATCCACCACACATTTGGAGAATGCATCTTGACCATTCATTTTGTCTCTTTGTTCCAACCTTTGAGAACAAAATATTTAAATCGTATCAACATTTGAAACCATTAACTTGACTCAAACCTAATCATGGTTAATCTTACCCTACCCTTAAGCTTTGGGAAAATCTATAAAAGGATGCAAATATTAGGAGAAAAGGATCCACTCTCATAATTGTTAATTTCATTCATATTATACGCATTTCAATTATAAATTCTTAGAATGGTTTACCATAATTTAAGTTAGAATTGGTGCAACGCCAGAGGAGGAGAACCCCAAGATGGGATGTCCCACTTCGTGGCAAATCACATGCAGAATTATAACACAAAATTTAGAGATAGAGAATGCCAAATCAATGATTTATTTAGTAATTACAATATACATAACGAGTTGTAAGGCCTTCTCAATTAGGGCCATATACAAAATGAATCAATATCGAAGCTTAGTACTTCATAATCTAACAACCATTAATCTCTAAGATGATTACTTCCTAACTACAACCACTTGAATACATATACCTAATCGATACAACAAGGGTCATCCAAGAGTTACATCTCCAAAGAAATGTTTACAAATAAGGGTCGACCCCAAAAAAAACTAAACAACCACCATGAAGAACATGAGAAGGTGAAACTATAGTTCTAGGTCCACACAAGATCCAACAATCACGCACCAAGATCATGCATGCCAATAATCACATTACCCGAAGCAACTAAAAGAATCCTCACATGAAGATCCTCCATCCAAAACATGATGCGCTCACAAGAAATGATTCCTAGATAGGTCCTCAATAAGAAATGATGATCTCAACACAAGAAACACACGAATACATGACTCAAGAATAGGATTACCACGAATAGGAAACTAGGAATAGAACACGAGCCATAGAGAAGATAACTCGAATAGAACTAAACCAAAAGAGTTGCAATCAGAAAGATGGGAACTGGGGAGAGTTCAGAACATGATTCAAAGACCGCAACCAGAATATCCTCAAGATGAATAATCGGTGAACCAAATTGTCAGCCGAGGAATAGGAACAGAAAGCAACAAACTATTTTTGGTTGATGCAAGATTGCAAAGAACCCAAGATGCTCTTGCATCAAGAATATACATAATTTCATTATAAATCATAATTCTTATTCTAGAGTTGTCTCTAATGAATGCTAATCTAAGAGCATTACTTTAGCTTTTCTAGTTAGATATCCATACGATGCTTATTGTCATGATTTTCATTTAATTGCTTTGAAATTTTTATATTTTACATAATTGAATTGATACTTTGATAAACTAATACTATAAAGGTATTTTACATACACAATTATATTATTAAATAGAAGTATAAAATTATAATTTAATAAAATATGTAAATAAATTATTGTATGTTATATGTTTTTTAATGGAAAAGGGTAAAAATTTATTGATTCAAGAATAATAGTATATATCAACAGGCTTGCAAGCCTAGATGAGAGAATATAAGTAGAAGCGCCAACAAAGAGTGATCCCTGAAGGGTCAGAACTAACCCAGCTTATCCTCCCTAACAATCCTCTCCAAATCCTGAGTATACTCCATGTGGGCAATCGACCCCAAGCTCCAACATTCCAACCATGCAATCCTTTTGAGGCCCACTCGGCCAAGAAATCAACAACCCTATTCCACTCACAAGGAACATCATGAAAGGAAACACACTCCAAGGAGTGTTTCAAAATGAGAATCTAACATCCCACCATAGTCAAATGCTAATTAACATCATCCATCTTTAGCCTATTTAGCATATCAACAACCACTTGGGAGTCAGGCTTACAAATAATCTTTCTCCATCCAAGTGCGTTCCCTCTTTCAAGATCTAACAAAACAATAAGAGCCTTCATGTAATTGTTGGTATGATGACCCTTATACACTAAGAATAAGAAAATAACATTACCAAAGTTATCCTTGACAACTATGCTAACTCTTGCATGCCCCATATTTTGTCTAGAAGACCCATTAGTATTGACCATAAAGGTTCCCAGAGGTGGAGGATATCACTTACCATCTTATTTTGCCTTTTGTTTAGCATGTCTACACCTTACTTGCTACCTCCTGAAAAGGCCATCTCCAAAGTTTGTACCAAAAACCTTTAAGTTTTGGACAACTTGGAAATCTCCATGGTCTAGTATCTTAGAAATATCACACTTAGCCATCAGAGTTTCCTATATCATATGTAAAACACATGACCAAACTTTCTCCACCAATATCCTCTTATCTCGAAAAATCCTTTAGTTTCTTTCAAGCCACAATTGCCAAATAATAAAACAAGGTCCAATATCCCATGCAACCTTAAGAAAGGAAGTCTTATGGGGTCTACCCAAATTGTTCTAGTATTCAACCAAAGAGTTGTCATGAACACAAGTGTTCTTCCAAATTCCCCACCACAAATGAAATAACACTAGAAAAAGGGATGAGGGCTAATCTCCTCACTTTTCCCGCACAAAACACAAATAGAAGCTCCCTAAAATCCTCTCTTCCTAAGATTCTCCCAAGTGAGACATATGTCCTACATGACTAACTACAAGAATAAATTGCACTTATGCCAAGCCATCTTGTTCTAAACCTGCTTCCTCCAAGGCATGTTTGCCTTGCCAAAATCCAATTTTCCCAATTCTTGATACCTCGAAGCTGCTATAAACTTACCCTTTGGCTCAACACCCCAAGCAAGAATATTTGTTCCATTAATTGAGTTACACATTATATTACCCAAGATTCCAGCAAGCTTCTTCTTATCCTTTATTGAACCTCCAAGAGTCCACTCATGTGGTTCTTTTCATCTAGCCACTTTTCCATACCCCAAGACCATAGCAAATTTAAAATACTCAGCTCTACTCCATCCAACTTCAAGGAAATTATTGCAAAGAGAGTGTAAATGGGGAAATTGGGAGAGGATACAAGGTATTTTTGTCCTTTTTGTCACCATCATATCCTCATATCAAATTCCATCATAGGGTTTAGTTTTATAGTTTTCTTATAGATGCCAAAATCAGATTACTAGGCCTAAAATCCTTCAAAATTCCTTGAAGTCCTAAAACCCTACTGAACCCACTGGGCTTTTAATGGGCTTTCAATTTATGTCTATTATGTAGTTGACTAGTTTTGGTTGGTCATCAATCTCTTAATTTGTCCCCTTCATTGTCAAAAATCATCCCCTTCTCCTTTTTACCAGCTTCTTCTACCGATAAGACCAATATCGATGTGGCATTCCTCGTCTCATCGACATGCTATTTTGATGTAGCTACGATGGTCATTAAAGTGTTCCAGAGTCCTATCGATACAACCACTTTCATTGAAAGGGGTCATTGACGAGACATTCCTTTTTCTTATTGATGGATGTTTTTGGTATAGCTACGACAATCAGTGAAGTATTTGTGAGTCTTATTGAAGTCATAACTTTCTTTGATAAGATGGTTTTCAATGTAGCTTCCTCAGCTCACAACGACATGGATGTTTTCAACACAAGTTGTGTGGTCTCCGAAGTGTTTTGGGGCTTCATTGAAGATGGAATTTCATCGATGAGGATGATATCAATATAGATTATATTATTTTTCATCGACGGATGGTTTTTAATGGAAGTTTGTGTTCTATGAAAGGCTTGTGGCTTTTATTGATGTGCCTTCTTCCATCAATAAGGCCTTTTTTATGGATCTTGTATTTTTTTTTGTCGAAGTGATATTTCAGTGGAACTTTTTGTTCTATAAAGGGGCTTTGTCTTTCATCGATGCCACCACTTTCATTAACAACTTGTGTGGTAGGTGAGATGTTTTTTGTGCTTTATCCGTGTGGCTTATTTTATCGATGCGGGCTATTTTTTATAAGACTTCTTTTTTGTTTCATCGATGATGGTTTTCGATGGAAGTTGGAGTTCTATATAGAGGCTATGAGTTTCATTGATGTTTTGACTCTCATCAACACGTTGTTTTTGGTATAGTTTCCCAGTGTCTCATCGATGACAATTTTTAGCATAGCTTCGTGATCTAGAAAAGGTTTTTAAATTTTATCAAAGTTCTCACTTCCATAAATAAGGATATTTTTCAATGGGGTTTCTGCTTATTTAGTCAATGTGGTCTTTTTATAAAGTATTTTTTTCATTAAATTGGGTCTTCGATGGAGCTCCTATTCTATTTTTTTGACATACAATCTTTTTTGATAGAACTTGGAGATCTATGGGATGTGAAGATATTTCATCGATGCACTTCCCTTCATCAACAAATGGTTTTGATCAAGCATAGTGTCATCTTATCGACCATTGTGGTAGACATGTATGCAGAGTGTGAATGCACAGTAGGACATAGATTTTCTCAGATTACAAGTGTTCATCGAATGGACTTCCTTGCAGGCATGTCAACTCTTAGAGTATTTTTCATCTGCACGTCATCTGATCATAAATTCATACCTTTATATAAATATTAGAGGCATAATTCTCCAAACATGAAGACTTTTTGAAGCCATAGTTATTGATAAAGTTGCTTCTAGTTTCAGAGGACATTCTCAATTGCAGGGGCATTTATGTGGCCTCTCTCTGTCACTTCTAGATTTAGTGCTTCACAAAGAGAGAAAATGTCCTTTGGTCTGATCTAATTTTGTCCTTCTATAACTCAATCCTAAGTCATGGTTTGAACTCAATGATCAAATTGAGTTATGCATGATCTATAAAGGAAATTTTGTACATTTTTTTCAGGATTTCTCTTTGTTTCATTTACAGAATTTCCTCTTTGTGACTATAAACAAGCCTTGCTTAATTTCAATAAAATTATTATTTTTACCTATCCTTAAGTTTAGATATCTTATGCAATCTTTTTCCTATTATTTGCATGTATTTCATCATTTGAAGCCTTATGTGAGTGTTTATCTTTTGATTAATCAATCTTTATTAGTGAATACTATATTCCTCACAAGGTTGTATTAATCATTTACCTTCATATAGAGCTAAGGCTGATAAATATTTGGATAGTGTAGTGTTATGATCTTTATTGAATTCAGAGTACAATTATCAGTGGAAGGAGATCAATTACTCAATCTTGGTGTATCACCCTTTTCCCTTTATAAATATCCTTCTCTCTTTTCCTCAAAAGTTAGTAGTTTAGGTGCACCCTAATTGTAAAGGAAGTTGAAATTTCTCTAGATATTCAACCTCACATGTCATGTCCCACACTTGGAGGTTGTTTCTATGTTTTATAAGATTGTTTAAATCATTAATCATCATCTAAACAAGGGTGAAAACTTTTGTGACAACAATAATTCATCCCAAGAGTCCTTCTAAAATATAAATTTAGCACCCTTATTATAGATCCAAAACAAACATTTGTTTACTAACTATGCTCCTCTTTTGATAGTATGTCATATCATGGATATAATTCATTGCAAATCATACTAAGGAAGTGTCTTTCCCTTTTCTCCCTCCAAATATTTTATGTTGATGATTTAACCCCATTTTTTTTTAATCTTGATTGATGCACAATCTCTAGAAGAGTTTAGTAGCCAATGTATGATCACTCAATCTTGCATACTATAAACCAAGTCAACCATTCTTCTTTTACCTACACACAAAATCCCATTTAATGAAACTCCACTTTGAGGAAAGTAAGTCACCTGTCCATAAAAACTATATAGAAAGGGCATAAAATTCCTTAAAAAAGCTTGTTAGATTTGTTTGCACAAAAAACCTATAATAGGGAGTGTCTAGACCACTAAATTAAAGACAAACACTCTACTAGAGGTTTAGATCCATCTATTAGTCCAATGAATAACCTTACATTGAAACTTATCTAAAATCTCTTGCTAGAACCCCCCATGTAAGTGACTTTCCAAAAGAGGAACTCCAAGATAGACAAAAGGAAGAGTTCTAATTAGAAACCTTAGAATTATATAAATCCTAGCTTGAATAAGCACATGAGTATTAAAAATGAAGATAAAATATTTCCTTTCATTAATATTTTTTCCATAGGCTTTCAAGTAAATATCCAAAACTTTTTTTGAATTGTAAGCGTCATTGATTCTGGAAACACTCATAAGAGCAATATCATCCACAAATTGAGGATGAGTAGAATAAGGAATACCATGACCTCAATTCTAGCCTTATATCAAACCGTATTTGACTCAAGACTTTATAAATCTTCCCAATCCTTCAACTAGTATAATGAAGAGATATGGGGAGAGGGGATCACCTTTTCAAATACCTCTCAATGCACCAAATAAATTTGTGGGCTCACTATTAATAAGGAAAAGAAGAATAAGGAAGTGATGCAACTCATCACCCAACTGATCCATTCAATTCCAAATCCAAAGGCATCAAGCCCTCAAAATTTTCTCATTGGATCTATCATAAGCTTTAGCCATGTTTGATTTTATGAACATAGCATTCTCCTTGAGACTGCCATACAATGCACAATCATTGTTGCTACTATAGTCTCATCCAAAATTTATCTTCCAACAACAAAACCTCCTTGATCTTCAAAGATTAATTTTCAGCCATGGCTTAATACTTTCTACAATCAACTCTATGATAATTTTGTAAGCCATGTTACACAAAGCTATAGGTCTAAAGGAGTCAAGAGAATTTGTTCCTTTCTTTTTAGGAATAAGCATAAGAAAAGTATAATTTAAATCTTTGAGCATCTATTTACTCTTGAAGGATTCTTGCACAACCTCAATGAGATCCAACTTAATAATTTCCCAAAATTCTTGAGTAAATTCTATAGGAAAGTCATCCAGCCCTCGAGATTTACCCTTCTTCATGCCAAAAAATATTACTTCAACTTTATTTAATTAAATATGTCAAATGAGATCTTCATTCATCTCATTAGAAACTATGGGAGGAATGCAGTCCTCTGCATATCCTTCCTCCTTGTTGGCAGGAGAAAAATCCTTAGTAAAGATATTCTCAAAAAAAATATTCCTAAGTAATCTCCCTATGGGGGGATATAATAATTCTCTCAAAGGAAATGAGAGAAGTAATTGAACTCCCATGTCTTCTATCCTTGACTATATTATGAAAAAACTTTGTGTTTCTATCATCTTCTTGTAGCCAATCCACTCGTACCTTTTGCTTCCAATAAATCTTCTCCTCAAATTACCATTCTTCAATTTTATTCACCACTACAACTTCCTCCCTATATAAATCCTCAGATAAACCTTGATCCTTAATTTGGTGAGTAATAGAATCAACATGAGACCAAGCATTCATTTTTTAGGAAGTTATTACCAAATTTCATCCTATTCCACCTTTTCAACTTAAAATTAATAAATTGCAATTGCTTGACGAAAGAATGCAATGTAGTTTTATAAGTAGGTTTCCCCTCACTCCCCTTATCTAGAATAAGATCATGAAGGGGTGTTTCCCAAAGCCAAATGAGTTGAAACTTAAAAGAGGGATTCTTTGACACACAAAACCCGATAGCAGAGAGCTTGATTGACCAATGGTCAAATCCTCTCTAGTATAGATTCTCTGAACTAGTATTCCAACTATCCTCCATCCCAAAAAAAGAGACCAAAAATTTGTCCAATCTCTTAGCTATTGCCCCATCTCCACATCTTCTATTATTCTAAGTAAATAATTCATTAGTGGGTTTAACATCTTCTCCCCTCAAAAACTAAATATTTTTCAGTAGAATTCCTACAGAAGGATCTAACCTAGGAATTTCCCCCTCCCTTTCTCTTCCAAACTTGAGATTGCATTAAAATATCTTGCCAAAAACTAGGAGAATAAAGGAGAAAGATAATGAAAAAATCTTATATGTGACCAAAGTAGTGACTTCCCCAAAAAGTCACTTGGGGAATAAATATTAGTAAAAATAATATTCTCACTATATTCATAGCTTTTGGCCACCAAGGAGATAAAAGACATGCTAGAGACCCATCATAGTGCGTTAATCTTATGCAAATCTAACAAGAAATCCACACCCCAAAACTACCTTGATCCCCAGTGCACTGATAGTGACTTTGAGGCCAAATTTATGACACCTTATTGAACATGCCATTTATAAATAAATTAGTTTCCTGAGTAAAGACCACATTAGGAGAATAGGAAACAATCAAATCTCAAATAGCCTTTTGCCTAGGGATTTTATTCAACCCCCTTACATTTCATGAAAGGACAATAATTTTTGGAAAGGAGAAAAGTGGGAGTCAATGGTCTACACTAATCCAAGATCCACTAAAGTCTCACCCACTAGCTTCATCTTTTCTTGATTTGTCTTCCTACCCACCTTCTGATTCTTCTTTGAAATACCTTTTTTGAGAACTTTTTGATGGATTCCCACCCCAGGTGGGGTACCCTTACTTATACTCACCTCATGTAAATATTTCTTTCTATTGGATCTAGTACATGAAAAACTTAAAATATCTTTAATTTCAATACATTTACTTCCCCCCAATTCATATGATACCCCTAGAGGAACATATGTTTCCATTTGTATGCCTAAAAATTCCTCATGTGTACCAACCAAGGTATTATTATCCTACTCCCCATCTAGATCCCTTGAAGATAAAAATCCATAACCCATAGGGAGATTTATAATATCCCTATCAAATTGATCTAGGTCATCAAGAGAATCAAACCTATTCAAAACCTCATTAGATTTCCTATCATGTATGGTTTTCTTCATACCTCTTCTCTTGTTGTGGGTTTTAACTGAAATAAACAACTCCTTGTCTACAAATATGGGAGCCTTGGAACCCCTTATCTTGTTTAGGAGGTGAACTATCTGGTCTACTTATAGAAGTCCCTACAAGTTTAGATTTAGGGAACATCTATTTCAAATTCTCATATGCATGACATATCTAAAAACAAAATGACAACGATTCATAATGAAGTAGTTGGATCCATGAGTTTGATCCTAACTAAATTTTCATAAAATATGGTAATGGATTTCTCAAATCAATTTAAACACAAATACATGTATAAGTAATTACCTTTACTTCCATAGTCTGTCACAAAAGACCCACTGGCTTTCCTAGCTATGTTGCAACTAAATTGAAGATGTCCTCTTGCAAAAATTATATTAGAAACCATGGAAGCCTCACCCATACATGAACCCTTGATGGAATTTCTTTAGTAGGCTTGAATCTAGAATGCCATGGATTGATAAAAAAGGCCAACTTGATTATAGAAATAGAGCCCCCTTCAAAATCCCTATTCCTATATAACGTGCAAAAGAAAATCACCAAAAATTATCCATTAATAGCCAACAACACTTCCATTTCTCCCTCCAAATTCCATGTGTGACAAACCCATGACTCTACTAAGGTAAAAGACACCCTTATCCCTGTAAATTTGTAAATCAAGTCATTATTGGAAAGGTAATTAATATCTTATTCTACTAAATTAGTTTTAATCACAAGGACAATCCTAATATTACTCCTTATATGACACACATTAATCTTTGTAAGCCTAAAACCCTCCATTTAAGAGGAAGTCTCATCCATACCTACACTAAATGAGCCAAAAATAGGATTCTCATGAATGAGATAAGTTGAGATTCTCCCTAATACAACATCCTTGAAGGAATAATTTTGTTTTCCAGAATAAACTCTCATCACTTGATAGATAAACCCCAAGAAAAAATAGAGAAACACCAAAAACAATCTGCAACAATCAATCTCAGAAACATCTGACACCCACAAATATCTTGTATAAGAAATCCCCCTATGCATAAAATCCACACAATAGTGTCAACAAACCTTAGCAACAATGAATGCAAGAAACAAAAGAAAAGAGGGACATTGTCCCTTCCACCAACCTCCTCGCTCATGAAAAACCAACCCCCAAATTTTCTCAAGAAATATTTCACGAGAGAGGCTAGGGCACAAATTCCCTAACCCCTATGCATACCTTCTCCTCTACTCACCATTCTATCAATAAAAAAACTACATATATTATATGTTTAATCTTAATTAATATTTCCAAATTATATAATGTATCTTATATTTATTATTATATACATATATATGTGCATATATGTGCATACATGTATACATGTATACATGTGTGTGTGTGTGTGTGTGTGTGTGTGTATATCTATATATGTATGTATATATATATATATACACACATACATACATACATACATACATACATATATATATATATATATATATATATATATATATATATATATATGTATGTATGTATGTATGTATGTGTGTATATATATATATATATATGTATGTATATATATATCTACATATATGTATATATATGTATATATACATATATGTACATACATATATATATATATATATATATATGTATGTATATATATATCTACATATATATATATATATATACACATATATGTATATATACATATATATATATATGTATATATACATATATGTATATATATATATATACATATATGTGTATATATATGTATATATATATACATATATGTATATATACATATATATACACATATATGTATATATATATATATATATATATATATACATATATGTATATATATATATACATATATGTATATATATATACACATATATATACATATATCTATATATATACATATATGTATGTATATATATATGTATATATATATGTATATGTATATATATATATGTATATATACATATATGTATATATATATATATATGTATGTATATGTATATATATATATATATATGTATATGTGTGTGTGTGTGTATGTATATATATATACATATGTGTGTGTGTGTGTATATATATATATATATTTGTGTGTGTGTGTGTGTATATGCATATATGTATATATGTGTATATATATGTACATATATAGACATATATATATAAATATATATACATATGTGTATATATACACACACATACACATATATATATGTACATATATATAAATAGATATACATATATATACATACATATGCATATACATATATATACATATACACATACACATACACATACACATACACATACACATACACACATATACATAGACATATACGCATACATATACATATACATATACATATACACATACATATACATATACATTAGGTAAGTTATACCATTGTGGAGGTAGAGCCCTATATTGATAGAAAAAAGAGTACTTTAGAGATTACATTAGACCCACATGAGAAACACCACCCATCCCAACATCCTATCTTGCACATTCAAACAAAGTTTCTACAAAAATAAGCCACCCCCCATCCCAATAAAGATTCAAGAGCTTCTCAGAAACATTAGATGAAAAGGGTGACTCATTGGACACCATCTTGTGAAGCTTTCCAGACTCATGTTTCCTACCACTAGGTTGAAATTATCTCCAAATGGAACTAACATATATCTCATATTCCTTCCCATCCTTGGGAGAATCTTCAGAATTGTCCACTTCCTCCAACTCATTACCAGAATAAACTGATAATGGTTGGTTCAAATTTTCTGATTCAATATAAAAAATATGATATGCCACCTTAGGCTAAAAAGGGGGAGCAACAAAATTGTTTCCAACCTAAAAACCCATCTCATGGGAGCCCATAGTTTGGACAATTGGATAAAATACAACACTAAAAATGCCTCCATCGTGGACATGCTCCCCACCTAGACTAGCTTCAAGGATTAAGCTCAAAGTATTCAAAATGTGATCTTCCCCTATCATGACAAGTCTTCTACATTGTTCCTCCCTAGACTCCTTTCTACACGAGCACCCGAAAGCTACAAAATCCATCATGTACATAGACCAAACCACAACACCTCCTTACCCAAAAACTTACTTAAAAATCTTAGGGGAAACTTGAAATAGAAAATGTCCAAATGAAATATGGTACAAATCAAAAAGATTAGGGTTGTACTCAATCCAAAAGAAACTATTTGGAATCAAACACACAAACTGAGATCCAAGGTAGTTGATTGAGAACCTCATACTAATGTCACCCAAAACCAGAGATGATAGATTCATCCTCCTCACACTACAAGCCATGTCAACAAAGGAGATTTTTTGTACAATCACCCATGCTTGATGTGACAGGTAAATAAGGGAGTGAGTACCACCCACACCTCGGTCTTAGGTTGAGAGCAATTACTCAACCAATCCATTCTTTGTCTTGTGCTCCTACGTCAGTCCTATTTGAAGATACAATCTCTACCAATTGTGACTACACCACATTCTTCCCCAAAATAACTTTCCCTTCATGAGAATCTATCCCTTCATTTGCCAAATAGTCCACTACCTTCTATAAATATGAGACAAGCTATAGTCCGAGAGTCGGTTCATCCAAAGCATAATCCTCAGTATCCACAATTTAGGTTTCCAATTGGAGATTTTCCCCTTTGCAATTGCATTGATATAGAATAGTGATTCTTCCTCAATTTTTACTTTCTAACATCCTTTTAAGACACACAGTATAACACCCTGAACCATTGCCTTCATCTTAGACTCATTATTTGAGGTAGTGCCCAAATAATTATATAATGCCCACAAACATGACCCAAAGCTATCCCTAATAATACAAATTACACATGCTTCACTAAGGTTCCCTCTTGTAGCCCTATTTCACCTACCCTCGCATAGGAAAATAACAATGAGCTTCCACCCTTCTTCCCATAGGTTGCAAACCAATACCCACCAAAACTTTAAGGGAGCTCCAAAGCCCCTGAATTTGTTCATCCCATTTACTGAGATAATAATTTTTTTGTGAGAGATTTTAACCTTGACCACCTCGCATATACCTTACTGAATGACAATAATGGTCTTCTCTAAAGTATTGATCTTATCACTAAAAATTCCACCATTCCTCTCTTTCCAAATATTCCAGACCAACAATGAAGGACCTGTATGTAGTAAAAATATGGACCTATTTGTTGCAAATGAAAAATAACAAAACACCAAACAAAATCACATTAGATGTTAGGCATTTCAAATACAACAAAATAATTAACTTTCACTACAACCTCAATGAGCTAAAACAAGGGCACACAATAACCTTGTTTGATTTACTCTTCAAGATTATTGTGGGTATGCTCTCCCAACATAGTGGAATGGAATCTAATGCAAAGACTATAAGATGCAAAATGAGGATTTTGGATACTAGTATGAGGAACTTTCCTCAAATCTCACAATGATGTGCAAGTGCAAGATCTATGAAGAAGATAGTACACTAGCAAGATGATGCAAGATATTTTTGAATTTTTTTCAATAAGCAAGGCAATGCAAGCTAACTAAGAATGAAAATGCAAGATTCCAACTAAGATATGAAGTCAAAACTATTCTACCATGAAAGAATTGAAATTTAAGTTAATAATGAAAGTACAATAACTATGCTAAGAAATTGAAATGTTAAAAAATGCTAGAATGCTAGAATTCTATGTGTTCAAGTGAGTGCTCAACTGATCTAGAATGTTTGATGATTAGCCTTACAAGATTAGCCTACAAATGAAAGAGATGCCTTCTTTTATAGAAATTGAATAGGATTGAATGGAGGAGATTAAGAGGCCAAAGAATGGATGAACAAGATTAATAGGCAAAAGAGTTGTGACAAAGATGAAGAGGCAAAAAAAATGAGTGGCTAGGATTAAGAGGCAAAAGAAATGAGTGGCTAGGATTAAGGGGCAATGCAAAAGTCAAACTCCACTTTATAGGGAAAAGAGGAGAATTCAAAATAATTGGTGGAGAAAAGAGATGGAGAGGTGGTCATCTTGAAAAAGGTGATTGTGCACATGATTATATGTAATTCACCTTTTAATAAAGATTAGAGGAATATTAGCAAAATGTAAGAATAATAAAAAGGAAAAAGGATTTAAATTAAAATAAATTTAATTTAATCAGGGTTTAGAAGAACTTTAGCTAGTGGAGAAATAAAATAAATAAATTTATTTTATATTAAGAGATGGAGTGATACTATATATTATGGTATTTAAATAAAAATTTAATACCAAGGGAAAATGAATTTATTTAATTAAAGTGAATTTAATTAAATAAATAGAAGAAAATAACAATATAGCCAATTAATAAAAAACAACTATAATGTTAAGGAAAAATATTAATAAAAAATAATATTAGAATGTGAATGGACAATTTTATGTATCTACATTTTGCCCCTCTTTGATGCGGTGTTGAAATTGGCATCACGTCAAAGAAGAAGAAAATGATATGCCCCAGGAATCGTGCTTAAGTGATGACAGAAAGAGGATGTGCCCCTCGAGAAAATTGGGCAAAAAATTAATTTTGACAATTTTCTCGAAAAGGAAGGGTGAGGATAGTCGAAGTGGAGAAAAATCAACAATTTTTATGCTTTGGGGGGTCAAGGAGTGTGTCAGAGTGACGAAGCCAACAAGAGTGGGGGGGTGGAAGAGGATAAATGAATAAAAGAAGGCCTCCAATGCAAAATGATCATAAATGCATATTCTAATTGTGTCAACATGGGAGAGCATATCCTATTTTAATGTTGTATAGGTATCATGTACCACATGCTAGATAAAAAAGGATAACATGATTCAGCTCTGTGGATTGGACTATCAAATAGAAAGGCACATCATACCACAAAAAGTTGTGAATCAACCCCAAAACCCATCTTAATAAACCAAGATATGAAGATCTGGGTTATCCATAGTAGGTGTGATTGAACACAAAAGATAAAACAAAAAGAAGGCCTCATGACCAAGTGGCCATTCGGTCCACAGTTCTCTCCCAGAACAAAGTTGATCCTTAGATTTAGGATTAGATGTGTCATCTTAGGAATGATGTATCTTGAAGGGCCAATGATGATTAATTGAAGTTTGTTTCAGAAGTGTCATAGGCAATAACAATAGATCAAATGAAAGTAAGGATAATCAATCTCAATATGATTTTTTGATAGGGCACATGTGGTCAATAGGTCTGAAAGAGTGTCATCGATCTCAATGGATCTCAAGAGAATTGGATCATCTATATATGTGGAGCCGTATTCAAACTATGGTGACAAAGGAGCGACATGCGAGTGTGTGCAAAGTGAGCAAGATGGAAGTTTAACTAGGTTAGATTCTTGCAAAGACATAGGAGGGGAATAAAGGGACTGGTAGGAGAAAGTATCTTGATAGATAGTGGATCTAGGTGAACTATACATGGCATCAACAAGAGGTTTTCACCATGGTACTTATCCAAGGTGCTTGTTTGCCAAGTTTTCACCATTGGAAGAATTTTTATTTCTTTTTCCTTTTTTGAATTTTTTTTGTCATCAAGGAGTCTGTTTGCTAGGTTTTCACCAGGATGAAGATTTTTTTCAGGACTTTTTTTATATTTTTTAGAATTTTTTCAAGATCATTTTATATTATTTTTGGATTTATTTTTATTTTTATTTTTTCAGGATCATAAATTTTTGCACACAATGTTGTCAATCTCATGTATAGAACCTCTTCAGATGTAGAATATTCATAGGATCAGGGAGCAGGTCTCCCTCTGGTGTAGCTATTTGATATGCTCTAGAACCAAATTTAGTAGTAACCACAAAAGGACCCAACCAATTAGGTTCAAATTTTCCTTTCTTCTCATGGTTCTGGAGATTTCTCATGTTATGTTGTAGTACTAGATCACCAACTTCAAATTCTTGAGGCTTGATCTTCTTATTGAACTGTAAGTGCAAGCGATTTCGATACACATAAAGGTGGTTCAAGGCATTGAGGTATCGTTCATCAAGGAGTTGTAATTCTTGTAAGTGGGCAACTCGATAGTCCTCTTCAGATATCAGATTCTTTAGGGAGATTCTGAGGGAGGCAAACTCAATTTCTATAGGAAATACCACCTCAGTACCAAAAATAAGGGAAAGGGGGGTGGTTCTAGTGGGGGTACGGGTAGAGGTACGATGGGCCCAAAGAGTGGGATTCAGCTAAAGGTGTCAATCATGACCAACATCTTCAACTATCTTTTTGAGGATTTTGAGGATAGTTTTATTAGTAGCCTCTGCTTGACCATTACCTTGTGGGAAAACACTTCCTGGAATAATGTTGGGTTATGCCAAATTTCATGCAAAGCTCAATGACATCCTTATTTTTGAAATGCGTGTCATTATTAGTATGAATATCTTGTGGGATGCCATAGTGACAAATGATGTAATTCAAGATGAACTTGGAAATTTGCTTGCCTATAGTATAAGTGAGGGGTATAGCTTCAACCCATTTAATGAAGTATTTAGTAGCAGCAAGGATATATTTGTGCCCATTGGAAGAATTAGGGAATATTTTTCCTACAAGGTGAAAACCCCATCATGAGAAGGGTCAGGGTGTGATGGTGGGATTGAGTTCTTGAGTGGGGGCATGTATCAAATCTCCATGCCATTGACAAGGAACATGTTTCTTCACAAAGTGGCATGCATCTTTTTCCATAGTTGGCCAATAGTATCAGGTACGTAACAACTTTTTAGCTAAAGTGAGTACATTGGAATGAACCCCACAAACTCCTTGATGTACTTATTGTAAGGTCATTTGTGCTTCCTCTAAATTTAGACATCTAAGAATATTTCCATCAAAGTGTTTTTGGAAAAGGGTGTCGCTAAGGATAATATAATGGGAGGCTTGACAATGAAGGTTTTATGTTGATTAGTGGCAAGGGTAAGTGGGACGATCTCATCACAAAGGTAGGAATAAATTTCTTGCTACCAAGGGGAATAAAGACCAACGATTTCACACACCATATCAAACTTTGGTTGGTCATAGGAAGGGACCATAATATTCTCAACAAGAAACTCACACCTTTGACTATTTTCTTATATAGATATCAAAGAGGCAATGGTAGCCATTGCATCAGCTTCTTTGTTATTAGCTCTTGGGATTTGTTGAAAGGTTATTTCTATGAAGTGTGAGTTTAGATACTCAACCATGTGATGAAAAGGAAGTAGCTTATCATCCTTTGATTGAAACTCATCATTAACTTGTTTGATAACCAACTGAGAGTCATCAAAGACAAGCAAGTTAGAGATCTTCCATTGAATAGCTTGATGGAGTCCAGCTACCAAAGCCTCATATTATGAAATGTTATTTGTGCAAGGAAATGTAAGCTTATAAGACTTAGGAATGAGATCTCATTGAGGTGTCACAAACAATAATCCTTCCCTCAATCCTTTTTGTGTATAAGATCCATCAAAATAGAGTTTTAATTGCATGCTTGAGGTGATGGTCATGATTGATTCATCTGGAAAATCTATAACAATAGGATGATCATCTTGAACAAGAGCTTTGCTATCTAGTGTGAAATTACTTGGCCTTTGATAGTTTTTTGATCTACATAAACAATGCCAAACTCACTCAAGATCATGACCCATTTTGTTGTACTTCTAGTGAGAGAATCTTTTGATAAGAGTTACTTAAGAGGATCAACCTTAGAAATGAGTTGTGTCTTATTGTTAAGCATGTAATGACATAGATTTTGTGTGCAAAATAATAAAACCAAACATGCTCACTCAATAGAAGTATAATTTAATTCATAACCAACAAGTGTTATACTAAGGTAATAAATAGCACATTCTTTTCTATTATCATCTAGTTGTGCAAGAAGGGAACCTAGTGCAACTGATGTAGATGATATGTAAACAAATAGAGGTCGAACGAGAATAGGTGGGACCAACACTGGTGGGTTGTCTAGATATTATTTCAACTACTCAAATTCCTTTTGACAAAGACAATCCCATAAGAACTTATTATTTTTACGCAGGAGATGTGAAAAAGGATGCACCTTATCTACCAACTAAGATATGAATCTACAAATAGATTGAAGTCAGCCTTGAAAACTATGAAGTTGCTTCAATATCTATGGGGGTGGCATATCTAAGATGGATTTCACCTTCTTAGGATCTACCTCAATCCCTCTTTGAGACATGATGTACCCCAACAATTTACTTGACTTAACGCCAAAGACACATTTCTTAGGATTTAACTATACCTTGTACTTCTCCAATCTTTCAAAGATTGTGGTAAGGATGGTTATATGTGATTCTCATGTCTTTGACTTCCCAAGAAAATTATCCACATAATATTCCATAATGACATGAAGGAGATCATGAAATATTATTGTCATAGCTCTTTAATAGGTAGCTCATGCATTCTTAAGACCAAAAGGCATTACTTGCTAGTAAAATGTACCTCATGGAGTAGTAAAAGTTGTCTTGTGTTGATCCTCAACTGCTATCTTTATTTGATTTTATCCAAAGAAACCATCCATAAGAGATAGCATCTCATGTCTGATATTCAAATCCACTATAATATCAATGTTAGGCAATGGAAAATCATCCTTAGGATATGCCAAGTTTAGATCTCTAAAGTCAGTACAAATTATTATGCCCCTAGAAGGCTTACCTAGTGGTATGATGTTGGAGACCCATTCTAGATAATCTATAGGTCATATAAATTTAACATCAAACATTTTCTATAATTCTGATTTAACAAGCAAGGCAACTTGAGTATGCATCTTTCCTAACTTTTTCTTAACATGCTTGATTTTAGGATCCATTGCAAGATGATATACTACTAGATTAGGATACAAACCTGACATGTCTTTATAGGAACATGCAAAATTTATTTGTTCCTTGTGAATAAACTCAGTCATATCCTTCCTTTCTTTCTCATTGAGTGATGTTGCCATATATGTGATCTTATGATTATCTATAGTGCCAAGATTGACCTCTATTATATCTTCAATCATGATAGAGGATTTTTCTAGTGGTAGCGACATGAATGGAAAGCTAACTTCTCCCTCCTCTAGTGCCTCAAAAAGGTTTTCACTAGAGGATGTGTCCTTTAATTTATCTTTTTCTTCACCCAAAGATGCCTCAATGAGGTTTTCACCAGAGGGTGTTTTATTTTCTTTTTTATTTTTATTTTCAGTTTCACTTTTGTGACTAAGAGAGTTGACTTGGCTAGTGAAGTAGGATTTCTCATTGCAGATTATGTTGTGCTCATGATCTTGGAGATTCTTAAGTTTGAATAGTGTGAGTACTACCTCATTCAAATTACATATGTCTAAAGATGTTGTTGAATCTTGTTGGTCCCAATTGATGAGTTCAGGATGTTTGAGGGGAAGGGTAGGGGATGAAAGGTCTATGACATTGATGGCTAGGACATAGCTAGAGTTGATGAGATCATCTTCAATATATTGGAAAGGGACTTCATATAACTCTTCCTCATTGTCTGCATCAGTCTCAACTGAACAAAATTCCTCAGCAAAGGACACCTTGGTTTCTAGGGAGCCCAATCCTCAGCCTTGAGGATAGCCAGTTTCTTTAATAATTGTCTTTCTCTCATTTTTTTTGGCTCCCAGGACAATTCCATGATATCCCATGCTTTCAATAGTGGGAGTGGCCTTTGAGTATTTTTTCTTAGGAATGTCCATTGGTTTGTCTTCATCATCATTAAAAATCCAAGATAATACATCATTCTCCATGTGTTCATTTGCAAGGGATCCCCAATGTTCAAAAGTAGTCTTTTTGCATGTTAGAGTTTCCTTATTACCTTTGGGAAATAGTTTTTTATGTTTACCAAAGGACCTAAGGGATAATGGAAGTTTTCCAATGCATAATGAACTCTCAAATTTATATTCTCCCATTCCTTGATTTGTAAATTTTTCTTTCTTTATTGATTCAACAATATTCTCCTTAGTGACCTTACCTTTTCTTTTATAAAATACCTTTTTCATTTCTTAAATGGGATATTTTTCAGGAGGAGACTTAGTGGAAGTCTCTTTTGCAATAGATCCAAATAATTCATTCAAAGGATAGTAGTAAGATTTATTTTCTTCTAAATTCTTGCACTACTAAAATAGTTCTTGATCTCTAGGGATAGTGATTTCATGTCCATGATGCAAAAATTTTAAACATTGATGGTATGTGGATGGTACACCTATGATAGTGTGTATCCAAGGTCTTCCCAAAAGTATGTTGTAAGGGAGATCTAAATCAAGAACATGACAACAAGTCTCAATTATAGTAGAGCCCACCTGTAAAGGAAGCATGATTAGTCCTTTGGATTATCTTTCCCTATCATCATAAGTTGTTATAGTAATGTGTTTTGTCACATCAATGGGATCTTCTGGAACTCCTATATATCTTATCATCCTCATAGTATAAAGATTCAACCCATATCCATTGTTTATCAAGACTCATTTTATTTTGGTGGAGTGGATGATGACTTCAATGTGAAGAGGCTTATTATGATAAGGGTTAGAACCATGGAGGTCTTTCTTTGTGAAAACTAAGTGTGATTGTGTAGCTAAATTCTTGATCATAGCTTGGAACTGGGAGGCATTGATATTTTTCATGGACTCATAATTCAATAAGGTATTTTTCAAGGACTTCTTTATGTATTGGAGATGTATGAAGCAACTCAAATATGGATATATGTGCGGGAGTCTTCCCTAGTTGTGCCAGGAGGTCATAGTGTGAAGCAGGCCTAGTAGATGTGGATGGTGCAATAGGTGGATTAGTATCCTAAACAATAATTTTTCCTCTTCTAGTAGTAGCATTGCAATCAATAGCTTTAATCTTGAGAGTGTGCACATGATGGTCAAACTCTTCTATGCGACCACAAAGAGAGTCAAAGCCACAACAATCATTATCCTGAATATTAGAGCCTTAGATGTTATTGGTAGTGTAGTCATAAGATACATTTTTAGAAGATGAGGTGTTGTTTTGATCATGCTTAGGGAACGACTGATTGTAGATATTAAGTTGTGCTTTGGATGATGAAGGTGTATGACCTTCAACTTCAATTTTACCATCATTAATAAGGTCTTGGACATAGTGTTTGAACTTCATACATTTCTTAGTATCGTGACCTTTGATGTGATGATATTCACAATATTCATTATCCTTATACCAAGAAGGTTTGGGTTGATTTTCATCATATGGTCGCATATTAGGATATATCATCATATTTTGATTGACAACTTTTTGAAAGATAACATCTAGGGGCTATGCAAGAGAAGTGAACTCTCATCAAGGACATGAAGAAAAAATGGTGTTGTTGTTGTTGTTGTTGTTGCGAGGTAATAGATAGCTCTAATTGTGAGGTGTTTTGATTCTACTGATTACAATTTTGATTATTGTTATTGCTTTGATTATGATTGTTGTTAATGTAGTCAGGGTGGGTGGATCCAATTAAGGACTAATTGACCTTGCAGCCAAACCAATATGCAGTGGAAATACACAATAACAACAATATATCTGCAATGAAATAGAAGTCTTTATTCATGAAAATACCAATTACATGCAATGTGTCAGGTTGTAAGGCCTTCCTGGTTATGGCCACTTACAAAGAAAGTAACAGTCTCATAGGATCCAAATCTTTTCCCTAACATCAGCATTCAACTAGTCTAGGTCTGTAACACACAACACATTGGTAGGCACCCAGGAAAGATCTAAACTTGTACTCAAACTTCCAAGCAATCTTCCTGCTCCTAAGCTCTCAGGCTACTAACTTTCTTCCCACCAAAAATTGATCCCCAAACATCTACCCAAGCATCCTATAAATACTGATTCCCAGCCACAAGTCGGCTGATGAAACAATAAATCTTACAAGCAAATATTAAATGCTAAACATCACTCGACTCTCATATAGCCTTACAAAATAAATAAACTCTCAAAGATGGCCCCAACGGTCATCAGATCCACATAGAAGAATCCAACATGCCAGATCTAGGTCCCCACACGTCCAACGATCAATCCATAACATGAGGAGTGTGACCCAAATTAAATGCACTAGTCGGCCAAGCCGATCTAACAAAATAATCTAGTTGGTAAGTAAGAATACCGAGCAAAAAAAGAAATAACCAAGCACCAGTCGAATGACCATTCCAGGTATGACCGAGGAACACAGTTATTGCCGAGCACTAGTGAACCGATGCCTTCAGTTACCGAGCATTCTTTAGAGATTGAGCAACACGGTAACCACATAAACCAAGCAACTAGTCTCCCAAACTGAGCAAGAACTCCACCAAACCAAGATCAAAACTAACAATCTACCTTCAAAGACAAACATATTTTGGGTTGATACAGGATTGCCAAGAATCCTAGGATGCTCCTGCATCAGACACCCCGGGTAAGAAAGATTTTCTCCTAAGGAAATCAAGAATGCCTCAAGGGAATCGAAACATGTATGTCGAATCTATTCTTCACCCACATTTCTCCTTGTCCTTCATCCCAAGTAGTCTTCACCCCATTCACTGTCTCATGTAGAAAGTCCTTCTTTTCACTATGCTTATCCCTTTGGTTGACAACTAATAGTAACCGATTCTGACGACTACCAATCACCTCAGTGCCTCGGTAAGGTTCATCCCTTCCAAACTCTTTAATCAACTCAATATCATCAACATCTCTCTGTGTCACAAATGTCACCATCTATTGAACCATCTCTGCCAGCAAAACCATATGTCTCTTAATCTCAACAAACTCCTTAGAGATATCATTCTCCTTCTCCTTCAAACTAGACTTAATAGGAATAGGTTCATCAACCTTCTTCTCCTGAGGTTTGTCATAAGGACAACACCTAATAACTCCACATCCCTTAATCCCTGTCTCTTGTAAAGGTATCAGCTTATGCCAAGCTCCTTCATGCCTAACCACATAGGTATTAGTATGACCATCAAACAAAACATTTCTGTCAAACTACCAGGGTCTACCGAGCAACAGATGACAAGCATCCATAGGCAATATATCACACAATATCTCATCATGGTAAGATCCAATCTAAAACTTAACCAAGCATTATTCTTCAACTCTAACCTTAGAAACATCTTGTATCCAACTAATCTGATAAGGATTAGGATGTTTCCTTCTTTCCAAATTCAACTTACTAACCATTTCATTTGAAACAAAATTCTCAGAACTGCCACCATCAACTATGACATTAAATACCTTATCCTTGCACTTACATCTGGTTTTGAACAAATTCCTTCTTTGCACTGGTTCAGGAACACATGCATCCAATCTCCTAGTGACAAGACATTCACCTTTCTCTGGAACATTCTCAATGTCTTCTTCAGCAACTAATGCAACTCTTTTCTTGGGATACTGCCAACTTCTATGACTAGCTTCCCCACAGTTATAACAAGTGCCAGTGAACTCATTCTTCCACCTTCCTCTCTATCCAACATTCTTAGTAACTTGACCACTGGTAGATCTCACATCAGGCTTAGGATTCTCTGTCACATTACTCTCAGCAACTGTCTCACCAGTTTTACCCCCTCGGTTTCTATTGTTCTATTTTCCTTCATACTTCCTATTCAGCTTCTCTTCAATCTTTAATGCCATCTAATAAGCATCACCGATTATTGTCATCTGCATCACTAGTTCTAATTAGGATTCTATAAAACTCCTTGGTATACTCCTATACCGATTTTTTATTCTACTTCAAAGCTTGCATCTTCTTAAACATGTCCAATTCATAATCCACTGGAATGAATTGCTTCTTCAACTTGTCAACCATTCGATTCCACTTAGTGATCTTCTCCTTTCCTCTTCTGCCTCTTTCCAGCTAAACTTCTCTCCACCAAATATTTGCATGACCTTTCAACTTAGTCTTTGCAAATCTAACCTTATCAGGATCTTCTATTTCTTCATACTCCAAGTATTCATTAATCTCATTGATCCAACCAATCAATTCTTTAGGCCTAAGGCTTCCAACAAATGCAGAAACTTCAATCTCAGGTCTCTTCCCAATCTTAGACATAGCTTTTAGAATTCGATTCTCCTCAGAATCTCTAGCTTCTTCTACAGCTTCTTCAAAATGATCTTCCTTAGATTCATCATCATTATCCTCTTTCAAGGTAGGCTTCTTCTTTCTTAATTCCTCTTGTAGGTCTTGCACTTGTTTCTACAAAGCCCTAAAATCATCAAGACAGAATTCTCCAATAGTTTCTTCTTCCTTGGGGATCTCACAATTTCTCCTCAGAGGCATCTTCAAATCAAGATCTAGATACACAAGATCCACTTGGCTCCAACAGGAACATACTTTGCTCAAAA
This sequence comes from Chamaecyparis obtusa, assembly GCA_027943335.1. NCBI lineage: Eukaryota > Viridiplantae > Streptophyta > Pinopsida > Cupressales > Cupressaceae > Chamaecyparis > Chamaecyparis obtusa. Next base: position 215,571 of record BSBK01001785.1, read on the forward strand.
AGGAACAAACTTCACTTTGATACCACTTAATGTAGTCAAGGTGGGTGGATCCAATTAAGGACTGTCTGACCTTGCAGCCAAACCAATATGCAACAGAAATACACAATAACAACAACAGATCTGCAATGAAACATAAGTCTGTATTCATAAAAATACCGATTACATGCAATGTGTCGGGTTGTAAGGCCTTCCTGATTATGGCCAATTACAAAGCAAGTAATAGTCTCGCAGGATCCAAATCTTTTCCCCAACATCAACATTCAGCTAGTCCAGGTTTGTAACACACAACACATTGGTAGGCACCCAGGAAAGATCTAAACTTGTACTCAAACTTCCAAGCAATCTTCCTGCTCCTAAGCTCACAGGCTACTAACCTTCTTCCCACCAAAAACTGATCCCCAAACATCTACCCAAGCATCCTATAAATACTGATTCCCAACCACAAGTCAGCTAATGAAACAATAAATCTTACAAACAAATATTAAATGTTAAACATCAGTCGGCTCTCACATAGCCTTACAAAATAAATAAACTCTCAAAGATGGCCCCAACGGTCATCAGGTCCACATAGAAGAATGCAACATGCCAGATCTAGGTCCCCACACATCCAATGGTCAATCCATAACATGAGGAGCACGACCCAAATTAAATGCACCAGTCGGCCAAGCCGATCTATCAAAACAATCTAGTCAGTAAGTAAGAACACTGAGCAACAAAAGAAATAACCGAGCACCAGTTGACCAACCATGCTAGGTATGACCGAGGAACATAGTTATTGTCGAGCGCTAGTGAACCGATGCCTTCAGTTATCGAGCAATCTTTAGAGACCGAGCACCCCGGTAACCACATAAATCGAGCAACTAGTCTCCCAAACCGAGCAAGAACTCCACCAAACCAAGATCAAAACTAACAATCTACCTTCAAAGACAAACATATTTTGGTTGATATAGGATTTTCAAGAATCCTAGGATGCTCCTACATCAGTTGTTGAAATTACCTTGGTTAGATACTAAACATTTTGAATGTGTTTAGTATCGTTCACTCAATCATTGACTACCCCTTTATGCTTAGTCCAAAATTTTGGTTTGCAATTGTAAGAAGAGGGAGTATTGTGTTTAATGGCTCCCTTTTGCAAGAGATCATATTCAATTATTTTTCCCTTCCTAACAAGCATTTCAAAAGTATCAGGAGCAACCATTTTCATTTGAAATGAGATTTTAGGTACTAGATTTCTAGTAAAGATGTTAATAAGATTGTTATATGGTATTTTCCAAGGTATTCTATTAGCCAGGTGTCTCCACCTTTGTAAGAAACTAGCAAAATTTTCCCCATTCCTTTTCTTAGTGTTTCACAAGTCACTTAAAGATACTTGATGTTCGATATTATACAAGTATTATGCAAAAAAATTCTCTGCAAGATCAACAAAAGAAGATATAGATCCAAGAGGTAGATTCATAAACCATTCGAGTGTCAGGCCTCTAAGACTCCTTGTAAAGTGTCTCTTAAGATAATATTCATTATAGGAGACCTCTTGATAGGCAACATAAAATTCTTTGAGATGTTGGATAGGGCGCATTTTTCCCTTATATTTATCAAATTTAGGGATCTCAAAGTTTGTAGGGAAAGGTATCATGTTAATTAACTTATAAAATGGATAAGAACATATCTCCTCAAAGGAAAATTCCATTTTACCTCCACATTGCATGCTATGGAAAAGGATTTTAAGTTCATTTATTTGATTCGCCAAGTCAAGAGCATTGTGATTTGTCAGATATGAACCAAAAGGTTGTCCTCCTCCAAATTGTGATGTTGAAAACTGTTAAAATGATAAAGAACAAAGTATGGAATTGTAGGAAATTGTTTATCTCAAGAGCGAGGAGTAGGGAATTTACCATGAATTAGCACAAGAACTAGGAGCAAACACCAAAATAAGCAAGGAGGAGACAAGAATTTGAAAGGGGAAAGCAAAGAAAACCCCTTGTGAATTATGAATGAGGCATGAAAAGCCTAAAGAGAGAGAGAGAGAGAGAGAGAGAGAAAGAGTATGAGCACTTAGCTCAATACAATATGATAGAACTACAAGAGAGGGGAGAAGGAAAGATGGAGCTAGTTGCTCACTTACAATAACTTCAACATCCCAAGAAATGAGAGAGAAGAGCATCTCTTAAATAGAGATGAGAGAGAGGAGTTAGAATGTAACTCCCAAGTGTATGAATTCCATCATTCATAAGTGTGTGAGGGCCAAGTGTGAGATTCCTCTTAAGGAGGAATAAACTAATTTACAAACACATATTCCACTAGAGGACGAAATAGAATGTAGTGGAAAGAAGACAAAAAAGAAGTATATTAGGATACATTGGCTTATATCCTAATATATTACAATAAGAAAAGATTAATAGTCTAACCTTGGTTTATAAATACACCAAGGAAAGATTACAAATTCCAACACCCCCATTTAATCTTTACTTGGGGTAATTACAAAAATCTGCAACTGGATTGTCCTTCTTGTAGTAGAGGAGAAAAGGTGAATTTTCTTCACTTTGTGTTGATATAAGATGATGGTGCAATGATAGGTGCTTAGATCTTGAAGTAGGAGTCCTTTGAGTGTTGGTATGCACAGGGTTAGGTGCTCGTTGAGATAGGCCCAAATGTTCAAGTACATAGTTTCTTCTCCAAGGAATATCACCTGAAAAAAGAGAATAACCACAAGTGGATCTCCCATAATTGGGATCTCCCTTTTGATATGAGTCAGGAAAAATAGATTGAGAATGATTAAATACATTATTCATTTCATAAAGAGATTGTGTAAACCAAGTGGAATCAATACTAGATACAAAATAAGGAATAGAAATAGGACAATCAACATCAGTAATATCATCAAGAAGGTTAGAGTTTGGAGAAGGAGGTTGGTCCTCCATAAGAACCATTTGAGTGTCACGAAATTCATAGTCTACTTTGGGGCATATAGGAGCATAATCAATATTTGAGCCTGCAAAAAGGCAAAAAATACTAGTAGAGTGCCCATCATTGGGATCACCTAGTGTTGAATCAGTAACACTGTTGAAAAAACCATATTGTGAATCATGGTTCAAATAATTAGGAATGCAATCTTTAGTTGCATAAAATAAATCTGTGACGTATTCATCATAATGTGAATCATGAGTCATAGAATCAAAAATGCAATCTCCAGTTGCATAAAAAAAATCTGTAACATATTCATCATAATATGAAATATCAAGAGGAGAGCTAGTATAAGTATCATCATTATTATCCTCCACAATAATCATAGGATTGGTACATTCATCATTAATTTCATCTTGAGTAATGGACATATCTTGCAGAGTATTATTAAGAAAGGTAGATATGATTTTCTCTTCTTGGTTAAATATATCATCAACATGAGAGCAAGGAGGAGCAAATAGATTATTACCATCATCAGTAACCTGTAACAAGTTATCTTTATGAGAAAAATAGGAAGCGAGGGGATCATCCCCAAAACAACCATCATCACATGGGTCATCCCAAATAGTAAAATCAGTTGAAGGGTACATAATAAGGGGAACAGGTTTCTCGTAAGTTTGAAAAGTGTTCTCTAAGACATGCCACATCTGATGTGTTGTAGTGCAATCTGAGATAAGATGGTATAAATCTGGATTTAGTGAGAGGCCAATTAGGCCAAATGCTTGGTCATCTTTCCCCTGCCAGGAATCCTGGTCAACTTGAGGAGTGGTGGAAGTCGGCTTCACATTAGAAGACACAACATCAAACAGGTTTTGAGTTTTTAAAAAATCGGTCATGTGAGTCCGCCAAACAAGATAATTCGAATGAGTGAGTTTAAACAGAGACATGATGGAGGCAAGAAAAATAGCGAAAAGGACAGGGAAGCTAGAACTTAAAAAACAAAGGTTATAAAAAACAAAACTTAAAGAAACCCTGCAAGAACACGTTAGTACAAATATGAAAGGGCCTTTAGAAAAAAAACACCTTATCTTTATATAAAAAAGACTCTCGATTTATTAAACAAAGAAGTTTTAGTATATTTTTCTAAAAAAAGTTATATGAACATCTAAATTTCTTAATTAACAAAAAAGAAATAAGGAGAGATATTCCTCCTCAAAATTTTTAAATTATATAAACACAAAATTTAAATTTAATAAACTTATTAATAATTAAATAAATTAACAATTAATGTATTAATAATAAATTTATTAGAAAAAATTATTAATGAATTTATTGACAATTTAATAATAAAACTTAAAATTAATTTTTTCAATAAAAAACAATAAAAGTAAAAAAAACTTAAAAATTTGAAAATCAAACTAAAAAAAAACTTAAAGTAAAAAAAGTTTAGAATTTTTTTTTAAAAAAACCCTTACCTTAATCTTAAAAAACTTAAGAGATCTTTAAAAAGTTGCTTAGATAAGTAAAATGAAAAGTTATGAGAACTCTTATGCTATTTCAAGTTAACGTTAATAACGTTATGATAATGTTAATAGCATTATGCAGAATGTTATGATAACGTTAATATATATGAAATTAATAGCAATGATTAAAAAAATGATAATACTACAATGATATCTTTCAAAAATACTAATAACGATAATAATGATCAATGATATCTTCCAAAATGTTAATACTGCACAAACCAAGATACGAATAACGTTATGCAGTGATATAATAACGTTTTCAATGTTAATAACTAGCACAAACGAAGATATTAATAACATTATGTAATGATAAGACGTTCTGCAATGATATTGATCTGCAATGATAAAAAAACGTTACGCAATTATTAAAAAAAAATGTTAGTATATGCAATGATCAAAAACGTTATTAAAAAATGTTAGTATATGTAATGATCAAAAAACGTTATGCTATGATATAAAAAATGTATATGCAATGATATAAAAAATGTTAATAAAAAAGATGTTAAGATTGCTGGAAAGAATGATATATGGCTGGAGATTAAATTCACTGATATTCACGTTAGGTTCGCAATGCCAATCATAGAACATGCTTGGAAGATAAGTTTCTAGGTTATGACTAAGTTAAGGACGTAGTTAATAAAAAGCAACTAATATGTGCATTAAAGAATAAATGTGAAGTTGAATGACATAGATGTTGCTGTGATATATAACCGGTGTTTGTAAGCACAATTGTTGCAATTCAATCCAAGTATGGAACACGGGTACATTCAACTACAGAACAACTTGACGGTTAATAATTTTATGGGAAGGATGTTAATAATTAAAACGTAGAACAATAATAGTATACTGAGGCGTTAGAACAGGATGAAATTCTGATTTGAATTTTGGATGCAAATTTAATGAACTCAAAATTACAATCTGATGATAATAAAATGCAGACTTTCTAAGTCGCCTAAACTAATATATTTGTTATCTTTTTGCAATGTTATTACATTTTTTTTGTAGATATATTTTGAGAAATAACGTTCTTGTTTGTTATTACTTTAAGATAGATTTTTTGAGATATATTGATTTGAGAAATATATGTTTAAGATATATTGCTTAAGGTTATTTCTAAAGAACTAACGTTCTTGTTATTGAAATGGACAGAGATATTAAAATATTAAAATCTGCAAGGGTATTAGAGCTGAAAAACACGTTAGAATCAGATATGCAAGAATGTGAAACCCTGCAGAACAATAGAATATGAATAAAAAAAAGAAACCTGCACACAAAATAATGAATAACAATATAAATCTTTCTGTGAAACTTGTTAAAAGAACCTGCACAAACCAAGATAATGAATCCAATAGATAGATCGGGGTTGGCGGTAAACCAGCCAAACCCAAAAAAAATTTGAAATTTGCGTCTTAACTAGATTAGTAAAAAAAACAATAAACTCTCTCAAACCTACACAAAATGAAACCAAGAGTTAATCGGGTTTGGCGGTAAACCAGCCAAACCCAAAAAAAAATTTGATTTTTTACCAACTTAAGAAGATTAAAAAGAATTTAGTGAAATCTCTCTCAAGAGTCTCTGATATGGAGTGCTCCAAGATATGGTAGTTCCATCACCTGTACACTCAAAATGAGATTGAACCAACCTGCTCTGATACCATGTTAAAATGATAAAGAACAAAGTATGGAATTGTAGGAAATTGTTTATCTCAAGAGCGAGGAGTAGGGAATTTACCATGAATTAGCACAAGAACTAGGAGCAAACACCAAAATAAGCAAGGAGGAGACAAGAATTTGAAAGGGGAAAGAAAAGAAAACCCCTTGTGAATTATGAATGAGGCCTGAAAAGCCAAAAGAGAGAGAGAGAGAGAGAGAGAGAAAGAGTATGAGCACTTAGCTCAATACAATATGATAGAACTACAAGAGAGGGGAGAAGGAAAGACGGAGCTAGTTGCTCACTTACAATAACTTCAACATCCCAAGAAATGAGCATCTCTTAAATAGAGATGAGAGAGAGGAGTTAGAATGTAACTCCCAAGTCTATGAATGCCATCATTCATAAGTGTGTGAGGGCCAAGTGTGAGATTCCTCTTAAGGAGGAATAAACTAATTTACAAATTACAATAAATATTTGTCCTCACATATTCCACTAGAGGACGAAATAGAATGTAGTGGAAAGAAGACAAAAAAGAAGTATATTAGGATACCTTGGCTTATATCCTAATATATTACAATAAGAAAAGATTAATAGTCTAACCTTGGTTTATAAATACACCAAGGAAAGATTACAAATTCTAACAAAAACCTAGCTGATGTAAGTCCAAGTGTGGGAGGAGGTACATGATGATAAGCTTGCAATGTTGTCGGGGTAGATGTTTTTAGGACCCTAGAAGGAATTTTTAAGAGTGATGAAACATAGTTAACTGAAGATTGGGGAATTGATGCTTTCGACAATGATGTTTGACCCACATTCATGACACTAGCATCAAAAGGAGTAGATGTATTCGTCATTGCATGAGTGCTAGTGTGTGAAGTGGTATTAGGTATAGCATTGATAATTTTTTCAATTTGTTCAAGTGTTAATTGAAATGTTGGTTGTGTTTTTGATACAGGTATCAATATAGAAGGCCCACCAAAAATGACCTTGCCTTTGTCTTGAGATAATGTAGTGTGAACCACTGAAGCAATTGTTGAAGAATTCCTTCCTTTAGTAACATTGTTGTACAATAGTGATTCATCAAAATTCTTAGGAACTGTGACCCCATCATTGAAAATGTTCATAAAGATTTCCATTTTATTGTACCGAATCATTTTTCCCAACATCTCCACATTACGCAAATCTTTGAGGAATTCATCAACTTGTGAATTTAGCAACATTTCAGGTTGCTCAGGTTGATCAACATATTTAGTCTCAGGCTTTGCTTGATTAGTCATAGCTAGAATCCCTAAACCTCCAAGAGGTATAAAGGCAAAGGGATTCTCATTGTTTGGAAAATATTGACTCATCATCTTAGTTTGTGAGTGGGTTAAGACCATATGATTAAAAGAAAATGATGAAGGGAGATGAACTCAAGAGCATGGGTTTGGACCTTGTTTTAATTGAGAGGGCAGGGCCTCAAAGGTTTGATTATCTAATTTGATGAAGGATTGATGATTGATTGGTGAGGAAAGGGCCTCAAAGTATGATTTGATTGAAAGAATTAGGAAAACCTTAGGGAAAAAGAGATCCTTTGAAAAAGAAATGATAAAACCTTTGTTCTACTTGTAGATAGACTAATGATCACAAGAAAAGAAGGGGATAGGATTTATTAGATCAAGCCACTTAAGATGGAATGATGTTCTCAAGTGACAAAATTTAATTTTAATTAAAGAGTAGGATCTCTAAGACACCTTGATAAATCTTTTCACCTAGGTTTAATGATGAAGGTGTGAAAAACAAGATTGGATGGATCTTGATAAATCTAGATTACAGGATAATGAAGACAAAGGATTGATTTAGGTCCAAGGAAATGATTTCGTTCTCCAAAAAAGAGGAATGACTATGAATGATTAAGAAGATGAAGGATGGATGAAAGAGGAATGTTAAATCATAGGTCTCAAAGCTGACAAAGTCTTGATTTAGACTAGGTTTACGTAAGTAGTTGGAGAGCTTGTTATTGAAGACAATCTTGTCAACTTTCTCTTGGTCTTGGAGCTCTTGTTGAATAGATTCGATCATGTGTTGATACTTCCTAGATTTTTTATTGGTTTCTTTCCTTTCTCTAGAGGCCAAAGGTAGTGGGAGATTAGCTTTCTTTTTATTGGAGATATGGGACATAGCCTATAGAAGTGATGATTTGGTTAACTAACATGTTCAAGGGAAATAATTGATTTTCACACTCAAACATGGGAACAAATACAAGTCTGAAAAAAATCCAACAAGGGACAAAGAAACCTTGAGGGATACAAGCGATTGTGACAAGTCTTACTGATAGGAAGCCATAGTGCAATGTGTATGTTCAAGTGGCCTTCTCAAGCCACAAATGTTTCCATAGGTCTAGCACAATTCGAAGACACTCAAGAAATATCTACCTAAGAAAATTTGGCTTATTGATCAAAATATTTTTCCACAACTTGGATATCCCATTGGCTCACACTACTGTGTCACCCCCTAGTGGGCACTCGCATTTTTTTCTTTTCTAAGAGATAAATAGAATATGGTTCAAAGGAGACTACACAATGAGACCTCCAATGCCATATTAGTCACCTCCAAATGCTCAAGGGGATACCTATGGTGAGTAATCTTCAAGAAATATTCTTCCCCCTCCTTGCACAAAGATTATGATCACTTTTAGAGATAAACTGGGTAGCTTTCTATGCTAAGGTGTCTAGTAAGGGCATATGTTCGCAACTATCCCTTGTAGTCCTGCAAGTAGGATTGAGGCCTATAGTCCTACAAGTACTGGAATAAAGTAGTCTCACATGTAGGATTGAGGCTTCACAACCCTACAACCATCAATCATACAAATAAATTCTTAGAATAGCTAGGTCCTCCGAGACATTAATATCAAAGAGGCTTTTGATTATAGTGGGTCAAAAGGGCTAGGATCGCCTGTTCCCACTTGAGTCGTACCCGTGAGATTTTTTCCTCAATGACATGCTCTCTAGGGGTAAAAGAATAAGTAAAAGTGGATAACAAGTAGAGGTATAGATTTTTTATTTTCCTTAAAGGAAAAGAGCATACTGTTTTACTCAATTGCTTCTCCCAAACACACCAACCACATGTTCATTTACCCAAGATTTGCTTCTAAGTGATAAATCAAGTAGGTCTAGATTTATGATTATCTCTAAAGAGATAAGAGAATACTCTCCTACTACTCAACTAACCAAAAGAAATGAACCTTCCTAATTAAACTAAGTACCTATAAAAATCAACTTAATACAATTTTTGCTTGAACCTCCAAGGCAACCTACAAAACCAATGAATTAGAAGTCTTAGATTTTTTAAGTCTTCAAACAACATCCTGCGAAGCAAGTGGATTAGTAGTTTCAAAATATTTTAATCTTGGTAAACTGTCCTGCAAAACCAATGTTAGAAGATATAACATACCAAATACCCACAAGAAAGCCCAAGCATGCATTGAACTATGTCCAAAAAATGTGCAAGCTCATCAAATTTATTTATTTTTTGCTTTTGACCTAGTCAACAAGATCCGATTTGTTAGCTATACTTTTAGTCCCAAAAATAGAAATGAAAAGAAGAGACCCATATTAAAAATCTGAGAGCTTTCCAAAAATATAATTTTTTAAGAAATATTCCTTAATTTGTGCCATAGAGACCTAGTTTATCAAAACATACCAATTTTCAAAGATTAAAATTTTGAGCCATATTCATTCATCAAAATGAAAAACAAAAAGAACACACCCATTGTAGAATTATCATACCTTTCTGAAAATGTAAATGTTTCTAACAAATTCATTGATTTGCGACCAGAAATGAATTTTAATAAAAAATAGTAAAAAAATTATAAATCACGAAAAAATGATAAGAAAAATCTGATTTTCGAACTGAGACATATTTGGATCATCCCCCACTTGTAAAAAAAATTCAAAGAAAAATTCTAATCTATTTGCAAGATATGATCAAATCTTTCAAAATATTAGGGTTTTATCTTCAACTCAACTTGCACAAGGATTAGCCTTGAAAAAATTTAAAAGTGAGGATCAAATAAGGATGTGGGTCCCACCACGTGTGCCAAAATGTATGTAGTAAAAATATGGACCTATTTGCTGCAAATAAAAAACACTAAAACACCAAACGAAATCACATTAGATGTTAGTCATTTCAAATGCAACAAAATAAATAACTTTCACTACAACCTTAATAAGCTAAAACAAGGGCACCCAATAACCTTGTTTGATTTTCTCTTCAAGATTATTGTGGGTATGCTCTCCCAAAACAATGGAATACAATCTAATGCAAATACTATAAGATATAAAATGAGGGTTTTGGAAACAAGTATGAGGAACTTGCCCCAAATATCACAATGATGTGCAAGTGCAAGATCTATGAAGAAGATAGTGCACTCGCACTTATGATGCAAAATATTTTTGAATAAGCAATGCAATGCAAGATAACTAAGAAGAAAAATGCAAGATTCCAACTAAGCTATGAAATCAAAACTATTCTACCATGCAAGAATTAAAATCTAAGCTAAGAATGAAAGTGCAACACTTATGCTAAGAAATTGAAATATTAAAAAATGCTATAAGGTTATGTGCTCAATGGAGTGCTCTAGAATGCTTGATGATTATCCTTACAAGATTAGCCTACAAATGAAAGAGATGCCTTCTTTTATAGAAACTTAATAGGATTGGATGGAATAGATTAATAGGCAAAAGAATGGATGGCCAAAATTAAGAGGCAAAAGAGGACTAGCTAAGATGAAGAGGTAAAAAATTTGAGTGGCTAGGATTAAGAGGCAAAAGAAATGAGTGGCTAGAATTAAGGAGCAATGCAAAAGTCAAACTCCACTTTAGAGGGAAAATAGGAGAATTCAAAATGATTGGTGGAGAAAAGAGATGGAGAGGTGGTCATCTTGAAAAAGGTGATTGTGCACATGATTATAGGTAATCCACCTTTTAATAAAGATTAGATGAATATTAACAAAATGTAAGAATAGGAAAAAGGGAAAATGAATTAAATTAAAATAAATTTAATTTAATCATGGTTTGGAAGAACTTTAAGCTAGTGGAGAAATGAAATAAATAAAATTTATTTTATATTAAGAGATGGAAGAATAATATATTAAATTCAATTTAATATATTATAGTATTTAAATAAAATTTAAATACCAAGGAAAAATAAATTAATTTAATTAAAGTGAATTTAATTAAATAAATAGAAGAAAATAACAATATATCTAATTAATAAAAATCAACTATAATGTTAAGGAAAAATATTAATAAAAATTAATATTAGAATATGAATGGATAATTTTAGGTGTCTACAGGACCCACCAACCAAATGTCCTCCCACAAGGATTTTTTGCCACTAGTAGGCCAACTCGTCATAAACTCCACCAAACTTTCTTGTCTCAGGGAAACCCATTGAATAACTCTCATAAACCAATCTTAGTATGTTGCTGTGAAGATACAACATAGTAAAAGATGATCAATAGATTCCCTGTTTTGTAAGCACATGGGGCACATACTCAAACTAGCAATGTTGTATTTTTAATCTTTCTTCTGTCAAGATTCTGACATGCAAAGAAACCCACAAAAAAGTACCTTTCCAAGGAGCCACACTCTTATGCCAACATATAATTGTTGGACAACAAGAGTCTCCACTCTTCCTTCTTTAAACCTCATAACCGACTTGAACACTATACTCTCTTGACTTAACAACACACCAAACAATCTCATCCTCTTCCTAAGATAAGATAATCTTGCATTTATAGAACTCAGATTTCAACCCAATTGGGACCAATTAAGGAGGTGAATAATCCTCAAATGCTCTCGATTCATAAATCAAATTACCCTAGTCAATGTAAACCACATAGTCTACCACCCATTCTCCAAAACTCCTCTCCATGTCCCCCAACCAATCTAAATTGACAAAAATATCAAGAAGGTCCACTTCTCCATTCCAAGAGTCTCTCCAAAATTTAGCCTTATTTTGTCCGCTATTTTCCAAGTGAGGTGATCAGTAACAATGCTTCTACTCTCCTAGATAAACCTCCAAATAGGTGACCCACCACCAGAGTTGGCCAAAGTAAGAATTCTGGATGAATCATCGTCATCCAAATACCTTTTACTCATCAACCTGCACTATAATTTACTAGGATGCTTAAATATTTTCCATGTGAGTTTGGAGCCCAATGTTAAATTTTAAAGTTCTAATCTTCTCTACCTAGTCCCTCCATCCTCCTCAGAGAGACACACATCCTCCCAATTAATTAACAAAATTTTATTTTCCTCCTTAGCTCTAGACCACAAAATTTCTTCAAAATCCCTTCTATATTGGCTGCAATTTTATGTTTCAATTTGAAGCATGCCATAACATTGATTGGAATGGTTGATAATGCCACTCTAATCCTCATAATTTTACTCACCTATAAAAGCCACTTATTTTTCTATGAGACAACTTAGCATGACATTTATTAACTATGTCCTCCCAATAGGATGATTTGTTGAGCCCCACAAAAAGTGGAGCCCCTAAATATTTTGGAGGAAGTATCAAAATCTGGAAGCCAAGAACCTTGAGGATCATTCTTTGCAAAAATTTTCTAGTATTAAAAAAAAAACTCAGATTTCAACATATTCATCCTTTGCCCGAATGCAACCAAATAGGACTCCAAAGTAGACTTGATAACTTTAGCCTCAACTATGGAGGTATCTCCAAACAAAAAGGTGTCATTTGCAAACTGGGAATGGGTAATAGAATCCATATTTTCATCTCTTACAATACCTTTCCAAATTTTATGATCCTTCTTTGCCTTAATTAACCTGCTTAGAGATTCAACCATTAAAACAAATAAAAAAGGGGATAATGGGTCCCCTTTTGGATTCCATTTGTAACTTCAAAGAATCCAAACATAGATCCATTCACCACCAAAGAGAATCTTAGGGTGATGATGTAGGCACAAATAATTACAATTCATTGTTCAAAAAAACTAAATCTCCTTAATACTGAAATCAAATACTCCCACCACACTTTATCATATACCTTGCATACATCGAGCTTGATAACCATACCTATCAAATGGTTTGATTTCATAATATGGATAGCCTTTTAGGCTAAAACACTATGATCTATGATGTCATGCCCAAGGATGAAGCCATTTTCTCCTTAGATATGAGTTTGTGCAATAATTTCTTCAATCTGTTGGCGAGAGGTTTGGAGATAATTTTATAAATCCAATTGTAGAGAGAGGTGGGCCTATAGTATACCATAATTTCATAGACTTCCTTTTTGGGAATGAGCACTAGCACCATGCTATTCATATATTGGACAAATCTTCTCCCTTTCCTAATGTCTTCTGCTAACCTAAGTATTATTGGAGATTTGCCAACAAGCCAGTGTTGACTATATGTTTGTCATTGATGACAACATATGGTAAGCAATGTCCATTGTAGTTCTATGTAGAGATCCTTAAGCATATGTTGTATTGATATGTTATCAACATGATATCATAGACACAAAGGTTGATTCTGAGTACAAACAGTTGTGTAGTTGTTTGTAATAGTAGTGTTCTTGACAGTGTTACATGCAGAGTTTTATATGTGATTATCAGTATGGTTATGTTGGAGCCTTGCACATTTATATTTGTGTTGTAGACATGTTTATGAAGCTATGTCCATGGACACAAAGTTAGTTGTGTAGTACAAGTTGAGTTATGATGTTTCTATTAGCCAGTTACAGTTTCCTGAGATTGTTTGATAGAGCCAACATTATTTATGTTGTTTCAATAGTTGCGCCTATCATTTTGATATGTGTGTTTGGATTCATGTTTGGTGACGAGTTAAGAATGTTTGGTCAAGAGCGCATAACATATTTCAGCTTGAGAATAAAGCTTCAATTAATTTGGTGGAGCTGATAGTGTGAAGAGATGCGTCTACTCATATTGGGTTGCATGGTCCTTTTTGTGTTGTGTGCTTAGTTTAGCCATTGGAGATGTTTTTGGAGAATTGTATTGTTTCTCTATTATCATTTCAAGAAGATTCTAACATGCTGACTTGATTATATCATTTAGAGATGGAAACTTATAATCAGTCAATTGTGATTGCTAAGTGTGATTGAAAGAGAAGAGCAGAAGATGTGAATATACTGAGACAATATAGTTGATTCAATCATCAATTGAAGATCTATGTGATGAAGCAGAGAGTATATGCTATTCATTGGAACTGATCAAGACAACAGGTCTACTTCCTAGTTCACCAAAATCCAGATATAGTGTGTATCTATTGTGCAGAAGGTTGCAACCTTCACCATTTGAGCAATGTGCTCCAAACCAGTGTGTCCTCACCCCTAATAGGCTTATTTGTAAAAGACTCCTAACAAGGTCCAACCTTTGACTAGGTCACTGTACTTCATGCATTGTAAAGATCAACTCCTAATAGGGTTGTAAGATCTTCTAACAAGGATCATTATACTCTAGTGCAGTTTATAGTGGGTGCTAATTCCTACCGGGGTTTTTACCTATTTGAGTTTCCCCATAACCAAAATTGTGGTGTTGTGTTAAGTGTTATCTTATTGTGTTATTCTGTACTTAATTGGATAAAGAATTAAATCTTGTAGATAACTAATTCACCTCCCCCCCTCTTAGTTATCTCTTGGGACTATTCCTAAAAATTGGTATCAAAGCCAAGTGCCTTAGAGAGAAAATTTAATAGCTTGAGGTTGATCAGATGGTGTTCTTTAAAAAAGAAAGTCCTAAGTTTGATGGAGAGAATTATCTAGACTGGAAGAACAAAATGACAACACATTTGCAGTGCATTGGTTTTGAGATTTTTGAAGTAGCTACTCAAGATGTTCATATTCCCTCTCTAAAAGATCTTGCAAAAGATGATGCAACTATTAAGAAAAAGGAAATGTTCACTCAAAATGCAATTGCCAAAGAAGCCCTTATTAGTGCATTATCTGACAGTGATTTTTCAAAGATCAAGAAAGTAGATAAAGCCTACAAAATATGGAAGTATCTAGAAGACATGTTTGAAAGAGATATCCAAGCCAAGAATACACACAAAAAGACATGGAAGAAAAGATATAATACTTTGGAGATGCTACCTGAAGAGAACATCAGAGTCTACAATCAAAGAATTAATGAAGTAGTTGCAGGAATCGGGAACAATGGTGGAGAAATTTCAAAAGAAGACATAATGGATAAGTTGATGACTACTCTAACAACAGAATATGAGAACAAGATAAACATCCTAGATGAGACTATGCAGTTCAAAAGACTTCAAAAGAGAGACCTTAATTAGCAAGATTTCAACATTCAAGATATCAAGTTTGAAGACAGAGCCTAAAAGTGAAACAGCTTTCAAAGCCTCAATCTATGGTAAGAAATCATTGAACACTTCTGGTAACTTTGATAATGAAGATGAGGATAAAGAACTTGATGATTTCATTGCTATGATTTCCAAGAAAGAAAGAAAAGGAAAAGGAAAATATGAAGGTCAGTTACCATTTATATTCTTTTCATGTAACAAGATTGGTCATTTTGCATCTAAGTGTCCTACAAGAGTCAAGAAGTTCAAAACTAATTTCAAGCCCAAGTATACAAAAGAATGTTACTATATTGGAGATGGAGTATCAGATGAAGATTCAGGAGAAGATGAAATTGGATTCATTGCTATTGAAGATACAAAGAAAATGTTTGATGAAATGGATATTGAAGATGAAAAGAAAGCACAAGAGCTAGCATTGATTTCACAAGAAGACATCAGGACATACTGGATCATTGACAACGGATGTTCACATCACATGACAGGAGACACATATAGATTTGTACATCTAGATAAGTACATAGGCGGCTTGGTTAGATTTGGAGACAACACTCCTAAGCCTATCATTGGTAGAGGAGCTATCACCTTGGATGGAAAGAATAACATTGATGATGTTCTATATGTTGATGGTTTACAAAAATAACTTACTAAGTGTTGGACAGTTGCTTGACAAAGGATATCAGTTGGAATTCAAAGACAATAAATGCATTATTAATAACAAAGAAGGAGTAATGATTACATCAAGTTTAAAGACAAAAGGTAATTTTTTTCAGCTTAACTCTGAAGCAAGTTGTTTTGTTGCTAAAATAGATGACAGTTGGTTATGACACAAAAGACTATGTCACATCAATTTTGACAATATAGTAAAGATAAGCAATGTAAAGGCAGTAAGAGACCTCCTTATTATTGCAAAATTAGTTGATACAATATGCAGGGAATGTGTGATGGGAAAACATTTAAGGAACTCATTCCGAAGCAAGAATAATTCGATAGAGAACAAATTGGATCTAGTGCATACAGACTTATGTGGACCAACTCAAACAAGATCATACTATGGTGAAAGGTAATTTATTTTGTTTGTTGATGATTATTCTAGAATGACATGGGTTGCATTCTTAAAAGATAAATCTGAAGCATTTGAGAAGTTCAAGATATTCAAAGCTAAAGTTGAAAATGAATCTAGGTTAAAGATTAAATGTCTGAGATCAGATGGAGGAGGAGAATTCACCTCTGACATATTTTATGATTATTGCAAAGAACATGGGATAAAGAGATAGTTAAGTGCACCTAGAACCCCTCAGCAAAATGGAATTGTAGAAAGAAGAAATAGGATCATACTTGACACATTGTGCACTATCATGATTGAGGGAAAAGTTGCACACACCTATTGGAGAGACGCAGTCAATACTATCAATAGAATTCAATTAAGGCCAGGAGAAGACAAGACACCTTATGAGATATGGTTTGGGAATGTACCTACAGTAAAATACTTCAGAATCTTTGGAAGCAAGTGTTGCATCAAGATAGATGAAGCTATTGGCAAGTTTGATGCAAGAAGCGATGAAGGTATTTTTCTTGGTTACTCTACTAAAAGAAAAGCTTATAGATGTTTTAACTTAAGGTTGAAGAAGATCATTGAAAGTGCACATGTAAAGATTGATGAAAATTTTATGATTCAAAAGAGATATCATGATTATGCACCTATTATTGAAGAAGAACCTAGTCCTATCAGTAGAGAAGTAGTTGTTGAAGAAATGTTTGACAGCATTGATGTATTTTTCAATGAACCTGAAACAAGTGAAGAAGAATCACAAAAGACAGATGAGAGAGTCACACCTAATGTTCCAAAATTCACATCTAGATACCATTCAAAATAAGATATCATTGGAGATCAGAACAGAAAAGTCATGACAAGATCAAAAGCAAAAATAGTCAATGAAGTAGTATGTTTACTTTCATAGATTAAACCTTTAAGTGTTGAAGATGCATGTAATGATTTAGATTGGGATGAAGCAATGAAAGAAGAATTAGATCAGATAATTAAGAATGATACATGGGAACTGGTCCCCAGGTCTAGTGACAAAAATATGATTGGAACTAAGTGGATATTCAGAAACAAGATGAATGAAGATGGAACAATAGTAAGAAACAAAGTAAGACTAGTAAGTAAAGGATATGCGCAGAGAGAAGGAATTGATTATTTTGATATATTTTTCCCTGTAAGCATATTGGAAGCCATAAATTTATTTCTAGCCTATGCAACATTCAAAGACTTTAAAGTATATTAGATGGATGTCAAGTCAGCATTCCTGAATGGAGAGTTGAAGAAGTCTACATAGAGAAGCTTGAAGGATTTAGCTTATCAGACAAACCTGATATGGTACGCAGACTAAAGAAATCCCTCTATGGACTTAAGCAAGCCCCTAGAGCATGGTATGAAAGACTAGATGGTTACTTGACAAAGATCAGATTCAAGAAAGGAGCAGCAGATTGTAACTTATTCATAAGAGAGACACCTGATGGATTATTACTAGTTGCTATTTTTGTTGATGACATTATTTTTGCTGGTAATGACAAGCTTAGTGCAGAATTTGCTAAAGAGATACAAAGCTAATTTTAAATGAGCATGATTGGACCTATCAAGTACTTTATGGGATTGAATGTGCAGCAGATAGAAAAAAGGTATTTTCATTAATCAGTCTAAGTATGTGAAATAAATATTAAAGAAGTTCAAGATGGATTATTGCAAGCCATTAAGTACCCCTATGATAACAGGAAGCAAGCTTTCAAAAGAATATGATTCTATAGTAGTAGACAAGACCCTATATAAGTCTATGATTGGTAAACTCATATATCTTACTCAATCTAGACCAGATATTTCTAATGTAGTTGGTATTGTTGGAAGATTTGCAGTAGAACCTAAATAAAGTCATCTTATGGCAGTAAAGAGGATATTCAGATATTTGAAAGGAACTATAGACTATGGTTTATGGTATCCTAATTCGGAGAATGTAGAACTTCATGTGTATACAGATGTAGATTGGGCAGGTTGCGTTGATGATAGAAAGAGAACGTCAGGAGAAGCAATATTTCTTGGAGATAGACTAATTACTTGGACAAGTAAGAAGCAGAATTGTATCTCTCAGTCCACAATAGAAGCAGAGTATGTAGCAACAACATTAAATTGTTCTACAATTGTGTGGATTAAGCAGATGATAAAGGATTTTGGAATCCAGATTGATTACCCTATTGTTATTCATTGTGACAACACTAGCACTATGAATATGTCAAAGAACCCTATGATGCATGCAAAGAAAAAACACATTGAGATAAAATATCACTTCCAAAGAGAGAAAGTTGTAGAGAAAGAAGTAAAATTGGATTATGTGAATACAAAAGAATAGTTAGGAAACATATTCACAAAGCCTTTACCGAAAGATACATTTGAGTATCTCGGGGAGAAGCTAGGAGTAATTTCCTTCCCTGGATCTGATTAGAGTTTGCAGTAGCACATCAGTCCTTAGTGACTAATGAATGGTTGACTACTCTACTTCAAGAGTAGTATCGGTGCTTATTTATTTTGGCACCCTTTGTCATTGATGTCAAAGGGGGAGTATATATAGTCATGAAAAACAAAAGAGTTGATCTATTCTAGGAGTACGAAGTAAGGGGGAGTATATAGTAAGAAGATGCGGCAGATGGAGAACTCATCCTTGGGGGAGTTTTGTTGAGGAAATGGAGAATGTTATAAAATAATTGTAAGTTTGGATTGGTGGTGTTTTTCATTCCATATGTTGCCATCAATGCCAAAGGGGGAGATTGTTGGAGATTTGCCAGCAAGCCAGTGTTGACTGTATGTTTGTCATTGATGACAACATATGGTAAGAAGTGTGCATTGTAGTTCTATGTAGAGAGCCTTGAGAATATGTTGTATTGATATGTTATCAACATGATATCATAGACGCAAAGGTTGATTATGAGTACAAACAATTGTGTAGTTGTTTGTAATAGTAGTGTTCTTGATAGTGTTACAGACAGAGTTTTATATGTGATTATTAGTATGGTTATGTTGGAGCCTTGCACATTTATATTTGTGTTGTAGACATGTTTATGAAGCTATGTCCATGGACACATAGTTAGTTGTGTAGTACAAGTTGAGTTATGATGTTTCTATTAGCTAGTTGCAGTTTCATGAGATTATCTGATGGAGCCGACATTGTTTATGTTGTTTCAGAAGTTGCGCATATCATTTTGATATGCATGTTTGGATTCGTGTTTGGTGATGAGTTAAGAATGTTTGGTCAAGAGCGCATAACATATTTAAGCTTGAGAATAAAGTTTCAATTAATTTGATGGAGTCGACAGTGTGAAGCGACACGTCTACTCATATTGGGTTGTGTAGTCCTTTTTGTGTTGCGTGCTTAGTTTAGTCATTGGAGATGTTGTTGGAGAATTGTATTGTTTCTCTATTATGATTTCAAGAAGGTTCTAACAGGTTGACTTGATTATATCATTTGGAGAAGGATACTTATAGCCAGTTAGTTGTGATTGCTAAGTGTGATTGAAAGAGCAGAGCAGAAGATGCGAATATACTAAGACAATATAGTTGATTCAATCATTAGTTGAAGATCTATGTGAAGAAGCATACAATATATGATATTCATTAGAACTGATCAAGACAATAGGTCTACTTCCTAGTTCACCAAGATCTAGATATAGTGTGTATCTGTTGTGCAGAAGGTTGCAACCTTCACCATTTGATCAGTGTTCTCCTGGATAGTGTGTCCTCACCCCTAATAGGGTTATTTATGAAAGACTCCTAACAAGGTCCCACCTTTGACCAGGTCACTGTACTTCATGCATTGTAAAGATAAACTCCTAACAGGGTTGTAAGATCTTCTAACAAGGATCATTATACTCTAGTGTAGTTTATAGTGGGTGCTAATTCCCACCAAGGTTTTTACCTATTTGAGTTTCCCTGTAACCAAAATTGTGGTGTTGTGTTAAGTTTTATCTTATTGTGTTATTCTGTACTTAATTGGATAAAGAAT
Organism: Chamaecyparis obtusa; assembly: GCA_027943335.1. NCBI lineage: Eukaryota > Viridiplantae > Streptophyta > Pinopsida > Cupressales > Cupressaceae > Chamaecyparis > Chamaecyparis obtusa. The sequence continues at coordinate 236,034 of BSBK01001785.1, forward strand.
TGAATCTTGTAGATAACTGATTCACTCACCCCCCCCTCTGAGTTATCTCTTGGGATTATTCCTAACAAGTATATCTTGACCCATGAAATGTCAACATTTATGGTAAAATAGAGCTAGTAAACCCTTGAGCCTTGGAGCCTTTTCTAGCTATAAATGGAAAATTTATACTCTAATGAAAAATATTCATTCAACAAATTATCATCCCTTTCTGACACCAACCTAGGAATTGACTCTAGCACATGATCCCAATAACCCTTGTCTAGCAAATCATTGTTGCACAAAATGGATTGGAAATATCTAGTCACCTCTTTTCCTATGTTGTTAGAGTCTTCAGAGAAATCACCCAATTCCATATAAAAAGTATCAATACTATTAAAAAACCTCATTGATTTCATAAAAACATGAAAATGATTTGAATTTAAATCCCCATCCACTAGCTAGTTTTCACGGGCCTTATCCTTCCAATAAAATTCTTCCCTTGCTAGGAGCTTATATAGTTTATCTTTTAATTCTTTTTCTAAAAAGAAGTCTTCTTCTTTTCATTCAATTCACTAGTTTTGGATTAAACCTTGGTATTCTCCTCAAAAATATTTTTAATTTTTTCTTTATTTTCACACTTTAAACTTATTCTCGATATAGTTGAGTCTATAAAAAAACAAAATCTTATTGTGCAAGTGAAATAGTTACTTTCACTCCACACCAAGACTCAATATAACTAATAAGGGAATCATCTCTCCACCACATGGACTAAAATTTTAAAATATCCCTTCCCCACCTTCTTGGGAAGACCAATATCCAATATCATTGGATAATGATCTGACAAAGAAAATGGTAAAATAGAAGAAGAAAAGGTATTTCATTTGCCACCCAAAAACTCCCCAATAGAAATCAATCTAACCTTTTAGCAATATTGGAGAAGCCCATCCTTCAATTGTTCCATGTGAACATGTCATTTTTAGGAACCACATCGAGAAGAATGTTGGAAACTAAAAAATCCTCAAAATCTGAGATAATTCTATTGGATTTAAAAATAACACCCCTTTTCTCCTTAGAATTAAGGATGACATTAAAATTCCCACCAATAACAATATTATCGCTGCCAACATTTTCCAATTTTCCAACTTCTCACCCAGAGTATTCCAAAGAATTTTTTCTCCTTAGACTCAATGGCCCCATACACATTAATAATATGAAGTGAAAGCCTAGAAATCCTGAACAAAATCTTGCCCAACATTTGATTCTTCCCAGAGTCCCAATAAAAAATGAAAAATATTGGAATTAAATAATACACTAAGACCTCCTAATTGGCCCCTGCCTCTTGAAAAACACCATCCCATCTTCTACAATATTGAGTAAATTGAAGACCCCTCTCCTTATTAAATTTTGTCTCTGCAAATAAATAATATTAGCCTCTTCTTTCACCAAGTAGCGATGACTAAGCACTTTTTGTCAGGAGCATACAAGTCCTTGACATTCCATGTAAGAATCTTCATTCCAACCAAGGGAGGCTTTGGCTGACTTGGACATTGTCATAAATTCAATAACTCTAACCAAACCCTTCTCCAAGGCTTCATCCTCCCTTTTCTACGTTTTTGATTTCCTACCTCTTCTCCTTTTAGATTTTTCTGAATGACTAGCATTTGACTGACTCAAACATCTACGATCTAAATTGCCTAGAATGTCTTCATACAACCATTCCCCTTCCGACAACCAATTCTCATCTGTGGTCTCCCTCTAGATATATGGCACCTTCCCCTGCTTAAATGTTAATTTATCTACAGGGAACTATTTTCATAACCACCCCGGAGGGGTCGTTGGTAATGACTCTGAATCTTGTCCTCTCATCAAGGCAGTTTGAGTCCCGACACCACCCTCCTTATTGGGCCAAAGATAATCAGATGATTTATTCTTAACTGAGCCACCTCTAACCATTGCGCAACCAAAGTGAGAAGGTGCGAATGAGGATATGGATTTAGAACTTTCCCACTTGCTGAGTTATCTTCCAAAATTTATTTACCTTTCCTTGAATCAACAACCATAGTAACTACCTTTACCATGATTTTCTAAATTAGTTTTTTTGGTGTCCATTTCAGTGTCTTTATCACCCTCCTTTTGTACTCCGATTCAAGGTAATCCCTACACCCACATTTTAAATAGTAAAATTTTGTTTCCTCCACTTTGATCTTCTATGTCCAATATTTGTTTAAGGCACACAACTTAATCTCTTTGGGAACTTTCCTACCAACAATAATTTTGAGTCTAACATAGATATATAAATCCCCATTCATTAGATATACCAGATATACATCTATATCTATGAGAGTGACAAGGGATCTCCCAATCTTCTCCAAACATTCCTCCAACCAGTATTCTACTTGTAAATTGAATAATCTAATCCAAATAGCTAAATTGTAGGGTCAATAATCCAATGGATTAAAATTTGAGAACCATTTTTGCATATACAAAGGATCCCACATTCATATACCATAAACCACCCTACATAACCTTGCTCTTCTCATCTTTATTTGCAAAAATAACCATAAAAAAATTCTTGGGGAGAAATTTAACAATACAATCTATCTTCCAACTATCTTTAATCCATTTCTTAATAGATTCCCTATCTTTCTCAACCCCTATAAATCTGCAAATAATTGCCAAGTCATATATATTCACTCAATGTCAATGGTTGCATCCTCAAACAAGTTAATGGCGAAAACACCAGAATGACCGACTATGCAACAATCCTCCTCCTCTCCCTCCTTGTCAACCCCATCTTTTGCAAATTCCTTACCCTTAGCCCCACTTTGCAACCCCTCCATCATTTCCTACTCTAATTCGTAAACTTGGAGTTGCATCTTTCCTTAGTGAGCACAATGTAGTTGGTGATATGGATATCTGCATACAAAGCATTGTTATATATTTTATATTATTAAATAAAAAATATGATAATTTAGATTTTACATTTTATTATAATATATGTTTAATCTTTATTTATATTTTTTAATTACATAATATATATCTTACATTATTTTTTATTTAATAATATACTATTTATTATTAAATACAACTACAAAATTGATAGGCATAATATATATTTTTGTGTATTGTTTCATTAATTTTATTTATATGATAAGAGGTATCCACATAGGAAGAGAGAGATAAAGAGAGCAAAGATAAATATAAGACTTGAAAAAGAGGGACAAAGATAAGAGGGAGTCACAGAGGTAGAAAAAGATAGATAGAGCCAAGATAAAACACTTAAAATCATATGTTCATTGATTATAACATCCACTACATGATTCAAAATAAAATTTAAATCTTAATCTCCATATCTCATCATCTATATCTCCACATCTCTCCATCTCCCTCCCTTTCCCCCTAATATCTCTATCCCTCTACCTTTATCTATCTCTCTATCTTTGTATCTTTATCTATCTCTCTATCTATTTATTTCCCTCTTGCTCTCTCCATCATCTCTAAACATATATTTCTCTTTATTCATCTCTCTCCCTTTCTTCTTATCTTTATATTGATATTTTTTTGCCTCTTTGTTTCTATCTCTCTATATGTTTTTCCCCTCTCCTTTTACATATTTATCTCTTCCATCTCTATCTATCCCTCTCTATGTGAATCTCCATTGATAGCTCAACCTACCTTTTAATCTCTATCTTCTTACCTCTCACCTCTCACTCTTCCACACCTATTCGCATACCCATTACACACAAGATACAATTGCTAGTTTACTTACATTAGATTGTGGCCAAGAAGGGTGATAACCATGGAAAGCTTTAAATAGGGTGTGGCAGCTGTTTACATCGCTTGACGACACAAGCAAACCCTAGGACAGCTCTTTTCCAAACTTTCTTGTTCGGTTGTGTCGAAGTTCTAATCCCTTTAAAGTTTTTAATTATATTTATAACAACAAAATCATGGCAGGAGATAACCCTAGGAGCAGGAGATAAATATTTGTTTTGTTTTGGTGCAAACAGTTCTGAAGCTAGCTTTAGCACTTGCAAATTATGGCCACATCCAAAGACTTGATCATTCGGAATCCGCCCAGGTAACTTTTACTTTCCACAAAACACTTACCGAAACCTACCCGATTCATATATTTCACGGCCATTCCAGAGATACTACTATAATTAACTTCAGTTTGAGAATACTTGATTTATAATTCTGTGTTAAGTTCATGGCAGTTTGAGAATACTTGATTTATAATTCTGTGTTAAGTTCATGGCATTAATGCCTACAATTGAGTAACTGGCAAATCAATAGAATTGTCATTCGTTCTTCTCTTAGTGGTTAGGAATGAACAAATTTCTTAATGTTTTAATCAAATATGATCGGTAACGGTCCCTTTGAAATGGGTAATAATTTTAACAAGGGTTACCGACGGGATTTGAACTGGGAACTCACTGTTACACGGCGTTGTTTTACTGTAGCGCCCCAAGCGCGGCTCCTTAGTTTTAATGAATCTTATCTCTCTCAAAGTATGCCATTTTATTTGGGGATGCAAGTTATTCAATTTTGAAATTAAGTTATCTGAGCGATGAACCTAAATAAGTAATTCACAAGATGCTTTGAAGCTTAATTTAGCTTATATTACATAATTGTTCCCTTGATATCGGTAATTGCTATGACTTTACATGAACTGCAAATTTCATAAAGTAGTACATCAGAGTATTTAAACACCTTTAGACCAATTTTAATTATACACTAGAACGTCATCAACATTTTTGAATGTATTATTGAATGGCTGATTTGTATTCTGTTGATATCCAGGACCCGACTAATTTGCTCTGTTGAGTTTGCACTTGTGTTTTCCAGGGACACATCTCTGGGACTATTTAGAAGTCCCCCAGTTTGGGGATGTCTTGGGCATGGTTCAAAAACTAAGGCCTCGTTAAAACTAGGTATCACAAAACTTTGATTGGACTGCAACTCGGAAAATAAAAAGGTTATATAAATACACAAAATAAACTAAAATAATGGGCATGAGACATATATGTAATGAATTTAGAGAACACATAATTTTATTTTGATTATCAATTAGTAAACCAATGATTACATGTCATGTGATCCTCAAAAGACTAAAATTTGAAATTGCAAATGTTGCATAATTTGTAAACCAATGAGTACATGCCGTATGATCCTCAAAGGTCTAAAATTTGAAATTGCAAATATTGTATAATTCTAAAACAGTTAATGTCAGTCTACAAATTATTCTTTCCCCTCCTAATACTTGTAGTACCCAACCTTGAACTAAAGGTAATTCTGAATCATCGTTAAGGAGTGAATGATAACTCAAGTATGTTATCTTCTAATGCTTCTGCTGCTCTTGCTTGTCTATCCAATTCAGCAAGATATTCATTATTGAAAATTTCATGTACATCCTTGGCAGTTCATTCTAAATATGGATCGATGTGTCCAAGTTGATGACATTGTGAGATGTCTGCCCCTGCATCTTTTTGGTTTGAAGGTGAAGGTTTTAACTGATGGAAAAAAAAGTATTGAAGTGTTCTTGGGTAAGCTTGTTTTGCTTTTTGTTGTGGATGTTCCCAAACAAGCTCCAATTATGCTTGCACCCATGAGCGGTATAGGGTTGGAAAAAAAATGGTTGGCTAGCCTTTGAAAATTTGGTGTTTGGGCACCATAATTGTTAACCACAAAGCTACAAAAATAATTCAAAAAATTATAAGTATTAAGTAAAATTTTGTAGTATTAGGCTAAAATTCTATTTATCGAAAAATTGTGTGATTGATGGATTTTTCTAACCCGGTTGCTGGTTTTCCCTCCTTACATTGTAAACCTCTAATTGATTCGTAAACTAGTGAAAGCTATGCCATATCCTAAGCAAAACAATCAAGGAAATTGGGAGCAAATAATTGCAACAAAATGAAGATACAAGGAGCTACCATGGTGAACTTGAATTTCAGGATAAAATGCCAGCAATAAGAAAGAAAAAACACTTGCTTCATATTAGCTGTAATGGGAATTACAATCTTAGTCCTCTTAGGTACAAATCCAGCCTGAAGTCAACTTCTTCAGTCCTTAAAATTTCTAAAACAGCTCTTCTATCCTCCTAGCTCCATCTTTTGGCTATGATTGTTTTTGAACCTATGAACTCTAACTAGAATTCAAACAATTCAACTGCAACCCCTCTCTATTTCCTCTATGAGTATTTCTTCATGCAATATATGTTGGAATAGCCATATCAGAATCCCAACAGGGCATTTTTGCTGTGTTTTTTTGTGTAATGAAACCACTGCTTTTTGACAAAACTCATCAAACTGCCACTTTTTTGAAATTGGCAATTTTATATAGAAGCTCAAAATGCTTCATTTCTCTTCAGATTTCGAACTTCTAATGCTTGAATCCTACTTCATATATCTTTTGAGTTGCGTTCCATATTCCTAACGAAGTCAATTGATCTTTTTACTCGTCACACCTCCCCGATATGGAAGATTTTTGGTCCACTAATTCTCTGAAGACTCAAAACAAGAGGGATGCTTCTCTCAATGGACCACATACCTCAATTTGCAGTATATTAGCCAAGATCTAGAAAATATCTGTGTCCAATTTCCCAAATGGGATTGAAGATGAAAAGCACTTAAACTTGTTGAAGGGACTATATTTACATTATTTATTTTCTACTGAAAAGGATTGGTTCAAGTGCTTCTGCTTAATATTCTTTTTGCTTGAGGATTTAGGATCTTAGGTTGCTCCTTAGCCTTGCAAACATGCAATGTGAAGTAATGTCCACCTTTTTATAAACAATACTTGTTGGCCCTGCAGTACCACACAACTTTCTTGTCATACATGTAGGGGCTTCCAGGTTTGATTCCACATATCCATAGGCACAACATCTGAACCCACCTCATTAACAAATTTATGATTAAACTTAACAACAAACTTCAATTTACACTGCTTAGTGGTGGACAAATTATCACCTTCTTTGACCCAACTTAAAGCATAAGGCTTGGGGTGTTGATAAGTTTCAAGTTCAATAACAGGTTTTCCAACTAAATCTTGAGAGAAGTGAGGTTAGTTTGTGAACAAAAAATTCATCAATTTTTACACTCTTGGTCAGAATTTTGATACTTATCAACTTGAGATGCTCTTTTTCTTCTTGTGTCAAAATGTTGAAACTAATCTATTTTGTAGTGCATGACAATTTTTTATTAACCTCTTAACTACAATCCCGTTTTTCACCCGTGTTAACAACGGTATGCATGGTTTCCTTCTAACCTATTTCAACTTTTTGGAATGGTCTGGTTGTAGCTTCAGGTAGGTTGCATTCTTATAACCATTCACATCTCAGAAGTTACTATACTTTGCATGCTTTGCTTTGGTGGTTCTAACTTCTAGCATTCACCTTCTTTGTCCTTGCTTTAGATTCTTCTGCCTTTGGAGTGTGGGAGGACTATCTATTGACTTTGGAGAGGATGGCGGACTATCTACTTAAAAGGTAGTAAGCATGTGCATATGCTTTATCAATCTCCATACTTTCTTCCGTTCTATGATAGTTTGGGTGAAATTGTTTTCCAAATAATTTCTTTAAGTGGCTGTAAGATTTTATAGTAGCTTGCTTCCCTAAAGCCATAGAATACAGAAGACTTTTGAAGCAACTTTAAGTATGCTTTGCTATTCTCAATCTAGAAAACAAAATCTTTTGTTCTATACCAAGAGAATGCTTATTGAAATATACCTCCAATTGAGCTTACCATTCTTCAATCTTTTCTAGATCTCCTTCAAATGACAGAATCTCAATCCTTGCTTTGACCTTACACTGTAACAATCTTGGTAGATTAACTTTTCCACGATGTGGGTTTTTTTCTTGCTTTGGTGTCTCCGAATGAACAAAATTTTTCCATGAGAGTCTCTATTAGGCCCTTCATTGTCTTCATTGACTCTCGGGTATACTTGCAAATTGGTTTCTAGCTTGAAGATCCTTGTTTCTTCATCAAGGGTTTTCTGCATCATTTGCCATTCTTCTTAGTTCTCTTCTCTCCACGTGTTCTTGTTGAGGGCATGAACCTACTAAATTACTCACAAGAATTTTTACTAGGAAAGAACTTGCTTTCATACCAATTTGTTTGGTAAATGATTGAATTCTAAATTATCCTGTACAGATTCTTAACGAAGGCTGAACTGCACATTGTAAGGAAAACATTGAACTAAGAAATCAAGGAAATTGGAGCAAGTAAACATCACAGAATGAAGACTCAAGGATTTACCTTGCAGAGCCTAAATTTAATAGACAAAACGCCAGCAAATAGTGCGGAAAAACACTCACTTTTCTGACTTCTCTAGAAACTGGCTCTATCAGTTTTAGTCATCTCAGATTCCTTGAAGTCTCTAGCAATTGCTAGAAGAGGAATCTTAAGTCCTCTTTGTCGTTTAATCTCCTTGTAAATCTTTAAGGAATCAAAGAAGAAAAATTTGGGATTTAAGTAGCACATCATGCCATGTATTGGTTGACAGAGTTGGTTCATCCATCTGTGATCGATAATGTGCCAGATGATTTCATATTTTGTCTTGTTCCCACCCCATGACATCCTTGGCCTTATCCATGGCCTCATAGAGATAACTCACTGGCAATTAATCCCCATGAAGCAAACAGATATTTATAACATTAACTAAAGGTTCTGTCACTTGGAAATTTAAAAATAAAATAAAATCTAATCTAATAGAAAGTAAAAAAAACAAAATACAAAATTAAAACAACAAAAAAAATCACTTGAAAACTTAAGATTATTACTGACCTTGAGTATGTCTTCTATGCTCTTGGTGAACGCCTCATTAAACATCGTCCTCACAACCTTGTCCCGTTCCACACTTTTGCAATAAGGAGAGTCGAACCACACATTTCTCACAAGTATTTTCTTGAGAGAATTTAGTGCCCCTGCAATGCTTTGCAAAGTGAGAGTTTGTGGCAAATTGTGCCATGCCCATTTGGACAAGCTCCTTACCTTTAGTGTGCTCTCTCGTCAAGCTAAATGCCCAAGTATGGTTTTAGATAAATTTTGTATCATTTCTAGTGTTTTCAAACACACTTTTGATCCAGATAATCTTCTCAAAGTTGTAAGTATTAAATCAAGGCGATAGGTAGAACAGGGGCTTGAAACAATGGCGAGATGACTCTACCTAAGAAGTCTATGACGACTATTAAAGGCAGTAGGAACTTTAAGAGCACCAATTTGCCTACTTGAATCCCCCCAAAAATTAATTAGTGTTGTGCTTCTCTCATCTATACATCCATCAGATAAAATTCTGCAGCCCTTTTTTTGTCATATTCATTTTTCTAACTTGCCATTTTTGCTAAGTTAACTTGCAGGCATTTTGTCAAACACTTTGTGTTCCGACTTGTGGATTTTATATCAATTTGCACTGAAGGAGTTTTATAAATAATCAACATAGCAATGTCATTTACACAAATTCTATTGCATAATATGGTCACAGGGAATTTCTTCTATAATCCTTGGTATTGCTCGTCTAGAATAATACATTCAGAATTTACAAATGGCAGTAGTGATATTAAGTGCCGATATTATGTGGTAAATTGCTGATCTGTTTGACCTGCTAAAAAATCAGCTGTTGACTGGTCAAACACAAACTCCTTCAAAAGCTGTATGGCAGCCCTCTAAATAATGGTATGGCACCTTGGTGTTTACTAAGATCTCATTTTGATGGGCAGTGATAGTTTAAGTCAACCTTTGAAATCTCCATTGTCACCTATCAAGGTTCTTTAAACCCATACAAATGCATCGACCCCTTTCTTTTCAATATGTACGGCCACCTTAGATAGGAAATGTGGTACGACATCCATACTAAAGGCTGCATTGTCATTTTTCATTCTGATAGCAGCCTTTAGGAACTTCTCTAGGCTGTGTGAGGATCCGAGAAAAGGGTATAAAGTCTTTAAAGAATATTAATCTGTCCTCTGGGAGATGTATGACTTCTTTAGGAACCCAAAAGGGCATGGTTGGTGTAAATCCCAAGTTCCAACACACATAAAATTATAATATATATAGTTTATTTATATCATTGAATATCTACAGATTCTACACACATTTCCCTTATATCACCAGTGCATACACCACAATAAGAAATTTATTATTTGCTTGCAAATCTAAATAAATTTGTAGCTAAAATATGGAAGCTGACAACTATCAACAAAAATCCCAACAAAACCTGTATAATTCTGGACACCTGTGGGTTTTGGATGCATCCACCAAGGGTTGAGTGGGTGAGTTTTTGTCAACGAAACCAATTTTCATCTTAGGGCTTTCACCCTAGATTGAAAAGCTGAACAACAGCCTAGACTCCCAAAGAGAGTTTCACCAAAATGAATGAACAAGAATTGATCAAATGAGCTTCCACAACCTCCCTTTTAAAAACTGTGGAACTTTCCAGAATTTATATATTAAAATCACTTTCTAAATAATAATTCTTTTGCTCTATAAAAGTAACTTCATAATATTTTACTTTATTTTTGGCCCCAAGTAAAGTGTAAGACCCCTTACCCAATATCACTTGCACTTCCCTATTCCTTTTGTTTGAAAAAACCATTGCATAACCAAAAAAAAGAAAAAGTAGATAACATATGATCATCATAGTTGGAAAACTCACCAAAACCAAAAACTCGCCAAGGTCTGAAATTTTTTTGGGAAAACCTCGGCCAGTTTTTGGCAAAATCTCGGCAAAAAACTTGGGAACTTGAAAATTGTTTAAATTTTGATTAGAAATGCATTTTTTTGCAAAATTCAATGAGAAGATGCATCCAATGAGTCAATAAATGAGAACACAAAAGAAACTAGCTAAGTCTAGATATATTTAAACACAAAGTGGGTACAAAATCACATTCTCATAAGGAATGTTGATGGCTGGAAGCAAAATAGTAAATAGTTTCTGTAAAACTAAAAGTAAATACATCATTACGATTACATCTTCCTCTTCCCATCTCTAGTGAAAAATTAAGGAGAGGTATAACCAGAGGGTCTAGTCCTAGAAGTTTACACTGGGCATGATCGTGCCTCCTCGATTGGTATGTCTGACTCACGTTGTGGCTCGTCCTCCATCCTGAATGTAGCTCTGCCTCTAGCTTATCCTGGCACTGAAAATGACTCCTCATCTGACTCATCCTCCTCAATGTCATCCAGTGTGAAACCAAATCCACCCCCCTTATCCTCCACAACTTGCCTCTAAAAATCATTGACGTTAACCTTTGTAAACAATGGAAGTTGCTCCTGTGATGTCCAATCACTGTAAGGATCTATATCACTCAAATCCATGAAAATCAGTTTGCAAGTGTTTGGAATTATATTTTTCCCCCTCTGAGCAAAATACAAGTGATGAGATGAAATTTATTTGGGCCCTTTTTTGCCTGAGTGCTATTTTGAAACTGCGGCTGAGTTTTTAACAAAAACTCGGCGAGTACCCGGCCAATTTTTGCCAAAAACTCGTCAAGTTTTTGGCGCTAGTAAAAGTCGCAGAAACTTGCCAGGCATAAAAACTACTTGGAGAGTTTTTATTACAACTCGCCCAGTACTCTGCCAGTAGTCCATCTATGCTGATCATAATAACCACATTTTTCATTGAATAAATCATTTGGAATTCAAACAACTTATTGAGTAATGAAGTAAATAATTTCTGACCTTTGTTGACTCTTGACAGCAGTAGTATGCCTTATTAGGGAATTTACTTTAGATATGCATACAGCGCAACACTCAGAGATAAATAACAGTTGTTTACAGCCAGCACAAAAATTATCTAGATTGCATGACTCAAAAATGGATCTCTCCAACATACTATGCGAGAATAATAGGAGTGTCTAGACTCTCGACCAGGTAAGGAGAGAGTGCAGCATCATTATGCAGAAGTCCACACCAATATCAGAGATGTATCCACACCCAGCAAACAAGGTTCAAACATTAATATAACCCACATGCAATCATGCTCAGAACTGAATATTCATCAAATCGACCCTTGTAGATTATCATTTGCACATTGATATACTTCCAGATTTGTTTGAGATAATATAAATGCAAATAACTTTATTATCAAATTTGTCATCGAAGAAGACTTTACAAATTTTCTTGACCTACAATCACTCTATGGAGAAGGGTTGGGTTCTTGTCCAAACTTTCCTCCAAGGTTTGTGTCCTCAGAAACTTCACTTCTCCTAAGAAAGTAAATGAGGTTGATATCAATTTCAATAACAATCTGAACATGTTCATATGTTCAATTCATCCAGACTCTCCTTTATAAAGACTCCCATCAGCCTTCTAGAAGATAGGCCTATATTTAATTCTTGAGGCTGAGATCAACACTATTAAATAAAGTGACAATTAAATATTATTTTATTCAATTTTATAATTTTAATTAAATTAATTACTATTAAGTTATCCTTTTGAAATGACATTTATTTTTGTTATTTTTGGACAACTTAAATAATTAATTTCACTTTATCAAAATTTGGGATAGTTGGGACATTACAGTCCTCCCTTCCCAAAGATTGCTTGCGTTCAAGCATCCCACACTTGCATGACAAAACCAAATGCCAAGATCCCATATCAATCTCAGAATCACTGTTTGGCCACCTCACTATGCTACATATAACCATTGTTAGCAACAGTGCCCTTCTGTAGCATCCCGTGAAGCATCCCATCGATCATGCAAATCCCATTATCATCATGTTCTTCCAACATGTTCTATTTAAGAGTACTGCCAAGCATCCTCAAGACGAGATAAACATCTCTTATTGAAATTCCATCGGCTGGTGTCTCATCAATGCTCCAAGGCTCGAAGCTGGAAGAACAATCCCATTGACACCAACCTGTGCAATCAGCTGTACTCAACAATGCAAGTCGTGAAAACTTTATAGGACGGCCTTCAAACCTCACAGTGTACGCTGATAATTGACTACACAAATCTGAATATTGGCTCTTAAGATGTTGTCTACTCGTGCACTTTTGCCAATACATCCATTTCACCAAATCCACACTATTACAAAGAGATGCTCTCATGAAAGAATAAATTTCAAACTTACCACACAGTGACAGATTAGTGGATGGTTCATGGCTAAGTCACATGCTTTATACAAATTTAAATTTTTAGAATATAAATAATATATTCATAAAATTATAAATTATAAATATGTAAGTCTAAAATATTATATGTTAAGTTGATAAGTTTAAAAAATTAATTTATTTAAATATTTAAATTTGTTTGATTATTAAATGTTTTATTAAAAATAAATAACAATAAACAAGCAAAGTAAAGTAACATTAAATTAAATATATTAAATGGTAATTTTTAATTAAAACTTACTATAAATAAGTAATATTAATTTTCTAATGCATGTTAATTATTAAAATATAAATGTATGTTTTAAAAAATTAACGATAGAACAATCATAAAACAATTATATAAAAAAAATTAGAACTTCATTTGCAAAAACCTTTTGCAAGTGTTGTGCCTTATGATGAGCTTAAGGGGCTTTCTAATGAATGGTTCATAAGGTACAACACTTGCTGAAGGTTTTGCAAATAGGGTTGCAAGTAGAGTGGGCTTAACCATGGAGGAAACTCTGTAGGTAAGCGCGCTCGAGCTGGAGTAGTACTGGTATGGGTGACCTTCCAGGAAGTCTCGGTGCTGCACCTCTGTGAATATCACCTAGATGCAATGAGTGTTAAGTGTGGCATTTATTCTCATGAGAGATGGGTTCTTGTGAACCACTACTCATGAAACATGTCAATGAATTTGACTCAAAAATCTACACAATTGAATCCTATTGCAATATCACAACTATATAACAACCATAAAACAATTATACTATAAAAAACTATATAAAACAGCTATATAACGGCCATAAAACAACTATATATAACTTAAACGGAAAGCCCGATGGCGGGAGGGCCATTGCGAATACGAGTAGACTGCACAAACAGCCAGACCACAACAGAAAATGCTCATCACGGAGAGCAGATGTCTGGAGAGAGTTGTAGGATTCATGGCTGTGATGGTCGACGGGATAGTGATCATGGAGTGGAGGTGGCAGATTTCATATTGATGCCAAGCTTCATTCAAAGCAACTCCTCTCATGGCTCAACTACCTACTGTTTTTTTTGTTGTCGCATGTTGTGCCCTAGCCTCAACCTTGAGAAAATCTGTTCTCAAAAACCATAATAAAAACTTGTCAAATACCGTACAAATTTACTACAAATTTTATATATTTTTTAAATATTCACTGATTTCCAAACTTTAACCATGAAGCTCGGCAAACCGTGTGAGATAGGTCCATGGATAGGAACATTTGTTTCTATCTTGGCCTCTTTGTGTTCAATAAGCAAGGTTTGCTCCACCGAGACTTCATCACTTTTTGGTTTGTGTTTTGACTGTTCTTTCTCATTCTCTTGAGTAGTGGATTGAGATATGGTCTCTTGGAATGGAACACATTATTCTTCTGTTTTCCCCATCAAATTTGCAAAAAAAGAAAAAGATATCTTCTCTTGCATATCTTCAATATTCTCAATAAGATTGTTGTATATATCATAACAATAAATCACATGATCTATAATGACAGGATCTTATAAAAAATTATTATTGCATAAGTAGAATAAAACCACACATATTACATTCACAGCCAAAGCTGGCCAACAAAATCCCAAGCTAAAAATAGTATATGACGCTGAAGTTCAATGGATACAATCAGAAGTTAAAAGGATCCCAAAAGCTTATGAAGACCTCAATCCTCAGCCTAACCCAGCACAATGAACCTATTCAATCCCCAAGCAGCCCTTACAACCTTGTTCAATTAGAAGGTTTTCATTCCCAATCCCTTTTCAGTGTCAAGAGTGAATTTTAATGGGAAGAAAACAGGCTTTGTTTGGTAAAAAGTTGCCACATTTAACTGAATTCTGCCAAGCTGAACAGTTTTTGTTGCATCAAAATTCGACTTATATAATTTTCTAAATGATTAGCTGAAATCTGTTTAATGTAAATTGTTACATCACCAAGAATATTACTTTCAGATTGGAATTGTTGTCACATCCTATAATTGATGGACACAGTACAAAAGATTACAGAGAACAATGGCTTTATTGCATAAGTTGTGTTCAGTACAATACTTTTCTTAGGAGAGTGTCACAACGTCCCTTCCCAGACATTGGGCATGCTATTTGTAGGATTGACGTTTGTCGTTTAAGACGTTTCAACCATTTATAACTACATTTTGAAGTACAATACCTACGCCAGCCATTAATTAACTAGAACCCAGTCTACTAAAAGAATGCTATTTATTAATGAGAACATAACATGATAACAGTTCGAGTTTATACTTCTCCAAAAGGAAGTCAATCTTTCATCATACATAACTTGCTTAGATTATGAAGTAAAATGAGAGAGTCAAGGAGTTGGAGAAGATCTTTGTAGCTACATCTGCTTAAGTGGAATCCGAAGGGTTAGCCCCACTGCATTTAAAATGCTCTACTTCAAAGTGCGTAAATGTTACATGTAATGTCCCCTTCCCAATTTGCCATTGCAACAAATTAGGGTTAGGTTTACATCTTACCAAGGAAATATTTCTTTAAATAATGTGATCCTGGATTTGAATCCTGCAATCATAACACAAGCAACATATACAAATGTATATATATTCAAATTTCCAATCATTGGGGTTAGACAAGATCACGTCATATCAATAATATTATACAAGGACGTTAGGGTTTGGAGGAAGAAACGTGATAGGTCTGCCAGAAGCCATTTCTACACTAAACTGAAGAGTGGATGTCTGCCAGAGCCCTCTTGGTTTACTTGGTTGCTTGTACCTAGCAACCTACTTTCTCTATCAACGTCTCCTCCTCCTAAAACAAGTGCCATCATTGTGGAGTTGGGTGGGGGTCGTAAGGGGGTTTCTTGGTTCTTCTATGTACTTGCCCTCTTGTCCCTAGGAGCTAGTTATATGGTCAACTCTAGTGTAGCCTAATTACATAATCCTCTTATAACCCTCCTCTTAATCCCAGGTCCTTCCTACAAGATGGGTTTCAGACAGTCAGGCATATCTTACATTCTATCATGTGAACATACACTTCAGCATTCTCTATTATGCATATACAACATGTTTGTATATACCACAATAAATTGTGAGAAGGAAAGTGCTGGGAAGGGCAGATCTGAAACAATACCAGGCTGCTATATTATGTCTGATCTGTAGATTAATTCCTTGGATGTATTGCTGTTAGACTTCTACGAGTCGATCTTAGATATATCTGCGCTTATGTTGAGTGCTTTGATCTTTCCTGACTGATCTTCCTTGATGAATTGTTTTTGCCTAGCTGATTGTTTTCAGTCTGCTAAAATGTCTCCTGTGCTGATTGTACTTGAGGGATCATAAGAGGGTCCAACTGCCATTGCATCTCTCAACATACCTTTGAAATAAGGAGACCTTGCCAAATGAAATGGGATGGCATGGACATAAGAAAACTTGGTCATTGAATCATCTGCCTGCTTATGCTTTTGCAAATTTATTAACCCTACCACTGTTTTTTTCACTTGTAGTAGAAGTGACCTTTCTCTTCCCTACTCTCCCTGACTAATACAGTGGAACAGCCATTAGTAGATTGTTGTGTTTTGGATGAACATGTTTCTTGCTCTTAGTAGTAGTAGTATATTTTTCCTCTTTCCCCAACTAACTTCACCGTTTCAACTACTTGTTCCAATTTTTTATCTTTACAAATTCTAACTCCATGTCCACTCTCACCCAATAAATGGTGTGTAACCCTACTATAACTCCCATGATGATTAGTGTTGCAAATATGACATAATTAATGCCTGCTGCCCCATTAATGCTTAAATTGGTGGCAAATTGAAGCAAATGTTTTTTGGGATTGATACGGCTTTTTGCAAATTTTTGAATAGAGGATGAAGGGTATGTAAAACGGTTATGTGGAGTTCCAATAGAACCCGTGTGAGAATTTGTAGAATGTGAAGAAAGATCTATTCTATTTGCCTCAACTTCTTCACCGCCTTCATGTTATCATGGCTAATGGCGCTCATTTTGTGTGACAACAAACTGAAACCAAATTTTAAAAAACTGATTACAAACCCATTCTAACAATTTAAGAAAGTAGAAATAAAAATAAAAAAAGTCAAAATGACATATCTTGAGGCAATTGTGGCTGCTGTACCAGTTGATGTCTTCTTTAAATCTATTAGTTCCAGTTTCTAAATTCTTTGTAATATTGTGTTACATGGAGAGGTGTCCCACCCTTCAAAATCTCGTCCCTGTAAGTGTGAAACTGAACAAAGATATGGCTCAATGACGTCTCTAGCATCAATGGCTCGCAACCTCCAGCTCACAATAAATGTCAATCAAATTATAAAACAGAATTAATGTTTTGAAGTTCTTAGTTGTTTTGTATGTTAGGGTGATTAAGGGGGCATGGGAGGGTTTGTTAGACCCTTTTAAACCCAATAAAGTTTTCCTGGATGTCTTTTAAAAAATAAAAACTTTAAATTGTCTCTAATTTTTGCAGGGGGTCCTCTTTGCATTTCTTGGGGTCCTTTATTATAGGGACACGTTTTCACATTTTCTCAGTTGGGAGGATGGCCAGTGGATGTCCCTTAATGTTTTTCTGTCCTTGAAATGCCTTAGTCAACAGGGATGGGGGTTTAAAGGGTGCGGATGCATCCCTTTGTATCACAACTAAGTGACAAAAGTGGTCAATTTTAGGAGATAGATATGAGCCTATAGTAGGATTTTAATGTTTATTTGTTTTGGAATTAGTTTACAAGTTATGTTTCCGCTTTTCTATAGATAGGGATAGGGTTGCTATAATGTAGCACTTTTTTTGGAGTATTTTAGTAATATTTTCTCTTTAAAGCTCTCTCTTATGAGTTTAGACGTGCTTATAATTTGTAATGATAGTTGATTCTGGGGCTATTTTTTTATAGAAATTGTCACTTTAATTAATGTATTAATATGAAAGTTAATAAATATTGGGGAAGTCAGAATATTGGGGAAGTCAGGCCTATGTTCTAGAGACAATTATTTAGTCAAAGTTGTTATTGTGATTGCTTGTTTGCAATTCCTTGAAGAAAAGGGAAGGTTGATTGTTTTAAGTCAAATTTTGTATTGGCAATATTTTTATATTTAAATTGAATTTGAGTGTATTTTAATTATTTCCTTTATTGAATTGTATGTTAACTGAAAATTTTCTTGTTGATGTAGATTTGTTGGTCGATTTACCCTACATTCAACATTTGCGTCTGTTTTTCCTTCAAATATCTGTTTACAGCCAAATATTGGTGTTTTCTTTAGCTGTTTGGAGGAGTTTATTACTCATGCTTGTTGGCTTGCCCTATTTTAATTATGAAAATCTCGTTATAGGGCTCAATAATTATTAATTTGACAATTGCATTCAGGGCAAAAACATAGTGAATTAGATATTTACATTTAATGCAAAACAATATTGAATTCGTGTACTATGTGCATAACTGTAAAATCTGTTTAAAGTTTTAGGTTTAGATCTTAGGGAGTTTCCCTTTTAATGTGAAGAATGGTTTTACCATATGTGTTTTGTTTTGTGTTGTCTAGCAATAGACAAATTATGATACTAACAGAACTCAAATTTTAATGAAAAGAAAATTCATGAAGCTTAACTGCGATTTTTTTTTGTTTGGGTATGTGTGGGGTTCTTTGGCCATCACAAGGACTGCAGGGCATCCTCAGATGCAGGGGGCTATTCCCAGGGTGGTGGCCATTGGGATGGCCTCCTGCCATCCCTGGGATGCCCCGTCCTTGAATTGGCTGCAAAAATGCTTGGGGTGCATCGTCCATGAAAATATAATATATTAAAATATACAAGTTCAAGTTTTCTTCTGTGAGTACTCTTTAGTTCAGAAATGCAAGTGAAATTGATCAATTTTACCAGGCAATTTTTCCTTTGTATCATTAGACAAGTTGAAAAACAGAAATGTAAAATTCTTTCACAAGGCAATGCAAAACCCTCTGATGCTTTTGATAGTTCTGAGGAGCCCTCCTCGACCATTTTGGGCCATCCAACAATTAATTTATACTGTACTCAGCTCAATTGCAGAATCAACTATACATTTATTTTTTCTTGAAAAGCTTGAGCTAAGAATCTGAAAGATAAGTGAACACAGATAATCAATGAGAGCATGATTCAATTCAGAAGATCATCTTGCAGGTTTATAGGCTTGTTAGTAATAAATAAAATCTCTTAATGCCCTCATGGTGCATATGTTAAAGGATGTATATGGCAACCTTCAAATATCTGGTAGATAGCAGCAGTGCCTTCATTATTATTTAAAAATTAATCAAGCGAGGCAAGAAGTGGCATCTTAGCATGAAAGGATCTTATTGACCAGGCATATTGCCCGGAAATCAACATCATTATGACCATTCTTTTATTATATGCTATGGCCAGGTATATGGTTTCCATTTGGACTTGTTCAAAGATTTCATTGGCAAGCTTTTCTCTTGGTGTTATTGCTGGTTTTGCATTAAAGAGTAGCATTCGAAGGTTGGCAGAGCACTTGCTGAGTAAGATGAAAGACGACTAATCTTCTTAAATATGCCCTCCTGGAGTTGCAACCAGGAGCATATTTTCTGAGGATTGATGTACAGATAACTGGTGCATTTTACCACAATCACCATTCTACTGGGTTCAGCATTATTATCATTAAAGCTTGGAGTCTACCCCATTCTTTCTTTCAACATGTTATGATTTTCTGTGATACCAAAGTAAACTATCATATTGCTTCTGCTTATTTTGGCGCCGTAAATAAATACATACAAATCTTCAATGTACATTGTAGATTATTTCTGTATAATCTGAGATTCTAGACATGTTATGATTTTCTGTGATACCAAAGCAAACTATCATATTGCTTTGCTTATTTTGGTGCTGTGAATAATACATACGTGGACATTGTAAAATATTTCTGTTAATCTGTGAGATTCTAGGTAAACAAGGATTTCATATGGGACACAAATGGATAAAATGTCGTCAAGGTTGCAAAATGTTGTTTGAATCTTTTCAAGGTCTTGAGTTTGAAATTTGTAAAATCCAAATTAAGGTTGGAAATCGAAGGGGTCAAGTTGCTAAGTGAAGATAAACAAAATTTCCAAGTCCTTATTCGAAAAATACATGTGAAATTGAAGTTCGTTCGAACGAAAAGAGGAAAAAACTTGTCCATTTCTAGCACGTATTCTAACTTGCGCCCAAAGTGAAGATGATTTCCAGCTTATGAATGAAATCGCGCCCACTCTTGGAAGTCATTTTTAACTCCACTTCTAAATTGCTCCCACTCTTGAATGTCGTTTGCAGCTTATCCTTGTAATCGTTCCCAAGCACCTTCGCAATTTCTAGTTTGCCTTAGCATTTGTGCTCAAAACATGAAATCATTTCCAGGTAGGTGAATTAGCGCCCAAAATGTGACAAGGATTTCCAGCTTCTATGCTGATTTGCGCTCAAGATAAACAAATCATTTCTAGCTCCCCTTCTCAAATGTGCCCAAGCATTTTGGCATTTCCAGTTTAAGGTCTCAAATGTGCCCAGCTTGTTATGATACATTTCCAGCTTACATTTGGAATCCCGCCCTCATCTTGCATTTCTAGCTCACATCTAGATTTGTGCTCAAGGTTCTTATCAAATATCCACCTAAAATCATGATTTCCACCTCCATTTAAGCATCCATTTCCAGCTCCACTTCTAAATCACGACCTCCTTGCATCTTTTATTTCCAGTTGACATGTGAAAATCTGCTGCTAGCAAAGAAGGTGATTCAAAGGTTTCCTAGGTTGTTCCTCATCGTAAGTTACAAGTTCAGGTCACAGTAGTCATTAGGTTGGCCCTCAAGGCTAATCTCAATCAATGTAGGGGCATCATATATAAGGAAGATGAAGGACATCATTTTAAACACTAATCAAAAGCAAACTCAAGAGCATCTTAGAGCAGATTTAGAGGAAGGGGTGCAAATTTTAGTATTGCATAAGCACGAAGAGGAAAATTAGAGTTAAATCAAGGGTGAATTCATCATAACCTAGTGATTTTTAATAGAAAAATTCAAGCAATCAAAGGCAAAAATTAAAGTGAAGATGAGTCAAATAAAAAACAAGGGTGAATTGGTTAACACAAGAAAATGTGAAATTGTATGAAAAGGCTCGAAAGTGTAATCATAATTCCCATTCAAGATCAAGATTTCATTCAAGGAATGCTTGTCATGCGAAAACATTGCATTTTAGTTCTTATTTATGACCTCAATCCAAAATGTTTTCTTTTGCTTTTTTTAGGGTCAATGCATGAAAGATAGTGATTATACAAGGAGGTGAACAAAGGAATATGCAAGGTGAGTTCAAGGAGCGATAAAGAAGAGTAACTCAAGGAATTCAAGAGCAAGACACCTCAAGATGGATAAGGTGGTGTTCCAAGACAAGTTCAAGCTCAAGGCGACATTAAGACATTTATCATGAAGGAAATGAACAAGATAAGACTCCCACTTCAAACGTGAATTCAAAGAACAAGTTGTACAAGGAAGTGTATAGCTCTACAATTGAAGAAGACTATCACAATCTTGGATTTCCTTTGGAAATCAAAGATTAAACATGAAGGACCCAATTACTTCAAGAAGTTCAAGGTATCAATACAAGAACAACTCGAAGAGATGATTTCCAAAATAAAGAGGATGCAGAATATTCATGAAGATGAAGCAATTTGGGAATATGAGCCATCACAATCAATCAAAGACAAAAGAATGTTGAGTATCAAGAGATATTGCTAAAAATGTAGATATTTTTTTATGATGATGAAGAAGTGGAATTGAAACAATGATGAAGAAAGGAGAACACTTTGAGAACTGTTGAAGTTGAGGTGGCACCTAATCATCTTCAACCCATTGAAGGAGTCCAAGTCTATATGTCCAAGTTTATCAAATTAGATTCAATAACAAGTGGACATGTAGAAGACATTTAATGCATATCTACAATGAATTTTTTGTATTTGATCCAACTCTTCTTCCATGACTTTTACTCAATATTCATCTTTGCCAGCTTCTGAATACTTTTTTAGTTCTAATTTAGAAAGAAAACAACAATTTGATTGCTCACATGTCCTAGTGAGTCTTCTTATTGCCTAAACACATTTATCCTTGTATATCCCACTACACTGAATCACAAGAAGCCAAAATTGTAGCAACACAAGCATCATTAGGAGCAATAGTAGATGTGATCTCAATAGGAGGAGATGGAATGGAAGTTTCAAGAACTTGATCACATGTGAGAATACCCAAGTTCAAGTAGCCGAAGTTCTCTTCAATATCTAAATCCACACTAGAAGTGTGATTATCATCTGAAGTATCACTGCCATCAATATGAATAAAGTCTGCAAAGGAATAAAATCAAAATGCATGATCCACCATTAGTAGCAATGATGACTCCACTCTCCAAGTCTCTGATGATAATTGAATTAGGTGTGAACTCCAAGTCTTCCTTCTTGTGCCATGAATGATTTGATAGATTGAAAGAAGACTATTGGTTAAGTGAGGTATACTGAATACATCATTGAAGGTGCCCTCCCCAATATCAATGGATCCTTTCCCAATCACATTCATATATGTATGATTGCCCATAAAAATCAGTGACATTTTGTAAGGCTCAAATAAAGAGAACATATATTGCGAAGATTGCACATGATGAGAAGCCCCTAAATTTAGAAGTCACTTCGCAAAATCATGACCTATATTAGCACAAAGAGCTTGTCCCTTATGTTTCTCAAGCTAAGATGATGAAGAAGAAGACGATGAACCCCTTGATTGTGTTGAAGGCAAATTGATTGATTCTTCTTAAGAAGGTGCTTCAACTCATCAATTTCTTTAACATAACATTTGTGTTCATTATGCCCTGATTTCTTGCAATACACATAAGTAGGCAACTCCTTGGATGATTTTCCCTTAGGAGAGGACGTAGAATCTTTTTGATGAGGAGAAGAAGATTGTGCTCCATGATTTTGTGGCTTTGGCTTGGATGACTACTTGTTCTCGCCTTTCCCTTGATTCCCTTTATTAGCCACCAAAGCATGTGACTTAGATGACTTGAGAGCTCCCATGGCGATCAATTTCTCTTGTTCAAGTACCAACATTTCTGTGAGTGCATCAAAAGATGTTGTAGTGTATGAACTACTAGTCAAACATTGGGTTTGGGGCCTAGAGACAAAGGCTACATATTCTAATGGTTTTTCTAACAAATAAAAAACCAATTGTGCATCCTTCTTGTCAATGCCACAACCCTTTAGCTGTGCTCTAAGCTCATTTGCTTTACTTACACTATCTTGCATAGTATAAAAGTTCTTAGGATCTAAGCTTGTGAGATCATTGTCTAATATGTAGCTTCTAACCTCATCAATCTTGCCATAGAAATTAGCAAGTTTGTCCCAAGTCTCTTTGACTGTTTTGCACTTATCAATGTGAAAAATGAGATCATTTGAAATATACTTTCTCAATGTTCCAAGAGCCATTCCACTTGAGCATTTAGATCAACTTTAGGATTAGATGACACAACAATAGTTCCATCAATATAATGAGTTAGTCTTTTTCCCCTTTAGTTTGCTCCAAGCACATATTTTCCATGATGCATAACTATGTAGAGTTAAAGGAGGAACTTAGGAGAACCCATAATAGAAAATTGAAAGAGCACAAGAGAGGCACAATCACATAAGATACCCACCTCCCCCCACTCTAAAAAAAAAAGATGATTTTGGCTCTTTATATTTAGTGTGTACAATTGCCACTTGCAAAACAAGGCAAAGTGGACATGTTTTGATGATACAACAACCTCAAATGGGCCATAACAGACTTAAATGAGCCATAACAGACTCAAATGAACAATGAACAAGGTTCATTTGAGATCCAAGAAAATACAAGTGCCAAAATATGCCAAAATAGACCAAGTTCTCAAAGTGATATGTTTACTCACAATGACTATAATCTGATAGCAAAAATGAGTAGACAAAAAATTATGCACTTTAAAAAAAATGACACTGAAAATGTGTTCATATAAGTCTACATGGAGCCCCAAAAGTTGTAGAAACGAGGATTGGACATATATAGTTACTAAAAACTAAAGCTTTTGAAGAATCTATTCACTAAAATAAGAAAATACTTGCACTTGTGTGAAGAGTGCAAGATTCTACCCCAAATTAAAAAAAAATCTCTAAAAAAGGCCTCAGAATGACACACATTTAAATTTGATGGTTGTATGGTTGTCACAGGCTATCCACGATGCTAAAATTGATGGTCAAACGACCATTGTAGAAAAATAATAGGATTAAATTTGACGACCGTATGGCTGTCACCGCCAAAAAACCATCTATCATGCATTGCAATGCAATTTGGCTATATGATCCATATAGATGCTGACTTGGTAGTCCTTGTGGCAAGCCATACAATGATTGGGACACACGTGACACTTGGCTATGTGTATGGTCAAGGATGATGTGGTGGATTTGTTGGTTGGTGACGTGGATCCCTGCATGTGCAGGTGTAGCCGCATGGTGTGTCTGTCAGACTACCACATGGACCCTATTTTTGACATGCCATGTGTTACTTAGTTCTGGGCACCTTGTGGGATGTTGCTCAGGCGTCGTGGTAGTCATGGATTATTATCCCACATTCGTAGTGTTAAAAAGTTTTGTGCATTTTATATTGAAACATGCACCTTGGTCATTGTGAGTGCTGGAGACGGGCCAATGGAGGAGGCTAGTGTCTGTGCTAGGCAAAAGTTGCTGGGGGTTTCTGGTTTGTTGTTGCGCGGTCGTTGGCAATCACAAAATTTTGTACATAGAGATAAAAGAGCCAGATTGACGGAGCTGAAGGATGGTTGTTGGAGCACCAAATGGAGAGCCATAAGTTGAGCTAAGGTCAATGGGGATTGTGCGATGGCAGATGGGACACATAGGGTTTGTACCCTGAAAAATGATTAATGCCCTTTGTGAACGGGAAAGATAGGGGGGATTGCAAACCCCTCAATACAAATAATATTTTTTTTCCTTTAATTTGTTTTGAAATACACAACTTTTTACATTTAAAATACTACAAAATTTGCAAAATATGTATTTTTTTAAAAACACGATTGTATCGTCAGGGAAGTAGGTCGTATGGCCTGCCAACCAATTTTTTTTTGCGTTGAAATCAAGTTTTTTCCAATCTGGGCAAATTTATAGTCAACATTTACCAAAATAGCCTCTTAGATGCAATAGTGCGCTTCACTTTTGCATAGGACGCTCTTGAAGATCTTTGGTCCTTATATTTGCCGATGCACCCTCCTTTGAATGCATAAATATCTCTTCAAGACGACTATGCAATGACACTCTAATGACTCTGATACCATGTAATAATTTTTCAATTGTAACAACCCAAGATCTAGAGGCCAATGAATAATACAAAAGCAAGAGAGACAAAATAGACAAGAATAAACTGTATTCTCATTAATGATACAGTAATTGGATTGAGTACTATGTAGATGTGCTTACTTATATAGAGAAGGCAATATGTGAACATGATAACTTATCACCTACACAAGGTGAAATTACATGTCCACTAAAGGTGGATCATCCTCCATTGTTCAATGAAGTAAGCACACACATGTGTAATGGTGTGGAGAATATCATCATATATAGGTGGAGAGACTTTGTCAATAGATGTGACTGATCCTCCATCATAGTTTCTCAAGATGTACAAACACCATTTTATCACTGGTCACGCGATTTGAGCAACCAAAATCAATGATCCAAGATCTAGATTCTTCTATTGCATGCATAGCAATTTTGATTCTTCAGATTTGACATTTTCCTCATCCTTGATAGCCAACAACAATGATTCATCATTTGAATAATTTTCTCCTTAATCATCTGATGAATGAGATTCCATTACACACAAATTCTTCTTTCCCTTATGTATATCATTTGATTTATCATTTTTGTAATATCTTTTATATATCTCTTCCCTATCATCATCATCAGATATCTTCCTATCTTCTCAAATAGGACGTTTAGTAGCATAGTGTCCTACTCTTCCATGACTAAAACATTTGAAGGGTAACTTACCTTTATATTTGAAAGATCCTTTCTTTAGTTTTCTAATAGAGTTTGCCTCTTCATCTGAATCATAATCATCTTCAGTTCTTCGAGTGAATTTTAGAGCAACATATTTCTTCTCATGCCAATTCTAGTCAAGTATTGATAGCTCAAATGAAATGTTTGCACCATATAACTCTTCCAAGGTGTACTTCTCCATATCCTAACTTTGTTGTATAGCAATCAACATGGTTTTGCAAGTATTAGTCATTATTCTTTGTTACCATAACTGATAGTAATGATGAAGATTGTTTAACTGATGGTGATGATGATGAAGACCGACCAAGATCAAAGGAATACGTGATAGTAGAAATATTAGATCAGTTATTGTCTTGTCATTGATGTCAAACAATTGATTTGTGGTTTATATTATGTTGCCATATCACAAATGATATATGATATAAGTTGAATGAGTTAAGAAGAAGAAGAAATGAGATGTTGTGAAGATGAAGAACTTAATTGGGCAATTGATACAGATCGAACAATGATTAGATTATGTTGATATAATTGTTTTCTACCTAACATATGATTATGTTAAGTCGGTAAAGCATGTGATGGAGATTTGTTAAGTTGGTAAGTCAAACTATTTTGGCTACCGAGAAGGAAAAGTCACTCGGTAAAGGTAAAAAGGGAAAATGAAGTAAGTCACTCAGTAAAGGCAAAGGAACTCAAAACACCGAACATAAAAGAAAGGTTTAGGCACCGAGTAAAGTTAACCGAAATTCAGAGTTATCTACTGAGCAAGGAACAAATATTGGAATGACATTTAATGAATAGCTATGATGCGCTGGATGGTTATGATGACAAGGAAAGTAAGTTAGAGAGATCTACAAACAAGAAAATTCATGATGATGATCTATGACTTAGATCTAAACGGTTAAAGCAGCAGGAGCAAGTTTCAAGAAAGTTCAAGTTCCGAGGTGAAAAGAAAACGTGTTATTGAGATCTAGATTCAAGGTATAATAAATTGGATGACTGCGATTGAACAAAGGAAAACATAATAGAGGAGATTAAGAGGCAAAAATTGTCTATATAAAGGATGGATTTGTTTGAGCAAATGACTAACAAATTGAAGAGTTGAATAGTCACAGACTGATGCAGTGAAGAAGGAACATAGAGATTCTAAGTGGAAAAACAAGATCTAATGAAGTGTTGATGTCAGTGGATAGTGAGGAATTGAAGTGAAGATAGAAGAGCGCACAAAGGATCTAGTTATGCAAAGATAGTTGCAAATTTACAAGTCAATATATTTACTGTTGCTTACTAGCATTTGTTACAGAGAAATATCTTAATAGAGTGGACTTAATAGTCTTATTGTAAAATCTTTGAAAAAGGTAACATTCTAATGAGTGTTTAAAGCCCTCTAACCAGACCACCCCTAACAGGGTGAAGATCCTAACAGATCCGAGGTAAATCTTTTAACCGGATCACACCTAACAGTGTGTATTGTAATTTTTAACAAGATTGACTCTTAACCAGATGTACTTCAAAAGAGTATTTTATTAGTGGGTGACAATTCCCACAGTGGTTTTTCCCAAAGCTGGGTTTCCACGTTAAATACTGGTGTTACATGTGATGAATGAATCGTGTGAATGATTTACTGTTTGTTAAAGTTTATTTACTATTGTTGGTAAACAGTGAAGTGTGTTTAACGAAGTTGTCACTGAGTTAATCAGAGAAAAGATTTTTAGGTATTTGGAATTAGAGATTATTGATTCACCCCCCCTCTCCGTAATCTTACAATTGGTATCAGAGATAAGTACTCTGAAGAGATAAGTTTAAAACACTTGAGTAAAAGATCCAAAATGTATATGCAAGAAGTACCTAAGTTGAAGAAGGAAAGTTTCTCTACATAGCAAAGCATGATGAGATTGTATCTATCTGGGATTGGAGAATCTACATTGAATCTTCTAGGTAATGACTACACTCCACCGCCTCCTGGACCTTTGATAGTTGATAAGAATAGAGAAAAGTAGGAACACAACTCGGTTATGATAGATATTGCTTCTTCCCTCACCGATGCTGAATTCAATGATGTTAAGGACTGTGCTAATTCAAGAGAGATGTGGGATATGCTTATATATGAAGGAGATCGACATGTTCAAAAAGCCAAGGTTGATAGTCTCAGAGGAAAATATGATGAAATGAGAATGAAGGATGAAGAGAATATTACTCAATATAGTAGCAGAATCAAGGAAGTTGTTAGTGTCATCAGAGGTGCTGGTGGATCATTGACTAATGAAGAAGTGGTAAGTAAAATTCTGAGAACTTTTTCTTCTAGGTATGTTATTATCTAGTATCTTCTATTTAGGAATTGAGATCAATATCGAACAATGTTGTTACTCTTGAAGCTCTAATTGGTAAGTTGACTGCATTTGAGCTAAGTAATTATGATAATAGTCTACTGACCATTGAAATTGCCTTCAAATCATCTGTGAGTATTGGACCTTCCAGAAGAGAAAGAGAGAATCACAGTAACTCATATGGAAATGAATATGATAGTATCCTAACCTAAAAGAAAAAAACAAGAGGAATTGGAAGCACTACTGGCTAAAAGATTACCAAGAGGTAAAAGAAAGTCCAAAGAAAAATTACCCTTGAAATGTTTCAATTGTAATAAGATTGGTCACATTGCATCTAGATGTCCTGACAATGACATGAATGATAAGAATGACAAAAGAGACAATCGACACTGAAGATTTAAAGACTACAAGGACAAAGATAAGAAGTCTTGCGACCTAGCCGAGGAAGGTGTAATTGATGACGAATCTAATGATACAAAAAAAGGATATAAAGTTGTCTATGTTGCTCTAAAGGAAGAATCAGATAAATAAAAATATGAAGATGAAAAAGATTTTTTTCTCATGTAAGTAAACCCGACCCATGGATTTTGATAGTGAATTTTCACATCATATGACTGGTGATATTGACAAGTTTGAGAACCTACAAGAGTATGATGGAGGATTTGTCAGATTTGAGAATGATTCTCCATGTCTTGTGAAAGGTAAATGATCCATTATATTGAATGAGAAGATGAAATGTAATGATGCATATTGGCTTAAAGGACTAACCTATAATCTATTGAGTGTTGCACAACTGAACAATGCTGGCCACTGACTGGAATTTCAAAATAGAAACGTGAATATTTATGGTACTGATAGAGATTTGATTGGAACTGGTGAACAATCTAAAGGTAACCTATTTTATCTTAATACTAATGCAAAGAGTTGCTTGTTTGTCAAAATTGAAGACATATGACTATGACAAAAGACTCTATCATGTAAATTTTGATAACATGATTAAAGTAAGCAAAAATAATAGAGTTAGAGGTCTACCGAAATTATGTAAACCTGATAAAGTAATGTGCAAGAAATGTTAGATTGTTAAGATGACTAAGTCAAGTTTCAAAAACAAATCTTATTCTACCAATGGTATTTTGGAATTAGTTCACACTTACCTTTGTGGTCCTATGATAATTCAAAGCTACTTTGGAGATCGATATTTCATTTTGTTTGTTGATGACTATTCAAAAATGATGTCTTTTATGTTTTTAAAAGAAAAGTTTGATGCATTCCAAATGTTCAAATGGTATAAAGCTAGAGTTGAAAAAGAAACAGGTAAACAACTGAAGTGTTTAAGATTAGATAGAGGAGGTGAATTTATCTCTGATGAATTTACTATTTTTTGTAATGAAAATGGAATCAAAAGATAAGTATCTACACTGAGGACTCCACAACAAAATGGTATAGCTGAGACAAGGAATAGATCTATAGTTGACTGTGCTAGAAATTTGCTGATTGACAAAAAAGTTGCACAAACATTCTGGAGAGAAGCCATAAGTACTGCTGTCTACACACTCAACCGAGTATAGTTGAAGAAAGGAACCAACAAGACACCTTATGAAATCTGGTATAGACATACACACCGAATGTAGGTTATTTTAATTTTTTTGGAAGTAGGTGTTATATACTGAAAGATGTTGGAAATAGAAAGTTTGACTCAAAAGGAGATGAAGGTATATTCCTAGGTTATTCATCAAAGAGAAAAGCATATAAATATTTGATCAAGGTTACTAAATTTTTTTTTGAAAGTGTAAATGTAAGGATTGATGAATTTGCAGAAAGGAATGAAGAAGATATCAATAAGGAATCTGAGGATTACAAAATATTCATTTATGTACAAGAAGGTAATTCAATTGATACAATCGAACTACAACAAGAAGGAACCAATGAGTAAGATGAGCCTCCACCGACAGATAAAAACACTGATGAAAAGTCTATCGAGCTTGTATTAGCAAAATATGTCAAAAGACACCACTCACCGAGAAAAATTATTGGAGACAAGAACGCAAGAGTCATGACAAGAAGTAAGTTGAAAGATAACACATGTTTGATTTTTGAATATGAGCCAAGATTAGTGAAGGATACACTAGGAAATGAAGACAGGATGAATGCTATGAAAGAGGAAATTGATCATATTGAAAAGAATAACACTTGGTCACTAGTACCGAGACCTAAGGAAAATAATGTGATTGGAACGAAGTGGATTTTCAGAAATAAACTTTATGAGAAAGGAGATGTGATTAGAAATAAAGCAAGATTAGTCTGCAAAGGGTATGCACAAGAAGAAGGTATTGACTATGGTGAGACATTTGCCCCTGTTGCTAGATTAGAAGGTGTAAGGATATTGCTTGCATATGTTGTCTATAAAAGATTTAAAGTTTATCAGATGGCTATTAAGTTTTTATTTTTGAATGAAATTTTTGAAGAAGAGGTCTACATTGAACAACCTAAAGGATTTGTTTAGAATTCTGACAAGGATATGGTCCACAAACTACACAAGGCACTCTATGGATTGAGACAAGCACCCCAAGCATGGTATGAAAGACTACACTCTTATTTAGTTAAGATTGTATTTCAAAAAACAAGTGACAACAACAATTTATATTTGAAATGTGATAGTACTAATAAGATTATGATTGCTGAGATATTTGTTGATGACATTATATTTGGATTAAATGAGATAATGTCTAAATAATTTTCTAAGGAAATGAGAAAGGAATTTGAGATTTCTATGATTGAAGAGGTTAAATTTTTTATTGGACTTCGAATTCAACAAGTAAAATATGAGATGTACATAACACAATCAAAGTATATCAAGGAGATCCTAAAGACATTCAATATGAAAGAATCAAAATCAGTTGGAACACTAATAGCTACTGGTTGTAAATTGTCCAAAGAAGATGACACAAAGGAAGTGAATGAGACACTTTACCTATCCTTGATTGATAAACTATAGTATGTTGTCCACAACCGACCACATATTGCACATTCAGTAGGTATTGTGGCAAGGTTTTCTGCAAACCCAAAGGAGACACATATGTCTGCAGTTAAAAGGACATTTAGATATCTAAAAGGGACTGAGAATTTTGGTTTGTTATATATAAAAGGATGATATTTTGATCTCAAGGTATATACTAATGTTGACTGGGTTGGAAATATTGATGACATAAAAAGAACAAGTGGCAAAACTCTCTTTTTAGGAGAAATATTAGTGACATGGTTAAACAAGAAACAAAACTGTATTTCACAATCTATTGCTGAAGCTAAGTATGTTGCTACATCTATGAATTGTTCTAATATTGTGTGGATCAAACAATTACTTGAAGGTATGCAAGAAGAGATTATTGATCCAGTTACAATATATTGTGATAATACCAGTGCTATAAATATATCTAAGAATCCGATGATGCATTCAAAGACCAAGCATCCATCTATTAAGTATCACTACTTGAGAGAGCAAGTACAAGATAAGCATGTGACATTGGAGTATGTGAATTCTAAGAACATATAGATGATATATTTACAAAACCACTACTGAAGGATACTTTTGAGTATCTCCGAAGTAAGTTAGGGGTGCATCCCCTATCCAATGTTCACTAAGGCATGATGCATGCTACATAATTCAAGTATTCAACAAAATATCTATCTTGTGAGTTTATGTTAGTGTTCACTCTTTAGGTGAAGCCTGAAGTTGTGAAAAGAAGTTTATTACTGCCTTAGAAAAGTTTTCAGGAGTCTATATGTTTCTTTGGCATTGTTGTCAAAGAGGAAGAATGAGTCAATTAATTAGTAAGGGAGAATATTGCAGAGGAAGATAAACAATGAAGATCATAAAATATCTATTAAAGAAGATGATTGCTACTGAAAGAGGGAGAATATGTACAGATGAAGATCAAGTACAACAAAGGAGAAGTTACAACTCAAAGGGAGTATATGAATGATAGTGAAGTGTTACCATCATCAATTGAACACTAAATATTGTTAGTGTTGCCATCAATGCCAAAGAGGGAGATTGTTACCATAATTGATAGTAATGATGGAGATTGTTTAACTGATGGTGATGATGATGAAGACCGACCAAGATTAGAGGAATACATGATAGTAGATAGGCTAGATCAGTTATTGTTTTGTCATGGATGTCAAGCAATTGATTTTTAGTTTATATTATGTTGCCATATCATTCAATATATGATATAAGTTGAATGAGTTAAGAAGAATAAATGAAATGTTGTGAAGATGAAGAACTTAATTGGGAAACTGATACAGATTGAAAAATGATTATATTATGTTGATATAATTGTTTTCTACTTAAAATAAGATTATGTTAAGTTGGTAAAGCATGGTGATGAAGATTTCTTAAGTCGATACGTCAAACTATTTTGGCTACCGAGCAAGAAAAGTCACTTGGTAAAGGTAAAAAGGGAAAATGAAGTAAGTCACTCGGTAAACACAAATGAAATCAAGGCAACGAAAAGAAAAGAAAGGTTTAGGCACCGATCAAAGTTAACTAAAATTTAGAGTTATCTACCGAGCAAGGAACACATATTAAATACAAGGATTGGAATGACATTTAATGATTAGCTATGATGAGTTGGATGGCTATGATGACAAGGAAAGTAAGTTAGAGAGATCTACGGATAGAAAAATTCATGATGATGATCTACAACTTAGATCTAAACAGTTAAAGTAGAAGGAACAAGTTTCAAGAAAGTTCAAGTTCCGAGGTGAAAAGAAAACGTGTTACCGAAATCTAGATTTAAGGTATAATGAATTGGACGACTGAGATTGAAAAAAGGAAAACGTAATAGAGGAGATTAAGAGGTACAAGTTGTCTATATAAAAGATGGATTTGTATGAGAAAATGACTGGAAAATTGTAGAGTTGAATAGTCACTGACTAATGTAGTGAAGAAGGAACACAAAAATTCTGAGTGGAAAAACATGATCTGATGAAGTGTTGATGCTAGTGGAGAGTGAGGAATTGAAGTGAAGATAAAAGAACACACAAAAGATCTGGTTATGGAAAGATAGTTGCAAATTTACAGATCAATATATTTACTATTGCTTATTAGCATTTGTAATAGAGAAATATCTTAACAGAGTGGACTTAAGAGTCTTATTGTAAAATCTTTGAAAAAAGTAACATTCTAAAGAGTGTTTGAAGCCCTCTAACCATGCCACTCCTAACAGGGTGAAGATCCTAACAGATCTGAGGTAAATCCTTTGACCGGGTCACACCTAATAGTGTGTATTGTAATCTTTAACAAGATTGTCTCTTAACTAGACATACTTCAAAAGAGTATTTTCTTAGTGGGTGACAATTTCCACAATGGTTTTTCCCAAAGCTGGGTTTCCATGGTAAATATTGGTGCTACATATGATGAATGAATTGTGTGAATGATTTATTGTTTGTTAATGTTTATTTACTATTTTTTGTAAATAGTGAAGTGTGTTTAACCGAGCTATCACCGAGTTAATCAGAGAAAAGATTTTTAGGTATTTGGAATTAGGGATTACTCATTCACCCCTCCCCCTCTTTGTAATCCAACATCCTCATCACTTTCAACACTGATTTATTGTCTTGAAGGGATCCACAAGAACCTCTAATAGAGTTGACAATTTCATTTACTTGATGTAGATAGCCTTCAGTGTTCTCATCTTATGACATCTTCAAAGTATCAAACTTGTGTTTTAGATTCTGCAACTTGATCTACTTGATCTTTTTTCCTCCATAAATACTACCAAGATTTTCCCATTTATCAAATGTGGATTTACAACCCACGACTTTAGCGATTTTGAATTACCTAAATTACTGATTATTATATTTATTTCCTTAGAATTGTTCTCACGTGCCTTAATTTATTCTTGAGTAGTAAGAGTACCTGATATTGGGGGAACACAACCTTTTTTCATATCATCAAGAGCACCATATGAAATAGAGTCCAAATGAGACTCCATTCTCTCCTTCCAGAAGGTATAGTTTATTCCATCAAACTTAGGTACTCTGATGCTTTGTTAACTAGCCATTTTGAATATTCTTCAAGTAGTTAAGCTTTTATAGAGGAACCTTTCTCTAATACCAATTATTAAACATTGCTAGATGCTAAGACGGGGGGTGCATGTGTGAATCAACATAAATAAAACTTAACAATTTGTCACAAATTTTAGTGATTATTTTTTTGTTCAACTAACCATTAATAGAAAACAAAGCAACGATAACCCACACATATGAACATAATATTTATGTGGAAAACCCAACATGTAAAAAACCACAGTGAGAAATGTACTCACTATATTGAAATATTTGATTACAATGTTTTAGGCTAAAAGCCAAGGAATTCATTCTCCCTACTATTTTAGGCACACTTCCAAGGATCTCACTAATCCTAAAGGAAACAATAAATGTAGATCTTCTCAAATCATCAAAGGGAACTCACTTCTACCCAAAAATCATAGTGAATGAAAATAGAATCTTGTGATATGCTGTAGTGACCTTTCTATCAGATTCAACAATATGCACCTTAGTTATGTCTTATTCACAAAATTTCACCTTCACACTTGATTCCCATAGTCTTCACAATGACCTCACATACACTCATACCCATCTCATCCTTTTTTTCTCAAATATATAGAGATTTGTCCATCACAAAAATCAATAAGGTTGGCCATAAAAAAAAAGCATTAGTAGCACAAAATCAACCACTTTGAGAAAACATACTCAATGTGGTCCAACCAAAAAGGTAAAGGGGACCCAAACACATCATAAAATATCTTCTTAAATAGTATAATTCATCCACACACATCACAACTTCCTCCATTGTTGAACCCAAAGGTAATGTGTAAAAAAGACATTAAAAATAGGTTACCAATTGGGCCAAAAATACTCTTTAAAGCATATAGTGCAATCCAAAGTATGACACACCATTGTATAATCATCTTAAGTCTCTTAACTCTTCCCTTAACCTATATCCAAACTAATAATACTCAAATTAATTCATCGCAAATAGGTTAGTCATCCATAAACCAACACATACAACAAAATATCACATGTGACAACAAACCTTCGCTTGTGGATTCAACCATCTAAAAATATCTAAATTAAAATGTTTCATGAACCATCTGACCTTGTCCACCAAATTTTATACCCTGAAATCCCTTTTTAGAGCAATGCAAGCTCATTCTATGAGACTAGCCAATCCTTTCTTTTAGATAATTTCACTGTTATCCATACAACACCTCATATCTTTGTCAAATAATTAGTTAGGGACCTAAACACATGATAGTGCAATATTCACACTAACCAGTCATTAAGTCACCGTCATCTCATGCAGAGGAGTGCAAATCACTCTACCATAAAGTCTCCAAATGCTCGTTTCTACAAGTTCTTTCTTATCATACTTATGTCTTTTGGATATTTCAAAGTCTTCCTAAACCATTATACATCAAATCTTCTCTGTTAATCAATGTATCAACCTCAATAATTAATTTTTAAATTTTTATTCATTAATCAATGTCATTGACGATGATGGAATTGGAACAATCCTAGCTTGCATACCCACTAAGCCCAACTACAAGACCTAGGTAAGTAAATGAATCCAACATCATCAAATAGATCTCTTCCTCAAGGATACACAAACACAAAATTAACAAAAATGTATTATACATTCAATAGATACTTGAATCCATCGTCCTCCTGTCTTCCAAGATCTTGTATTGAAATGTTGATGCTCTCAAATTTGTTAGCACATGTGCATAAGTGGCTATGGGAGAATGGAAATTGGTTGATTGAAACAAATACTTATATGCAAGTGATAGTATGAAGACAATAATAAGATAATATAGAGAGATGATAGCAAGATAGCAATATGATGATGATAATAAAGATAGAATAGCACATGGTTATTAGGTTCAAGTGCTCATTAGCTTCAAATGCCTATTCAATTCAAATAATGAGAGAAAATATTCTTTAATAAAAGTCTCATGAAAAACAAGAGCTAGGATTAAAAGGTGGTAAATGGATGGCTAGGATTAAAGATTAGACAAGATTTTGAAAGGAGTGGATATGATTAAGATGCATAAAAAAATGAGTGGTTGAGATGGGAGGTTAGGTAGAGGAGGTTGACTTTTCAAGATGCATTGGACCTAGACATAAACAAGGTGGGATAATGTCAAATGAGGAGACAAGCGACAAGTGGGGCAAGGATAAAATTTAGGAGTTGATCCATGTGATTAAAGGTGGTTATCTAAATATGAAAAAGAAGATTAATGAATTTATAAAATAAGAAAAGGTGTTTATTCCATAATTAGAAGAAATAGGCTATGACAAATTGGTTAATTAAATAAATACAAATTTATTTAATTTAAGAATAGAAAAGATTAAGTGAATTATTTAAATAAATAATGAAAATTTATTTAAATAATACAAGAAGAGGCTAATGAATTTATTAAATAAACACCAAAACCTTTTTAATTAATAGACAAATTTATTTAATTAATAGGGACATTTTTAGGTGTCTACTTTTTTCCCCTTTTCGAGATAATGTAGCTTGTCACATTGTTTCAAAGAAAAAATTGCACTTGTTGATACTGTAATACCCCAAAATTGGCACCTATTTAATTTTATCAATTTTGGTGCATTATCTCGATTTTACATCACCAAAGTCCTAGTTCCCTAGGCAATTTTCTCTCTCCTACCTGACTTAATTTGACTTGATGTCAATTGCAAAGACCATAAATTACAATAATCAAACGCTAAATTAATTCCTAAAGTCTTAGACTTAATTGGCTAAATTACCCCTATGATAAATTAATTTAATTATAAAGCCCTAAGTGCTTTCTAATTAAATTAAAAATCTACCCTCTTTAGCTAATTACCCATAAAAAGGAATTAAGAATTACTTGATATTCGAATGGACACACTTTTTTGAATTGATAATTCTTGATATTCGAAAGGTCACCTGTGTGGCATTTTCCATTCTTTTTATTAAGTAATTCTTGCATTTTTTGTCTCAATATGGGAATGAAGGGTCAGGAGTTTCGAATCAAGAAACTCTTCCTCCTCCTCTTGGCTCTTCTATTTAATGAACCTCTTTTTCTCATTCAAGAGAGCAATTTTTGAGAGCATCCTTACTATAGCATTTTTTTAGTCTCATATCTCATTATTTTCAAAGCTCTTTTACTGCATTATCTAGTTTAATTTCTCATATTAATGTAATTGCATCTCATATTAGATTAAATTTGATTACTTGTTCTTAGTCTAATATCATCTTATTTTCAAAATCAAATAAAAATCTGCATTTCATATTTCTTTCAAAGTTTTCTAGATTAATTGCATTCATTCTTAGCTTAGTTTCATCTTGCTCATCTTTATTGCTTCTTGGAAATCCTCCATTGTTGAATTGGTCTCCCGGCTGTTGGCTCTCATTCTGAGAGTATTCAAACACCCCATTCACATAGGAGGCAACAGGTCACCTCACCATGGAATTTGGATTGAGTTCTCTATACTCTCTCCCAAATTCTATCAAGTGAATAATGACCATGTTGTGTTGTGCCTGATTTAGAGGTCACATTCAGTCACATACATTTTGGCGCCCACCGTTAAGCTAAGAATGAATGCAATTAATCTAGAAAACTTTGAAAGAAATATGAAATGCAGATTTTTATTTGATTTTGAAATAAAGATGATATTAGACTAAGAACAAGTAAGCAAATTTAATCTAAATGTGAAATGCAATTATACTAAAAAAAAAAAAGAGATATTATTCTAAATAATGCAATAAAAGAGCTTTGAAAACAATGAGATATGAGACTAAAAAATGCTATAGTAAGGATGCTCTCAAAAATTGCTCTCTTGAATGAGAAAAAGAGGTTCATTAAATAGAAGAGCCAAGAGGAGGAGGAAGAGTTTCTTGATTCGAAACTCCTGACCCTTCATTCCCATATTGAGACAAAAATGCAAGAATTAATTAATAAAAAGAATGGAAAATGCCACACAGGTGACCTTTCGAATATCTTGAATTATCAATTCAAAAAAAGTGTGTCCATTCGAATATCAAGTAATTATTAATTTCTTTTTATGGGTAATTAGCTAAAGAGGGTAGATTTTTAATTTAATTAGAAAGCACTTAGGACTTTATAAATAAATTAATTTATCATAGGGGTAATTTAGCCAATTAAGTCTAAGACTTTAAGAATTAATTTAGCATTTGATTATTGCAATTTATGGTCTTTGCAATTGACATCAAGTCAAATTAAGTCAGGTAGGAGAGAGAAAATTGCCTAGGGAACTAGGACTTTGGTGATGTAAAATCGAGATAATGCACCAAAATTGATGAAATTAAATAGGTGCCAATTTTGGGGTATTACATTTGCCCCTCTTTGAATTGATGTGCGAACAACGTGTTGATTCAAAGAATAGTCTGAAGTGATAGATGATGAGAATTTTTGAAGTCTAAGTTAGATTGCGAAGACAACGGTCTTAGAAGAGAACTGGAATCGGGGTTAGATTGCCCCAATACCGATTGATGAAGATGCAGATTTAGGACTATCTTCGAATCAGGGTTAGATTGCCCCAATACGAAGCTTAGTCCTCCGAGACCCAGGTTAGATTGCCCAGATAACGGTCTAAAAGAGATTTCGAGAGTCATCTCCAGAACAAAGCTTGACTCCTAGGAATTAGGGTTAGATTTCCCCAATACCTAAAAAGATTTCAAGAACCATCTCCAGAATGAAGCTTGGCCCTTGAGGATCCGAGTTAGATTGCTCAGATACCTAAAAGATAGATGATAAGATAACAAGATGCGAGGCACCAAGATGCCCCTAGCGATGAGAACTGATGATTCAAATTAGACTGATTCAAGAATAGATTCGACAAGATTCAAATGATTTAATCATCCTGCCCCCTCGAGAGCGAAATCAAAAGATGACATGTCAGAAGGATGATAAACAACAAGAGATTGTAGAGCAAAAAGCAATTAGACTAGATTCGGGAAGCTACAGAAGTGAATCGGAGAAAAGCAGAGGTCCTGTTGACCAAGTTTGACCATAGTTGACCATGGTTGACTAAATTTGACTTGAATTGACTTTGATGAAAAGAGCAAAGATCTCAAGAACATGATGTAAAGATGAGGATCTGGCAAGAAAATGATGCCTAAAGGATGACTGCACAAGCATCCGATCCAGAAGGAGTCCAATATTTAAAACGCGATTTCAAGCCACTTAGAGATGTCAGATTTTGATTTCGATCCTGAAAAAGGATGTAGCCAAGATGAGACTAGGACAAAAGATGAGAACCTTTGATGAGCAGATCCAGAAGAAAGCAATCAAGAGAGCAACAAGAAAGCGCTCCAAATGCAAGCCTAGAATGAAAGATGCAAGTCTAAATGTAGGCCTAGGATGAACAAATGCAATCCTCCGGACTCGGCTGTTGGACTCATCATATTTATCATCATTGAGTTCATTTAAGCACGGGACAATCGCAAGATGCCATACAATTCTGCCCAACATGAGAATATGAATATGACATAAGTCTTAAATTTGTCGGAATGAGGTGTAAGCATTAAGGCACAAGAAGCCAGAATGACCTGAACACCTATTCCTTTTAATTTAGCAAGTTAACATAAGCATCAAAGCACATTTGCTAGAATGACCTAAATGTCTCTTGTGAACAAACACACCAAACACGTGAGAGATCTTTCTTTTGCCAAAGATTGCTCGCAGTGACCCTTACGTTCACTTAACAGGGCAAGCATTTACAATTTCACCAATAGCAAAAAGAAGTCACTCAAAAGACAAGGAGAAGAACCAACCTCACCAAAGCATCCATATAAAAGGAGTCAAGGTACGCATGGCCATCCAATATGAGATAGAGGCTCTTACAGACGGACACCCCTCTTAAATGAATTATTTGGATCATTGGAACTAAACCAACAAACAGAAAGCAAAAAAAAAGAAAAGCAAACAAACAAGCACTCAAAGAAAACAAAGCTCAACATGTCTCAAAGGAACACACATTTATTTTGAGTTTCAGTTCAGGTTCGTGTTCAAGCGGATTGAAGTCGATTCGGAAACATACAACGTTTGAAGTCTCAACAAGATAGTGACAACAGGCAGACACAATGAAAATCACTGGTGACCATCGCAAGAGACAAAGTCTCAAGAAGATATCGGGAAGCTAATGAAGTATCAGCAGGAAAACATAGTGAGAGCCACTAATGACCAATACGAGAGAGATCCTCAAAGCGAGAAATCTCATAGATACTAGCGAAACATCAGCAGGCAGACGCAATGAGAACCGCTGGTGACTGATGTAAGGGAGAAATCCTGAAGAAGAGAGATCGAACGAAAGCTAGGTATCCGTAGGCAGGCATAGTAGGAACCACTGGCGACTAATACACGAGAGATCCTCAAGGAGAGAAATCTCAAAAGTAGCTAGGCATCAGCAGGCAAACGTAGTGAGAACCATTGGTGATTGATGCTCAAAAAGAGTTTCCGAAAGTGATAGGACAATGCCCCCTAGACCAGGCAGGTGCCCCCAAGTGTGAACCAGTTCCAATCTATGAAGAGTCGAGGAAAACTCAAAGACAAGTGCATGAGCTAGCAAACCAAAGCAGGAAACAAACTAAAGCAGGAAAGCAGGAAAACAAACTAAAGCAGGAAACTAAGAGCCAAGCGATGCTGAGATGAGATGTAGCTTCAGGAAACAAGAGGTGCCTGTTTACCAGGTTTTCACCATCTTGACAGAGATTCTATTTTTGCTACTATGACGCCTGTTTACCAGGTTTTCATTAATGGCACATTTTTCTCTTTTTCAATTTTTTTGTACTTTTCTCTTTTTTTGATTTTTTTTGTATTTTTTTTAATATCTCATTTTTTTTTATTTTTCACATTTTCTATTTTTTTTTTGTATTATCAAGGTGCCTATTTACCAAGTTTTCACCAGGATAATAGATACATCAAAGTGCCTGTTTGCCAGGTTTTCACTAAGATGATCATTTTTTCAGGACATTTTGCAATTTTTAGGATTTTTGAGCATATATCAATTTTTAGGATTTTTTTGCAATATATCAATTTTTAGAATTTTTTTAGGACCAATAAGTATGTACATGAGCACATAGAGAATGTCAGCTATAGAACTTCTTTAGATGAAGAGCATTGATGGACTCTTTGAGTTTCTCCTTCAGTGGTGATCTCTAGAAACATAGTCATTTGTAGTAGTAGTCAGCTGAGAAGTTGTAGAATCAAAACCAGATGTTGTAGCAGTAACAGGAGAGCCAACCAGTAGTGTCCAATAGTTAAGAGATCCATAGTCAAGGAAAGACCACTTAAGTGAGACCCATAAATATCCTCATAGACACACCTTAACTCTTCGTCAGATTTCCCATGCTCTAAACACTTAGGGAGAGTACATTCTAGATTTCTCTTAGTCATGTCATTAGCAATAAGTAGATACTGATATGCACTTTGGGAAAAGGCAAGATGGAGTGAAGAGTGTAAAGTATGAGAGGCAAGGGTGATGGAATGGAGGGAAGCATGAGAATTTTGGAAGCTCAAATGACAACTTTGATTTTTCCTTTCTTTGGAATCCACATAGCTTTTGAATTTTTTCTTCTTTACTTTGAGGTGCTTTTGATGACAATGCCTATAGAATGGATTTCGAGATCCATTTTTTATTTTATTTTTTGGCTTTTGATTGTCTTCTTCTTTTTGAGGACCTTTGCGGTCTTTTGAACACCTTTGTTTCTTTCCTTTCTTCGTAGTCACATGTCGATTAGATGGGACATGGTGACCTTGAGATATAAGTGGATTCTTATTATTTTTGCTTTTATGTTGTACATCCAAGTTACTTCCAAAAGACTCGGGAATTGTGGATGAAAAAGGCTTATATGACTGGTTTAGGTTGAGATGGAGATGGAAGTGGACGGGCCACTTTTCTGGGAGATGAAGAGGGAAGAGAAATCGATGGGATGGGCTCAAGTGCAAATATATCAATATCATCCTCATCATTCATGAATGCATTAGATAGATCAAGAAAGTAATCTTCCATAGAGCGTTGTTGATTGTGAGTCATCTTAGAAGAGTCAGATAAGTTTGGAGGAATATTATGTGAGCCTAACCAAGATAACCTATTCCAAGAGTCGGGTC
This sequence comes from Chamaecyparis obtusa, assembly GCA_027943335.1. Lineage (NCBI taxonomy): Eukaryota > Viridiplantae > Streptophyta > Pinopsida > Cupressales > Cupressaceae > Chamaecyparis > Chamaecyparis obtusa. The sequence continues at coordinate 278,670 of BSBK01001785.1, forward strand.
CCCTTTCAGGTGGTAAGAGTGCACGAATAGGAACCATTTCAATTCTGGATCTACCAAGATTCCATGAGATTGTAACAAGATGGGGTCTCAGATACCCATGATTTGTTGGAGCAGTAGAAGTATAACTTGGAGCAGATGGCCTAGGAGCCATAGGAATGATCTCCACAGGAGGGTGGAAAGGATTGTCATCAATAGCTTGCTCTGGAGGATCATAACTTTCTCCTCTTTCTGAGTTGTTAAGACTAGCATATAAGTGCATAGCATCAATTGGTATTTCTGTAGTAGCATCTGATATGGAGTCCGATTCAGCTAGAGACATAGTCGGAGGCAGACTTTCTTCATCACTATCATCTATCAAAGGAAATGTTTCTTCAACAGCAGGATCTTGTTCAGTAGTAGAAGCAGCAGAGTAATCTGGAATAGGCATACCTTGAGGCATACCCAAGAGGAGGGAAGCATCCAACAGTTGCTCCCAATCAGTATGTGTGCCATTGGAGTTGGCAATAGTAGGAGTCTGTTCAACAGCAGAAGTGGTGGAACAATCTAGAGTAGGCATACCCCAGGGCATACCCAAGATAAGGGAAGCATCCAGCAGTTGCTCCCAATCAGTATGTGTGCCATTGGAGGCAATGATGTATTCAGTAGTAGCTACAGTAGTAGAAATTTGTTCAGTAGAGTATATAAAATCCTCTTGGTGAGGACCAAGATCATGTTCTTGAAACACTTGAGAAGGTAGATAAGACTCTTTCTGATAGTTTGAATCAGAATTTTGAACATTCAAAGATCTTTCATGTTTCATAGGCTGAATCTGTGTTTCTTCATTATCTGAATCCTTGCATGAGTGAAAGCTGTAGCTAGGTTGGTCAAGCTCATCGCTCTGATAGCCAATACCAAATCTATCTTCAGAGGGTTCTTCATAGGAATGTGGAGATATGGGGAGAGCTGTCAGTGACAAGATGGACTCAATCTGATATTCCCCCATGCCAATATCTTTGATCTTCAGGGTCTTTTCTATTTCTTTTAGCTTGGCATCATAGAACTCAATAGATTCTCTATTGGCGGGAACAAAACTATCTATCGCTTGGGTAAGCATCTTAGCAGAGCAAGTATTTAGGCTAGCACTATTGTCAATGAGGATGTGGGGGATACTCTTGGGGCCTGTCATAACTTCAGTGTGTAGGAGAGCATTATGCGGGTGGCTCAGTAAGTGATCATCTTCCTTAGAGAATGATAAATAATAAGGTGAGGTCAAATGACCCACCATAGATTGAAACTGGTCAAGATTGAGATCTTTGGGGATGTTTGCCTTGATGAGGGCTTTATCCATAGATAGTTTTGGTCTAAAAGTCAAAGGCTTGGGACCTTGGAGATCAATCTTTGCACGAGATCGAGGGATAGCATTCGCACAAGCTAGAGATTGTGTGTAGTTATAAGAGGGAGGCACAGGGCCTCACAAGACAAAGGGAGTTTTGGGTTTAGGAGTATCCTCGCTCCCTGGAGCAATGATCATGTCACAGTGAGAGATCCAAGGTTTGTTTCTAGCAAATCTGGAAGGCGGTTGAGCTTCTGTTGTAGCCTTCTTAGTGGCATTGACGGTTTGCATGCTAGAGCTAAGATTAAAGATAGACTTTGAGGGTTTTGGCATCACATTGTCAACAACCCTGTCATTCATAACATCTATGTTTTTCTTGACAATCTTATCCTTATCCTTGTTTGAGGGAGAAGGTCCTTGCTTGTTGTCTTTGTTCAAAGTCAATTCTCCCTTCTTGACCATAAACGCTTCTATCCTCACAGCCCACCTAATCATATTGTCAAAAGTGAGGGGACCTTGTAATCGTACTTGGTATCCAAAATTTGGGACAAGATTGTCCAAGAAGATATCGAGCTTTTCAAACTCAGGTAATTCATGCGGATACTTCATGCATAGTTGTCTCCATCTCTGGAGAAAGGTTAGGAGAGGCTCCCCTTGTCGTTGTTTCAAATTGTGAAGGTCTCGAGTGTTGACCCAATATTGAATATTGTGGGATTGATCATAACTCTTGTCATTTTGAGACTGAACATGACCTTGGTCGTTTGGAGATTGCTTATGACTAGCACTAAATTTATCTACCCTTGGGAAGTGGAATGGATCTCCCATATTGTTGGTAGTATTCTGAGAGATCGTGAAAGAGTCGATAGGTTCAAAAGAATTAGTAGGTTCGATTTTAGAAAGTGACCCTTCAGAGTCTTGTTGGTCTTGAAACAATGGGTTATAATATTCTTGAAATAATAAGTCAGACTGTATCTGAAACAATGGATTGTAATACTCTTGGAACGAGGAGGAATGTGAGGATCCCTCACAATACTCAGATTTCATAAAAGATTTGGGATGACCTATGTCTTGATTACGAGATTCGCTTCTACCTTGATCAATATTCTGAACGGGATAAGTCTTGCCACTTCGAGTCATGACAGTCATAAACGAAGATGTAACGAGAAAAGATTCGGGATAAAGCTAGACTCTGTCTCAAAGATAACGAAAGGAGATAAATGGCTAGAACAACCAAGATGCAAGATGAACCTGGTACGAATTGTCAAAAAGAGATGGCTAGAAAAGCTGAGATAAGACAATCGCAACGCAAGGTACAAGAGCACAACGAGATAAGGTAGACTAATGAGAGACAATACGAGTCAAAGCAAAGATCGATCGATTCCTAACTCAAGACAACTAGTTTCTGATGGTGAACGACAGGAAAATAGAAAAATAGATCATGGACAAAAAGGCAGATCAAATTTATTTCATTGATCAAGCACATAAGACAACAATCAAGGAGTTCAAGCAAACAGTCTTCAAGCAATGGGCAAGGGACAAAGCAACCTTGTGCACGAACATGAACAGTGACTTAGTATTTCTACTCCCTAAGGACTCTACTTGTGTATGTTCTTGAGAATGTTTTAGTAGACACTTAAAACACAACAACATCCTAGCAAGTTGTCTACAAGGATATACATGGATTTTCTAAAGGGAGTCCTCGATATACGCAAGGTACGTGAGGCCCAAATCCATAGATGAGAAGAATTTGAAATCACACAGCCGGGGGGAGACGGTAACCCAAATCTCCTCCTTCACTTTTCAAAGGTATAAAGTTCTTTGAGGCTTAGCCAAGAGTGAAATCTAACTCATTCCCAAGAGAGGTGTCTTTGGATTCACCTCCCGATATTTATACTCCGCCAGAACACGGGAGTTAAGGTCGTCCGTTGAGGTGATGAAATCCCCAAGCAGGCCTTCTAAAAAAATGAAAAGTAAGTAATTCTCTATCAAAAAGTATTGAAAAGTACTAAAGGTGGAACACTTAACGCTTAAAGCAAATATGAGGTGAGTCCACAAGGTGGAACACTTAACACCCCACATAAGCTACAAACGAGTCCACAACCTAGAAAACAAGTGAGTTCCAAAAAGCACAAAAGGGTTGCCTAGTGGAACAATTAATGATTCTTTCCTATAGACCCCTCCCCTTTAATGTGGCACTGAGATTGCAACCACAGGGCGGAAATGAGGGGCCGGCGGATTAGCGAGTCCAATAACCCAAGATAGCAATCTAGATCAATCACAAGTAATCTAAGACTGCTAATCAATACTACTCATAAGTGCAAGAGGGTTTGAATCATGGAATATTTAACTTTTCAAGTAAACATGAAGTGAGTCCACAAAGTGGTGCATTTAACTCTTCATGTAAACTAGGAATGAATCCATGCCCTAGATTACTCAATGAGATGTTTTGATATTTGAAACCAAGAATTACTTAATGTTTAAACACAAGCATTCACTTAAACACAAACTTGTATAAAAGCAAATCTATGTTCATTCATTTCCCATTAAGAGCATCAATTAAAATGTGTTCTATGAAAGTATGTAAACACTCAAGCCAAACACATGAGAGGTTCAATTTTAATCCCAAAGTCCAAATGTTATAGAGATTTTAGGAACTCACCTTAGGTCCAAAGATCTGTAATCCAGCATTTAGCACACATCCAAAAGTATACAATCAAGACAAATCAATGGCAAACCGTAAGATATGTAACATTGTTGTCTTCAAGACAGTCTTTAAAGATTGATGTATTTGACCCATAAAATCACAATATTAAAATTTCTGGAAAGAATGAAGTTTTTAGCCAACATCAAGAACTATCATTTCCCAAAATTACAAGGTCTTATGATTCCATTTGGTTCCTCAACCAATAACATGAGAGTTTTTTGATTGATGGATGGATTGAGTGTTTTGGCACCCACCGTGGGGCAGAAAATCTGATTTCTGACCTCATTATCATTTTTTTCTGACAGGAATTTAAGCTCTGTCGTGAGGCTGTACTATCTATGTACGGATTCTCACTCGAGAATCCAGAGCACCCCACGCGAGGTTTCACTCCCTGTAGCACTCTCTCGCGCGAGCTTTTGCATCATTGCGCGGCACCCTGCACTTTCTCGCATGAGCTGTTGTGCTTTCTCACGTGAGACATCGTATGTTCTCGCACGAGCTATTGTACATTCTCGCGGGGGCTTGTGCTTTTTCGCGCGAGGTTTGGCACCTTCTCACGTGGCCCTCTTACTGACTTGCGTGAAATTCTGTGACAGACAGAGACTAGAATTCCAGATTTGTCAGTTTTGTTTGTTGTTTTCAGTTTTCTGAAATTTTTGAAAATTTCAGCATTTTTCAAATCTGTGCCACTCAGGAAAACGGGCACCAATTTTTTTTGAAATTTTCACAAATGGTATCAAAAGTTTAAGTGTGATATATCATTGGAAAGGTCTTTTCAAGCCTAATCCAACCATGTTGGTTTCATTTTCAAATTTTACCATTTGATGAGCTATTTTTCTTGCAGATTATTTGATTTTTGATTTTGCTAACCTTGTGGGTCTAACAAGTTGTTTTGAAGGTGCTCTTGCTTTCATGAAAAATGCTTAAAACAAAGCTTTGGACTTGAGGTACTTTGTTCCATCTCTACAACATTTGGATTTTTGGATTAAAATTGAACCTCTCATGTGTTTGGCTTGAGTGTTTACATGCTTTCATAGAACACATTTTAATTGATGCTCTTAATGGAAAATGAATGAACATAGATTTTCTTTCATACAAGTTTATGTAAGTGAATGCTTGTGTTTAAACCATAAGTAATTTTTGGTTCCAATATCAAATATCTCATTGAGTAATTGAGGGCATGGATTCATTCCTTGTTTACATGAAGAGTTAAATGCACCACTTTGTGGACTCACTTCATGTTTACTTGGAAAGTTAAATATTCCATGATTCAAATGCTCTTGCACTTATGAGTAGTATTGATTAGCAGTCTTAGATTACTTGTGATTGATCTAGATTGCTATCTTGGGTTATTGGACTCACTAATCCGCCGGCCCCTCATTTCCGCCTTGTGGTTGCAATCTCAGCGCCACATTAAAGGGGAGGGGTCTATAGGAAAAAAGCATTAATTGTTCCACTTGGCAACCCTTTTGTGCTTTTTGGAACTCACTTGTTTTCTAGGGTGTGGACTCACTTTGAGTTTGTGTGAGGAGTTAAATGCACCACTTTGTGGACTCACCTCACATTTACTTGAAGGGTTAAATGCACCACCTTTAGTGCTTCCCAATACTTTTGATAGTGAATTACTTACTTTTTTATTTTTAGAAGGCCTGCTTGGGGATTTCATCACCTCAAGGGACGACCTTAACTCCCATGTTCCGACGGAGTATAAATATCGAGAGGTGAATCCAAAGACACCTCTCTTGGGAATGAGTTATATTTCACTCTTGGCTAAGCCTCAAAGAAATTTATACCTTTGAGAAGTGAAGGAGGAGATTTGGGTTACCGTCTCCCCCCGGCTGTGTGATTTCAAATTCTTCTCATCTACAAATTCGTGCCTCATGTACCTTGCGTATATCGAGGACTCCCTTTAGAAAATCCATGTATATCCTTGTAGACAACTTGCTATGATGTTGTTGTGTTTTAAGTGTCTGCTAAAAAATTCTCAAGAACATACACAAGTAGAGTCCTTAGGGAGTAGAAATACTAAGTCACTATTCTTGTTCGTGCGCAAGGTTGCTTTGTCCCTTGCCCATTGCTTGAAGACTGTTTGATTGAACTCCTTGATTGCTGTCTTATGTGCTTGATCAATGACATAAATCTGATTTGCCTTTTTGTCCATGATCTATTTTTCTATTTTCCTGTCGTTCATCCTCAGAAACTGGTTGTCCTGAGTTAGGAATCGATCGATCTTTGCTTTGACTCGTATTGTCTCTCATTAGTCTACCTTATCTTATTGTGCTCTTGTACCTTGCATTGCGATTGTCTTATCTCGGCTGTTTTAGCCATCTCTTTTTGACAATTCGTACCAGGTTCATCTTGCATCTTGGTTGTTCTAGCCATTTATCTCCTTTCGTTATCTTTGAGACAGAGTCTAGCTTCATCCCGAATCTTTTCTCGTTACATCTTCGTTTATGACTGTCACGACTCGAAGTGGCAAGACTTATCCCATTCAGAATACTGATCAAGGTAGAAGCAAATCTCGTAATCAAGACATAGGTCATCCCAAATCTGTTATGAAATTTGAGTATTGTGAGGGATCCTCACATTCCTCCTCATTCCAAAAGTATTACAATCCATTGTTTCAGATATAGTCTGACTTACTATTTCAAGAGTATTATAACCCATTATTTCAAGACCAACAAGACTCTGAAAGGTCACTTTCTAAAATTGAACCTATTGAGCCTTTTGAACCTATCGACTCTTTCACGATCTCTCAGAATACTACCAACAATATGGGAGATCCATTCCACTTCCCAAGGGGAGGTAAATTCAGCGATAGTCATGAGCAATCTCCAAATGACCAAGGTCATAGTCAGTCTCGAAATGACAAGAGTTATGATCAATCCCACAATATTCAATATTCAGTCCACATCCAAGACCTTTGCAATTTGAAACAACGACAAGGGGAGCCTCTCCTAAAATTTCTCCAGAGATGGAGACAACTATGCATGAAGTATCTGCATGAATTACCCGAGTCTGAAAAGCTTGATATCTTCTTGGACAATCTTGTCCCAAATTTTGGATACCAAGTACGATTATAAGGTCCCCTCACTTTTGACAATATGATTAGGTGGGCTGTGAGGATAGAAGTGTTTATGGTCAAGAAAGGAGAATTGACTTTGAACAAAGACAACAAGCAAGGACCTTCTCCCTCAAACAAGGATAAGGATAAGATTGTCAAGAAAAACATAGATGTTATGAATGACAGGGTTGTTGACAATGTGATGCCAAAACCCTCAAAGTCTGTCTTTAATCTTAGCTCTAGCATGTGAATAGTTAATGCCACTGAGAAGGCTACAATAGAAGCTCAACCGCCTTCCCGATTTGCTAGAAACAAACCTTGGCTCTCTCACCATTCCATGATCATTGCTCCAGGGATCAAGGATACTCCTAAACCCAAAACTCCCTTTGTCTTGCGAGGCCCCGCATCTCCCTCGTATAACTCCACACAGTCTCTAGCTTGTGCAAACACTATCACTCAATCTCATGCAAAGATCATGCTCAAAGGTCCTGAACCTTCGACATCCAAACCAAACTATCTATGGATAAAGCCCTCACTGAGGAAAATGTCCCCAAAGATCTCGATCTCAATCAGTTCCAATCTATGGTGGGTCATTTAACTTCGCCTCACTATTTGTGCTTTTCCAAAGAAGATGATCATTCCTTAAGCCACCCACATAATGCTCTCCTGCACATTGAAGTTATGATAGGCCCCAAGAGTATCCCCCATGTCCTCATTGACAATAGTGCTAGCCTAAATACTTGCTCTGTTAAGATGCTTACCCAAGTGACAGATAGCTTTGTTCCCACCAATAGAGAGTTCACTGAGTTCTATGATGCTAAGCTAAAAGAAATAGAAGAAACCCTGAAGATCAAAGATATTGGCATGGAGGAATATCAGATTGAGTCCATCTTGTCTTTGACATCTCTCCCTCCATCTCCACGTTCTTGTGAGGAACCCTCTGAAGATAGATTTGGTATTGGCTATCAGAGCGATGAGCTTGACCAACCTAGCTACAACTTTCACTCATGCAAGGATTCAGATAATGAAGAAACACAAATTCAGCCTATGAGACATGAAAGATCTTTGAATGTTCAAAATTCTGATTCAGACTACCAGAAAGAGTCTTATCTACCTTCTCAAGTGCTTCAGGAACATGATCTTGGTCCTCACCAGGAGGATTTTATACAATCTACTGAATAGATTTCTACTACTGCAGCTACTACTGAATATGTCACTGCCTCTAATGGCACACATACTGATTGGGAGAAACTGTTGGATGCTTCCATTATCTTTGGTATGCCTCAAGGTATGCCTATTCTAGATTGTTCTACCACTTCTACTGTTGAACAAAATCCTTCTACTGCCGATTCCAATGATACACATACTGATTGGGAGCAACTACTGGATGCTTCCCTTATCTTGGGTATGCCCTGGGGTATGCCTACTCTAGATTGTTCCACCACTTCTGCTATTGAACAGACTCCTACTATTGCCAACTCCAATGGCACACATACTGATTGGGAGCAACTGTTGGATGCTTCCCTCCTCTTGGGTATGCCTCAAGGTATGCCTATTCTAGATTACTCTGCTGCTTCTACTACTGAACAAGATCCTGCTGTTGAAGAAACATTTCCTTTGATAGATGATAGTGATGAAGAAAGTCTGCCTCCGACTATGTCTCTAGCTGAATCAGACTCCATATCAGATGCTACTACAAAAATACCAGTTGATGCTATGCACTTATATGCTAGTCTTAACAACTCAGAAAGAGGAGAAAGTTATGATCCTCCAGATCAAGCTATTGATGACAATCCTTTCCACCCTCCTGTGGAGATCATTCCTATGGCTCCTAAGCCATTTGTTCCAAGTTATACTTCTACTGCTCCAACAAATCATGGGTATCCGAGACCCCATCTTGTTACAATCTCATGGAATCTTGGTAGATCCAGAATTGAAATGGTTCCTATTCGTGCACTCTTACCACCTGAAAGGGGACCCGACTCTTGGAATAGGTTATCTTGGTTAGGCTCACATAATATTCCTCCAAACTTATCTGACTCTTCTAAGATGACTCACAATCAACAACGCTCTATGAAAGATTACTTTCTTGATCTATCTAATGCATTCATGAATGATGAGGATGATATTGATATATTTGCACTTGAGCCCATCCCATTGATTTCTCTTCCCTCTTCATCTCCCAGAAAAGTGGCCCGTCCACTTCCATCTCCATCTCAACCTAAACCAGTCATATAAGCCTTTTTCATCCACAATTCTCGAGTCTTTTGGAAGTAACTTGGATGTACAACATAAAAGCAAAAATAATAAGAATCCACTTATATCTCAAGGTCACCATGTCCCATCTAATCGACATGTGACTACGAAGAAAGGAAAGCAAGAGGGGTGTTCAAAAGACCGCAAAGGTCCTCAAAAAGAAGAAGACAATCAAAAGCCACAAAATAAAATAAAAAATGGATCTCAAAATCCATTCTATAGGCATTGTCATCAAAAGCACCTCAAAGTAAAGAAGAAAAAATTCAAAAGCTATGTGGATTCCAAAGAAAGAAAAAATCAAAGTTGTCATTCGAGCTTCCAAAATTCTCATGCTTCCCTCCATTCCATCACCCCTGCCTCTCATACTTTATCCTCTTCACTCCATCTTGCCTTTTCCCAAAGTGCGTATCAGCATCTCCTTATTGCTAATGGCATGACTAAGAAAAATCTAGAATGTACTCTTCCTAAGCATTTAGAGCGTGGGAAATCCGACAAAGAGTTAAGGTGTGTCCATGAAGATATTTGTGGGTCTCACTTAAGTGATCTTTCCTTGACTATGGATCTCTTGACTATTGGACACTACTGGTTGGCTCTCCTGTTACTGCTACAACATCTGGTTCTGATTCTGCAACTTCTCAGCTGGCTACTACTACAAATGACTGTGTTTCCAGAGATTCCTACTGAAGGAGAGAAACTCAAAGAGCCCATCAATGCTCTTCATTTGAAGAAGTTCTACAGTTTACATTCTCAGTATGCTCATGTACATACTTATTGATCCTGAAAAAAATCCTAAAAATTGATATATGCTCAAAAATCCTAAAAATTGCAAAATGTCCTAAAAAAATTGATCATCTTAGTGAAAACCTGGCAAACAGGCACTTTGATGTATCTATTATCCTGGTGAAAACCTGGTAAACAGGCGCCTTGATAATACAAAAAAAATAGAAAATGTGAAAAATACAAAAAAAATGAAAAGATCAAAAATATAAAAAAAATAGAAAATGTGAAAAATAAAAAAAATTGAGATATTAAAAAAAATACAATAAAATAAAAAAAAGGAGAAAAGTACAAAAAAATTGAAAAAGATCAAAATGTGCCATTGATGAAAACCTGGTAAACAGGCGTCATGGTAGCAAAAATAGAATCTCTGCCAAGATGGTGAAAACCTGGTAAACAGGCACCTCTTGTTTCCTGAAGCTGCATCTCATCTCAGCATCACTTGGCTCTTAGTTTCTTGCTTTAGTTTGCTTTCCAGCTTTAGTTTGCTTCTTTTGTTTCCTGCTTTGGTTTGCTAGCTCATGCGCTTGTCTTTGAGTTTTCCTCGACTCTTCATAGATTGGAACTGGTTCACACTTGGGGGCACCTGCCTGGTCTAGGGGGCATTGTCCTATCGCTTTCAGAAACTCTTTTTGAGCATCAGTCACTAGTGGTTCTCACTGCGTCTGCCTGCTGATGCCTAGCTACTTTTGAGATTTCTCTCCTTGAGGATCTCTCGTGTATTAGTCGCCAGTGGTTCTCATTACGTCTGCCTACTATCATTATCTCATTGAGACTTCGAACATTATCTTTCTGAATTGTCTTCAATCCACTTGAACACGAACTTGAACTGCAACTCAAACTAAATGTGTGTTCCTTTGAGACATGTTGAGCTTTGTTTTCTTTGAGTGCTTGTTTGTTTGCTTTGCTTTTTTTTCTTTCTGTTTGTTGGTTTAGTTCCAATTATCCAAAGAATTCATTTAAGAGGGGTGTCCGTCTATAAGAGCCTCTATCTCGTATTGGATGGCCATGCGTACCTCTACTCCTTTTATATGGATGCTTTGGTGAGGTTGGTTCTTCTCCTTGTCTTTTGAGTGACTTCTTTCTGCTACTGATGAAATTGTAAATGCTCATCTTGTTAAGTGAACGTAAGGGTCACTGCGAGCAATCTTTGGCAAAAGAAGGAACTCCTGCGTGCTTGGTGTGTTTGTTCGCAAGAGACATTCAGGTCAATCTAGCATTTATGCTCTAATGCTTATGTTAACTTGCTAGATTAAAAGGAATAGGTGTTCAGGTCATTCTGGCTTCTTGTGCCTTAATGCTTACACCTCATTCCGAAAAATTTAAGACTCATGTCATATTCATATTCTCATGATAGCGATATTAGTGAGGATTGTATGACATCTTGCGATTTTCTGAACTTGAAAGGCTCTATGATGATAAATACGGTGAGTCCAACAACCAAGTCCTAGGGTTTGCATTTTCATTTTAAGCTTGCATCTTTAGCGTAGGCTTGCATTTGCATTCTCAGCTTTGAACTTAAGATGATGCCTTATTTACTCTCTTAATTGTCTTCATCAAAGGCTCTCATCTATTTCCTCGAGTTCTTCTTGGTTGCACAAGTATCCGGTCTTCATTGTCGATCCTCGAACATATCTATCCTTTGATTAGTACCTGTTAAATATTGCTACAATCTTGCATGAGATGATTAGTACCATATCCATTGCATTTTATTTCCATTTACATCCATAAACTCATTGCATCTACATCAACATGTGCATCCGCTATAAGCATAAATCATTTATCTATCACTACATTGCATACATTTCTATTCATACATCTAAAGCATATAAGAGCACATCTCATAAACATCATACATTCAAGCAATTTACAACAAGTACAATGATATCAAAAGAATCATCGATCTCATATATATATATCTCTCGATCCAAATGTCATATACAAAGAGGTGCTACTCGAGCACAGTACCAAAAAAAAGAAGAAAAAGCTATGATACAATCAAGATCCACTCCCACTGGGAGGGGGTGGAGGTGGAGGAGCCTGCTGTCCTAATGTCTGCGGTGGTGGCATCGGTCTCTGTGGAGGGGCCTGTGGAGGAGCCTGTGGAGGAACCTGTGGAGGTACTAGAGGAGGAGCCTGTGGAGCCCCAACATACTCAAAAAATGGTGGCACCTGCTCTGATATATCTAGAACAGCCCCGCAATATGCTGCATAGTAATAAGCCACCTGGGCGGCCTCATATCTCATCTCTAATCTTGAGTGCGCTAACTGCGCCCGTAGCTGTCTAATCTCTGCATCCCTATCTACTACTCGAGTCTCCTCTCGGATAAGATGCATGTGGAAATCATCACGCTCATGCAACACCTACCTTACTTTCTCCCAACTCTTCCTGAGAGCCTTCTGTACCTCTCCTACACCTGCTCTAGCTGCCACGTCTGGCATGTCAGTATCCTCCCCCTGTGGTACCTGCTAGGATGTGTTAGCTGTATGTGGTCTCATGGACCTCTACTATGTACCGCTACTCCCTGCTCTGGGATCTGAGCCCATGGTCCTAGCAAGGATGCTCACCTATCTTGATTGGGGCCTCAAAACTCTCTGCCCAGGTCTCTACTGTGGTGCCTGCTGCTGCGCCACCTGCTGCTATATAGGCTGCTCTGCCTGCGCCTGCTGATCCTGTGCTTGCTTCTGCTGTGCTGGCTGCTGCTGCGCTCCTATGCCAACTGGATCTGTGAACCTCGAATGAGGCCATGCAATCAACTGGTCCCTGTATGCAGGTGTCACCCCTGCATTGGTGACATCCACCATGTAGTCCCATTGTGCTGGTGGGATGCGTGACTCTATCACGCATCACCCCGGATCCAATCGTGCATGCCACCCCTTCTTCTCCTCGTCAGAGAAGCGAGCGTAGGGGTAGTACTCCTGTGAAATATCCTGCTGTCTACCAAACTGGCGCAGGACACATGTAACCAAGAATCTCTCAATCATCTGAATAGTCCATCCAATCAGTGGACGTGACACGAACATGGTAGCAAGCTCTCTCTGAGCATCGTCCCAGGGCTCAGTAGCTATCCAAGGTCTCTAGACTACAGTGACCATGTCATCCAACTGTGCTCTCCACTGCTCTGTCTTACCTAGCAGGGGCTGGGTCATCACACTTGAATATCTGTAAATATAAGGCTCCAGCGCCTGTCGCGTATCATGAAAAAGGGGTCTACAAATGGGGAGGTGCTCCCAGGCCCAAACCTGTAAGATGAAGACTCCTACCGCCATCGATCTCGCACCTCTGTACACAATCTCATGCATCTCGTGATACATGTGTGCCAGCATACACTCCCCCCATCAAAATCTCACAGCTGGTCTGTCCAGCATCCTTTGCAGCATGGTACCCCAACCACACTCTAGTCCATGCTGACCTTGATCAGGTACGAGGTAACAACTTAGAAATATAGCCAACACGACCTGGAATGGATGAGCTCCGCCATATCTGTGCACCAGATCCTCCCAAGAGATGGCCCGACCCATCACAAGGTCATCCCTGAAGATAGTCATCAAGGCCACTGTACCCTACCGTGACTGTGTATTGTACTCAGCACGAGTACCATGAATGGGTATCCACAGGATCCTATATATGTCCTCGGTGGTCACTGTCATCTCCCCCATCAAAAAATGAAATGTGTTCGTCTCCGAATGGAAATGCTCTACCAGTGCAGTAAGAAGCCTGTGATTCACCTGAATGTTGGGTAACTCACGCAAATATCCCAAGCCCAGAGCATCAATGTGAGCACTCTCGGCATCTGTCAGTCTCTGAACTAATGTAGTAATAACAGGGTGGTGTGCCCGGAATGCGATATCTGGAAAGTCAACCTGCAAAGCAAACGACGACACTGGGTCAGTACCTTAATCATGTTGGTTTTCACTACTACAACAACAACTATAGCAGAGCATCTATCCTATGACAAGACTCTACAAGACTTTATTTGGCTGATTTCATGCTAATCTGATAAAATTTTGGGACACTTGCAATAGTCTTTCACGTGAGAAAAGTGTTCTTTTGCACGAGAAAACTACCACTTCGCGCGAGAAAATAGAATGTTCGCGCAAGATGCCCCTCCAGCTCGCGTGAAGTTCTAGCATTCGAGCTTGCTAGTTTGCGCGAGGAAACCAAAATCTCACGTGAAATAAAATTTAGGTTTGCGCAAGAGAACTACTTTCTCATGCGAGATTTCACACTTTTTCCCTAATTACGCTACATTCTCTTAAATCTAACCTATCACACTGTATGAATTGAAATGCAAGGAAGTTTATCGACTACTTATAGGTGCATCATACTCCGGTGGCCGGGCATGTCATCGGGAACGCTCAAATCGGTGTGTATGTAGTGGCAGACCCTCTATCTTAGAGCTCAGAATCACTAAAAGACAATGATGAATAATGATTTGAAAATGACTCCTCCGGGCCTTATATAGCTTTTGACCTAATTTTTGAAAGTGCTTTGTTTTGCGTGAAAATTGCACCCTTTGCTAAATCGACTGTTCTGAATCCATTTTTGGGATTGAAATTGAAATCTGACATCTCTAAGTGGCTCAAAATCACATTTTACATATTGGACTCCTTCTGGATCGGATGCTTGTGCAGTCAGCCTTTGGTGTCATTTTCTAACCAGATCCTCATCTTTACATCATGTTCTTGAGATCTTTTCTCTTTTCATCAAAGTCAATTCAAGTCAAATTTAGTCAACCATGGTCAACTATGGTCAAACTTGGTCAACATGACCTCTGCTTTGCTCCGATTCACTTCTGTAGCTTCCCGAATCTAGTCTAATTGCTCTTTGCTCTGCAATCTCTTATTGTTTATCATCTTTTGACATGTCATCTTTCAATTTCGCTCCCGAGGGGGCAGGATGATTACATCATTTGAATCTTGTCGAATCTATTCTTGAATTAGTCTGATTTGAATCATCAGTTCTCATCGCTAGGGGCATCTTGGTGCCTCGCATCTTGTTATCTTATCATCTATCTTTTAGGTATCTGAGCAATCTAACTCGGATCCTCAAGGGCCAAGCTTCGTTCTGGAGATGGTTCTTGAAATCTTTTTAGATATTGGAGAAATCTAACCCTAATTCCTGGGAGTCAAGCTTCGTTCTGGAGATGACTCTCAAAATCTCTTTTAGACCGTTATCTGGGCAATCTAACCTGGGTCTCGGAGGACTAAGCTTCGTATTGGGGCAATCTAACCCTGATTCGGAGATAGTCCTAAATCTGCATCTTCATCAATCGATATTGGGCCAATCTAACCCCGATTCCGGTTCTCTTCTAAGACCGTTGTCTTCGCAATCTAACTTAGACTTCAGAAATTCTCATCATCTGTCACTTCAGACTATTCTTTGAATCAATGCACTGTTCACATATCAATTCAAAGAGGGGCAAATGTAATACGCCAAAATTGACACCTATTTAATTTCATCAATTTTGGTGCATTATCTCGATTTTACATCACCAAAGTCCTAGTTCCCTAGGCAATTTTCTCTCTCCTACCTGACTTAATTTGACTTGATGTCAATTGCAAAGACCATAAATTGCAATAATCAAACGTTAAATTAATTCCTAAAGTCTTAGACTTAATTGGCTAAATTACCCCTATGATAAATTAATTTAATTATAAAGTCCTAAGTGCTTTCTAATTAAATTAAAAATCTACCCTCTTTAGCTAATTACCCATAAAAAGGAATTAATAATTACTTGATATTCGAATGGACACACTTTTTTGAATTGATAATTCTTGATATTCGAAAGGTCACCTATGTGGCATTTTCCATTCTTTTTATTAAGTAATTCTTGCATTTTTTATCTCAATATGGGAATGAAGGGTCAGGAGTTTTGAATCAAGAAACTCTTCCTCCTCCTCTTGGCTCTTCTATTTAATGAACCTCTTTTTCTCATTCAAGAGAGCAATTTTTGAGAGCATCCTTACTATAGCATTTTTTTAGTCTCATATCTCGTTATTTTCAAAGCTCTTTTATTGCATTATCTAGTTTAATTTCTCATATTAATGTAATTGCATCTCATATTAGATTAAATTTGATTACTTGTTCTTAGTCTAATATCATCTTATTTTCAAAATCAAATAAAAATCTGCATTTCATATTTCTTTCAAAGTTTTCTAGATTAATTGCATTCATTCTTAGCTTAGTTTCATCTTGCTCATCTTTATTGCTTCTTGGAAATCCTCCATTGTTGAATTGGTCTCCTGGCTGTTGGCTCTCATTCTAAGAGTATTCAAACACCCCATTCACATAGGAGGCAACAGGTCACCTCACCATGGAATTTGGATTGAGTTCTCTATACTCTCTCCCAAATTCTATCAAGTGAATAATGACCATGTTGTATTGTGCCTGATTTAGAGGTCACATTCAGTCACATACAGATACATGCCCCAGTTTGAACAAGTAATGATAATGATTATGTACCATTGAGAGATTGTGCAAGATATCTGAAGGACAATCTATTGATAGATCATGAGGAATATTTGATATTAATGCTGCATGATTGATAAAGCTGCATGAAAATGAAAGGATACTGCATTGAGAAAATGATAAGCTTGACATATGATAAGTGTAACTAACCAATTGATGGAAATGATTAGGATAACCAGATGGAATGAGTTGATTAAGCTAATTGGGCTAGTTGATAGACGATTGAGTTGATAAGGCTAGTTGATAGCCAATAAGGTTGATTGAGTTAGTTGATAGCTGATTGTGTAAATTAGGATAAATTTGTAGTGATTTGATTGTGGACAGAGAAGCCAAGATTGATGTTGATAGAAGGGTGATGCCCTGATATTGATGTTGATTTATAACTTGATTAATTTGATATTGCTAGGATTGACATGTATCGGTTTGGAGATGATGATCATAAGAGAGTAAGCGATGAAGGAAGGATGATAAAAGGGATATGAGAAATGATGGAAGATAGATGAAAAAGATGATGATAATTCTTGTTCTTTTTTATATGTTGTATCATCATTGAGCTTATTATGACAATTGGATGAACTCATCTAGAGATGGAATAGATCTTGTAGTGCCCAACCATTGTTTACTTTTCAGTTTTATATTGCCAAACTCTTTTAGGCCACTTTTATGTGTGCATTGATTATTTCAACTTTATTATTGTTAGCAAACAAACTTGTCTTCAACAATAATGAAATATATTGACTCCAAATGCCTAGAAAGAAGAACAAAATGTACTAATAGCTGGATAAGTTATCATTAATTGATAACTCTCCTCTGAATTGAGAGGTACAACTCCCTCTTAAGATTTATGTAATGAATGAAACATGATTATGTCTTTAACCAGAAGACACAAAGGCACTAGCATCTACCCATCAACACAAAGTGAATGCTATTATTAGACTTACTAGATTTACTAGCTAAATAGTGAGAGAAAGAAACAAATAACCTCATGACCACCGATTCAATCTTTCAAATTGCAAGGAAAAAGAAATGAATTAAATGTCTTATTTTGCAAACTATGAGTTTGTGAACCAACTGATTTACAAATGCATATGCACTTGACATGACAATACAAGACTGTATTCAAAATTTGAAAGAAGTGACCGCATGATCAATTTTAATCCAAGAAATAAATATTCAAACCTCATGATCTGATATATAAATTCCTCTTTATCTCAAACACATGAAAAAACAACCACAAGATTATTTTGCATCTGCAGTCCTGTCAAGCTACCCATAAAATAAAGTAAAACATAATTAATGCCCCACCATCTTCCTTACAATACATATTCAACAAAGTGTTTTTTCCCCTTGAAGCCACCAGACTGTTAGAAATAGGGAATACTGAGAGGGGGGGGTGAATCAGTATTCTACAAACTTTATCTTTTGCCCAAATATGGATATGATAGTTTATCTTTACACATGCATAACATAAGAAGCTAAACAACATGCATAGCAATAAAACTAAAGAACTCATAACACATGATATGTTCTTGAGGAAACCCTGGCCAAGGGAAAACCCTGGTGGGGATGGTACCCACAAAGATCCACTAATCAAAAGTATCCTGTTAAGGATATTGACCCTGTTAGGAGTTTATTACAAGCATACAGTGTATCAGTCCTGATTAAGGGACTATAGGCCTTGTTAGAAGCCTCAACCTTGTTAGGAGTTGTCAATACAAAATCTAATTACCAGATGAGCCCACTGCCCAAACAAGTAATGTACAATGTATACTGATTACAAAATGGATTAAGGTACATAACCTTATGCTACTTGCATCAATATCTTTTTGCTGCTCTTACATTTGCATCACATCATTACAATATTACCACATATCTCTGCTTCTTCTTACAATTACAATTACATATATACAAGTTATTAAGGATAATAAATTTACATGGTCGTCTTCCATATATGTTTATCTAAGGATTAACATCTAGGATGTCATCCCTTTACATTGTTAAGACATTATTTTGATAAACAAAATAATCCCTTAACTCTTTACCAATCCTGTCTTCAAAACTATCCTGTCAGCTTAACACTATCTTTGGTAAAACTGTCATAACTAATTCCATACATGCTGTACTAACTTGCACTCTGAGATGGGTCATCATTAGACATCATAGAGTCTATGTTCAAGTGCACAAGCACTAAACTTACTCTAGTCAACGTGGCAAACAAAAAATGTCCTCGGGTACACTGGTGAAAATGCTGTCTCACACTTAGACAAATTTGAATGCGCTCTGCTATACTTGCTCTCTGACCTTTGCACTCTTCATGTGGATCATATGTTTCCATAATGATAACATCTATGTACTCAACTCAGCCAAATTTCCAACAATCTCCCCCTTTGTCATTGGTGGCAACATATGAGAAATTTGGCTAAGTGTACAACTCAAAATCTCAAAATTGTCTCAAAATTGGCCATAGTATAACATATACATATACTATCCTTATAACTCCTCAAAATATCATTTCTAATACAGTAATCCCCCTAAGAGTATCAATCCATATCATATACAACAATTTTCTGCTCTATATCTCTCCCCCTTTGACAACAATGACAAAATAAAGTAGGGAGGGCTACAAAATTGTGTCACAAAAAGATTATACCTTAGTTCCTTATTGCAAAGTTGGTAGGCTTGCAACACCATCTACAAAATCAACTTTCATTGCTTCTATCTCCTTCTCCCATGATTTCTTAATGGAATCTACCACATTGAGTAAAGTGCTCAGTCCATAAGCTACTATTTGACATGCTTGAAGGTTTTCAAAGTTAAATTTATGAAAAGATGCCTTTGCCGAAAGACATTCTTCCAACTATTCTTCAATTACACATAACTTCATAGAAGTGTGCTCTCTCAAAAGAGTAAATCTTCTCATTTTTTTGTTCCTTTCATCTTGCAAAACTCTAATTTCATCATAAAGCTTCCTAACTTTCTTCTCAATATCTAATACCTTCACATTGGGGCTAGAAAGAAGGTTACATTCATTCTGAATTTCTGCTTCTTTCAACTTCATCTTCTGATCTTCTTCTGCTGTTAAGGTCTCTAATTTTGTACACTGTATGTACAAAGATTTTCCTGTTCCCAAATGCTTTCTAAAGTCCTTGATATAGATATCAAGACTATTAATATCATTCCTGATATTCTGACTAATATTCAAAAGCATTTTAGCTTCATAAGCTGCTTGAGCTCTCACTTTTGCAATATCAGATAGATTAGTGAATTCATCATCAAAAGTGATCATTACCTTCTTAGCTTTCTCCAAAGGGTCTGCCTCTGTAATTTGTGTAGTTACAATGCTTTGTAACTTGTCAGTTAGTTCCTTTAGACTCCCTTCAAGATTCTTCACTTTCTTGTTCTTGCCAATAATCTTATTTAAAGAAGTGATCAGTTCCAACTGATCATCATCATCAACTTCTTTTCCTAAATCCTCAAATAACGATCCAATTTCCTTCTTCTTTCCAGTCTCAAGAGTAAGACAAATGTCTTCTTTGATAGGAATAGGTACTTGAATGTCTGTTGCTTTGGGTTCTTCAACAATGGTTTGTGTCTGCTCTGCTTCTGTATCAGGTTCATCAAGAGCCAAATTGTCAACAATGTTTCCTAAATTCTTGAATACATTGTCATCAGTATCCAAGGTGACCTTTGTACCTTCTACATTCATTCATTCATCTTTAATGCTAATAGCTAGAGGAAAAGAAATATCCTCTTGTTCTGCTTCACCTGCTTGATCTGTTGCAGTTGATGGTTCTCCAACAATTTCTGCCATAACCTTGATTATTGCCTTCTCTGTATCAGAGTTAACTTCTTCATATCTACCTCCCATAATTAGAATGGTTCTCCTTTTGGTTCTCAGGTGGTTTCTTAAGGCCTTCAGTATCTACTTCAGGTGTGTGTCATCTCTCACATCACAAAGCTTTCTTACTAGATTCTCTCTGATAGAAGTGTCTTCTTCTTATGCTCTCTTCTTTCTATTTACAAGTTTTTTATACAAGTCATCAGGTATCTGACCCTGAATAGTGTCAAACTTCTTATTTTCCAAAACCACGTGCTTTATAATTGCATTCTCCAAGTTAAGTCTGTTTGAATAATCATAAAGACTATAGTACTTATTCATTCTGGTAAAGTCTCCATTTTCAATAATCTGCTCATTTAGCTTTTCAACTTTAGGTTTCCAAGCTTTCTTCTTAACCAAAGTAGTGTCATCATCTTTAATTATTGCAACTTTCCTAGGAACTGGTAGCACCAAAACTTTCTGCCTCTTACCAGGTCCAGTAGCAATTTCTTTCATTCTCTTGCTAGGAGTGGAGGAGGTAGACCTAGTAGGTCTGCTTGTTTCTTATTCCATCTCTGGTTCCTCTACTTTCACCTTGACTTGAGGTTCTTTCTGCTGTACTACAATTGGTGGGGTAGACAAAACTTCTTTCTATTCACTCATTCTGATTGCTGCTGCTGTGTTCTTTGCTATCTCAAACTCATGTTGTGTCAATCTTGAATCTTTCAATATTTTCTTTATAGTTCTGTCAACTCTCTTCTTAGACTGCTTCTCCTCAATTATAGCTTTTGTAGAGTTGAAATTCTCTTCAAAAGTTCCAAACCTTTTGCACTGAGTGTCCAACTTACACTTAAGTAACTTGCCAACATATTCTTCTATTTCTATCTTAGATATCTCATAGCCAAGAGGGTCTATGAACTCAGTTCTAGGTTCCACTGCTTCAATATAGGTAAAGTCAGTGTCAACCATAAAACATATATCATCTTTATATTTCTCCACAATAGGCTGTGGAATCCTTGATCTGCTGATTA
The DNA here is from genome assembly GCA_027943335.1 of Chamaecyparis obtusa. Classification (NCBI taxonomy): domain Eukaryota; kingdom Viridiplantae; phylum Streptophyta; class Pinopsida; order Cupressales; family Cupressaceae; genus Chamaecyparis; species Chamaecyparis obtusa. The sequence continues at coordinate 300,103 of BSBK01001785.1, forward strand.
CCAATTTCTAAAATGTCTTTATCACTAACATAGCACTCTCATTCACTTTGTCAATAACATGTTCCATATATACTTTATTTATCCTTTCCATAGTATATTGACCATCATTCCAATCATTTGCAATGGTGTACAAAAATCTTCTCAATAGGTGGAAAAACATGTATGTGATTAAGGATGAAAATCTAAATTGTGCATACTTAGTTTTCTTAATCTTCTCCAAGTTTTCAAACAATTGTATTCTCAGAATTTCACACATATCAACTGGTACCTTGTCAATACACATTAAATAGGCTATGTGTACCATTCCAGCTGCCATGTCATCTTCTCTAGAATTTGTACAAAACTTAGTTGTTAGGTACTTGCATAAATATCTAACATCATGTTGTTTGATCTTGCTAATCACAATTCCTCTGCCGTTATAGGTTGATTCTGTGTTGTCCATGACTATTTTCCTCATATTATTTTCATTTAAAGGAATAGCACCATTTTTAGATAGTCCAGTGACTTCATGAATCAAGTCAGCTGTAATGTCTATCACTCTATCCTCTAGCCAAAACTTTCCATTGTGAATTTAGCTCAAAATAATCTTAGTGCATTCTTCATTGTCAAATTCATACTGCAATGCATACTTAACAATCTCATTGTCTTTCAAATGTTCATATCCTTGTTTCAATGTCATATCTTGATTGTAAATCTTCTGATATTCATGGGTAAAATCACTATCACTGATGGTTTCTAGCTTGCATCCAAGATAACTTCTCACATTCTCCAAATGCAAAACTCCATTTGGTACAGATGATAATGCTAAACTAGGGTTATCTTCTTCCAAGGGTTCTACTGGTTCCCTCTTCATTCTAGGTCTATTTTTGTCTTTAACATTATGAATTAAAGATACATCCATGATTGCTTCTAGTTCTTTATACCGATTCAAAGATCTACCAAGTAAAATACCTCGAATTCATGATTCTAGGGCCTGCATAGATTCGGCGCTCAAATCCTTCACCAAATCATTCCAAAATGCTTCCAATCACTGCTCTTTATTCTCCTAAACACTTCAACTCACTTTGATAATCAAATAATATCGATCATAACTTTTATTACTTCAATCTCACTTAGGTTTGACATCGCATTCAATTCTTTTGCCGCTTCTTTCCAAAAAGCTATTTCTATTAACCTGTAAAAACTTAAAACTACTTGCGATCTCGCAAAACATAATATTTTCTTTTGCGCTCTTAACCATAGCATCAGTACATCATAAACTACCTTACATTAACTACGCAAAACTTAGTTCATCATAAATCTACTTCTACACTAATTCTAAGTTCCTAATCTACTATAATTATCATAAATCAAGTGCTTATAGATAGGTTAGGTAAGGATTCATTCTTACCACTTGATACTTCACCTTTCTGATTACCTTCAATGTTGAATATGTCTCCTTGATCTGTGCCTTTAACATACTTCACTTCATCTGCATTACTAAAGCAACCTTTCTGTTTGTTTCTTGCATCTTCATTTCTTCTTTCATGATTTCTAGGGTTAGGGTTAGGATAAAAAACTCCATTGTTCATTCTGCAAAATCTTTCTGTATGTCCAATCTTGTTGCATATCTAACAAATAGTTCCATTGTTTCCATATCTTGGTCCTTGCTGATTGATTTGTGATTTGCTGTTTCTAGCAATGTGTCCAACCTTGTTGCATCTATAACATACTACTCCATTTCTTCTGTTCATATCTTCAGTAGGTCTCTTATTTGCATTGTTAGTATTCCTAAACATTCTAATACCATAATTGTTTTCAATAACTTTAGGTTTTTTACATTCAATAGCTCTATGTCCAAAACCATGACAATTATAACAATAACCATTAAGAGGTTTAAATTGCTTACCTATGCAATCTTTCTTCATATGACCAATAGTATTACAACCAAAACATCTACCTTTAAATTCTCTTTGCATACCTTTGGGTGATTCTTCTTGCTTAGGTGGTTCTTCTCCTTTAGGTGATTTTTTTGATTTGTTGATCTCATCAGACTTCTTCTCATCTAGACTTTCAGATATTTTCAGATCCGGTTCCTTGTTCTCAACATTTGTTCTAAATATGTTAAATCCAAGTCCAGTCTTATCATAGGATGGTTTCCCAAAAGATACTTGTCCATCGATCTTCTCACTATTTGAATATAGCCTTTCAAGTTGTTGTTTGGATTGAGTCAGTTCACCTTTCACAATCTTGTTGTATTTCTCAAGTTCAACATACTGCAAATTGACTTTCTCAAGTTCAAATTTCAGTTCTTCATTTTCAATCTTCAACTTTTCATTCTCAGATCTCAGATTTTCTTCATTCTTGCTATTTCCATCTTTCAAACTTAATTTTAGTTTTTCTATCTTCAGTTCATGCTTAAGGATCACATTTTCTTTTTCTAAATTATCATCACAATCTTCAATAAGAATTTCGGATTCTTTTTCAGATTTCAGATCTTCCAACTTCCTTTTCAGTTTCTCAATGAGGTTCTTTGCATCATCATATTTCCCTTTAAAAGTGTCTCTTTCATCAGTAAGCATATCAATCTGTTCAAGAGCTTCTTCAAGATTCTTTTGTTGTTGATCCATATCCATAGAGATCTTACTCAAGCTGCTAGGCTTTCCTTGAATGATTCTTTTCCGAGTAACTATGCTCTGATACCAATTGTTAGAAATAGGGAATACTGAGAGGGGGGGGGGGGGTTGAATCAGTATTCTAAAAACTTTATCTTTTGCCCAAATATGGATATAACAGATTATCTTTACACATGCATAACATAAGAAGCTAAACAACATGCATAGCAATAAAACTAAAGAACTCATAACACATGATATGTTCTCGAGGAAACCTTGGCCAAGGGAAAACCCCAGTGGGGATGGTACCCACAAATATCCACTAATCAAAAGTATCCTATTAAGGATATTGACCTTGTTAGGAGTCTATTACAAGCATACAGTGTATTAGTCTTGATTAAGGGACTATAGGCCTTGTTAGAAGCCTCAACCCTGTTAGGAGTTATCAATACAAAATCTGATTACCAGATGAGCCCACTGCCCAAACAAGTAATGTAAAATGTATACTGACTACAAAATGGATTAAGGTACATAACCTTATGCTGCTTGCATCAATATCTTTTTGCTACTCTTACATTCACATCATATCATTACAATATTACCACATATCTCCGCTTCTTCTTACAATTACAATTACAAATATACAAGTTATTAAGGATAATAAATTTACATGGTCAGCTTCCATATATGTTTATCTAAGGGTTAACATCTAGGATGTTGCCCCTTTATATTGTTAAGACATTATTTTGATAAACAAAATAATCCCTTAACTCTTTACCAATCCTGTCTTCAAAACTATCCTGTCGGCTTAACACTGTCTTCGGTAAAACTATCATAACTAATTTTGTACATGGCATACTGACTTGCACTCTGAGATGGATCATCATTAGACATCATAGAGTCTATGTTCAAGTGCGCAAGCACTGAACTTACTCCAGTCAATGTCACAAACAAAAACTGTCCTTAGGTACACTGGTGAAAATGCTGTCTCACACTTAGACAAATTTGAATGCGCTCTGCTATAATTTCTCTCTGATGTTTGCACTCTTCTTGTGGATCATATGTTTCCATAATGAAAACATCTATGTACTTAGCTTAGCCAAATTGCCAACACAAACTACCAAAAAAAAAGAACCCACTTTTTCTCTAAAATCCCTCCTCAAATAATTCTCATTGATTCTCCTTGTAACTGATTCTTGGAAACCCTTACATTATTCTATTACTCATAGGTAAAAATCAAACTTATCTTTCCACCTTTAATGATGTGTTAATACATGGACATTGCTTACATCAGCAAGAATTATCATTTTAATCTATAATTACAAGCCTTCTCATCTTGTCCATAATTTCCACTATGGTGTTGGTAATCTTGAATATCTTTATGGGTCTTAATTTCAAAACTCTCCACGAAATGAGCTTTCATAATAATTTTTTTTTTCAAAAATTTATGGATAGACTCGTACTTAGAGATTAATAACTTTTTAGCTCAGTAATATTTTTAAAATCGCTCTGGTGGAAGCCTGAGAAGCAAGCTTGATTTTGCACAACATATCCAAAATTGAGCGTAATCTAATGGTTAAATCAATAGATATGGCTCTTGCACTGAGACTCATTTATGGCATCAGAGAAATCTGGTTAGAACTTGTTGAAGAAATCATTTGAAAACATTAATATTTGTTATCCTGTATGAGTTCTTTTTAATGTATGGTGGGAATCCATATGTTTTAGCAGAAGAGTCAACCTCTCCATTTCTGAAATAGAATAATCCCCTTTGATTTTCTAATGCAAATCATCGTGCACATGGATGAATATCCATTTCTAATGTACATTACTTTCTGACTAGTTAATGGAGCTTTCCTCTTCTTTTGTAAACTTTTCATTTTCTCTGGCCAAGGAGAGTTGACACCATCAATATGATGATCATATTCCATTAATTAGAGACTAATTTCAATAATGATGGGACCCCCCTTTGGAACTGCATTTTAGATTTTTGGACTGATCCTTTGGACTATACCTTCAAATTTGGATATGCATTTTGAATTAGTGAATTGTACTTGGAAATTTGAACTGTGGACCTTGTAGTTGAACTATAATTTTGAACTTGCAATTTGAACCCACGGGAGATGGAAAATTAAACTTCGAACCTTGAACTTGGAACTTCTTGGTTCGAGGTTCAAGTTCAATAGCTCCTCTTGCAATGTTGTCCCCTTACAAAGTATAACTTCACAAAAGCACCATAAACAAGAACCACTACAAATTATGAAAAAATTTGGAGAAATTTCTTCATGGGACTTGTTTTTAAAAATTTAAAAGCTTGGTGCTAAAGGCAAGAAAACATGTAGGACATTATAATTTCTTTGAGAGATAAGGTTTTGTGGTTTCCTTTGTTAATCTCATTACATGTCTTTGAATGTACCTAATTTTCCTATACATATAGGTAGGTTAGGCATTTTTTTGTCATGCCATCATTTGAGATATTTTGTGAGAGGTCGACTAGGAAACTATCAAAACTCCATGAAAATGATTGTACTTCTATGTATCAAGCATTGATTTCTACATTGCCCAAGGTAAAAATGAAGAAAATTAAAAATCCTAAGACAAAATCTTGTGAGACTTCCGCCTCATCTTCTAAATAGGTTCATACTAAGAATGAGAGATCCAAATGTACCTTTTGTTAGGGAAATGGACATAATGAAAAAAATTATTATAAGAATGAGATTCATGAGTGGACAAAATAAGGAGCATCATATTTATATTCCTTCTTCATCTAGAGATATGGGATGTATTATTGATTCAGAAGCTTCAATGCACATTTTTATTTCATGATTCTATGTTCTCTTAGAGCACCAACTTAGGGTAGGCTCTTGACTACAAACAATTAGTGCAATGCCTCACCAGGGAACCCATGAGAATTTAACCTAAAACATGTTGCTATGTTTACAAAATAATTTCTTTTCTCAAGAGTTTACAAACTAATAATGATAACAATATAGAAGCAATACAACATAAGATACAAACAAGTGCATAAGTACAACTCAATTACAATTAAAAACTCTCAAGAGTTCCATGACGTAGAATTATGTATACATTAATTAATTATTTTAAATTAAGTATAATTACAAATACCTCATATACAAATAAATAACAAGTACAACCTAATTAAAAAGAAACATAGATACAACCAATACCATAAGGTATGTACATGATGTAACAATAACCGATTAAAAAGTATAGTACAATATCCTAAAAGAATCACATCTGAAACACTAATACAATGTACAAATATAAACATCATAAGATAGATATGAGGAAGCCTCTAATGAAGAATAAGAAGAAGGTAACATCCACAAGGATCATCTAGCACTAGTACAAAAATGTTAGAATCTCAAATGGTAAAAGATACCAAAAGATCCCACTCGAATAACAATCACAAAATCCAACACAACAAAACAACTAATAAATAGATCCTGAAGGCTCCCTATCTCAAAAGGTACCACCAACTAATGATAAAGAAAATATAGTAAATATCAAAATACTAACAAGTACCTAAACACCAAATGCCAAACAAATATCCACCACCAAATACTAAATACCATAGACATACCACTAGAGACAAATACATAGACTACAAATGAGACTTAGGCTACATACTATGAGAGTTTCATAATTTGATCATATACCCTCAAGCATTGAGTTACCCTGGACTGGCCACTCTGGGCCCCAAACCCTCAATACGATCCATGTAGAACTAGATTACCCTCTCATGAAAAAGAGGAATCCCAATCATACCTACTCTCTAGGTATCATCCCATTACCATCCCTACCCTATATAAGTGCTCAAGATATGGGTGAGGCATTATCACTAATTATGTTTTTAATGAGCTCTTCAAATTTTAATTACTAAGTTATGACTTATTAACAAACTTACGATAGGTTACCTTGCTAGTGACCACTTTGGGCCCCAGAATCCTATTGTAAGCCAGTCCTTAAGATGCAGCTATTTAACCTCCCCTAGGCACATAAGTCATAATTAATCACCTAAGTCCAACAAAAATATAATAATCAAAATTTCTAGTTCCCACAAAACATAAGGAACAACTTCAGGTTCTCAAAATCATGACACCAAAGTACTCTAAAATGTATAAACTATAATCATGAGCATATGACTAAACCAAGGTTTGGTGAATAATTGAGATGGTATTCACACCACAAATACATACACATGTCACCATAGAAAATAAAAAAAACCTCAAAACCCTATGGTATGTGAATCCCAAGGTTAACTTAAACCCTCAAAATAATAATAAATAAAAAAATAACAAATAAAACAACAAAGTATTAAAATAAATAAATACAACTGCAAGTCCTAATTAATTAAAAATAATCCCTTCGTTGACTAACTCCAACTTGACTTAAAAATATAACCATTTGACAACATTTACATATCTATGCAATCTTGTACACATAAATATAATTCTTTAATTATATTAAATTATAACTATCCATTATAATTATTAAGATTGATTATAAATTAAGATTAACAAAATATTAATTAAAACTAATATATTAAAATTATAAATTAATTTATTAATTAATTTTTTTTAAATAAATAAAATTTTATTAAACTAAAAAAATATTAAACAATGTAATAATGGGGGGAAGCACGACCCCACCCCAAAGCTGTCGTGGGCAGCAAGAGCTGCCATGACAGCTCTGTTGCCATGCGACAACACTGATTGTCGTGGCCAACAAGGGCTGCTATGCTAACCTTTGCTGCTACAACAACAAGGCTATTGTGCGACAACCGTTGCTGCCGCCAATAGTCAAACTATCGTGTGACAACCCTTTTCTATCGTCGACAACCTTGAGCTGCCGGGAGGGGGGGGGGGGGTTAGGGGGAGGAAACCCTTGCTCCCTCCTAATTTTATACTATATTATATATATATTTTTAAATTTTTTTCTTTCTTTCTTTTTTTAATTTATGACAAATAAATATTGTATTATTTTTCTTTCAATAGCCTCTTTTAAAATTTTTTTTAAAATAAAGAATTCAATAAATAAATTCCTAATTTTCCAATTATTTTTCATTCAATAAGACTAGGGTTTTCAATAAGATTAATTTTCTTGAATAAGACTTTCACATAAAATCATATTTACATATATATCTATCTACATGCAATTATATATCAATTATATATCCATGCAAATTATTGAGACAAAATAATTATCAATTTTGGGTAAACACCCTAACTAGGAAAACTTACACATTTCCTTAAAACGTCTTCCTAGGTTTTCAAACAATCCCAATAGAATACCAGATATATTATTGACATCAACACTATTCCAAAAATCCTCAAAAATAAAATTGATTAAAAATAAAAAGCCCTTTTTCAATTCATTCACTTTAAACAATTCCAGACACGAAGCAAACACTATTTTCAAAGGAAGGATTTTACAAAAAAAAGGAATTTTGAACCCTACCTCAAACAACATCTAAATTCAAAGACAAGAAGAATCAAATTCAACCTCCAAAATTCCAAGCTTTCAATAATATCCCAAATTCACCCAAGAGAGCTCCTCCAAAACCTGATAGAGGTTCTGAAATAATAACCCAAAAACCTCTCATATAGGAAGCCTATTCCACCTAGGGTTTCTAAAACATGCAAATCCAAAATCAGAACTTAACTCTCAACCTTGTTTTTATCAAACCCTCTTTGCATGATTAATTATAATTAATGATAAAATATGCACTTTTCTACTCATCCACTTCTAACTCAATTTTAACTTAAAATCATATTTCACTTTATTAATTAAATGTGCAAATTGAATCGTATTTAATATTTTAATTTACTAATTTAATATTTAAGATATCTTAAAAAATATGCTACTTGATAAATAATTGTCAATAGATATTATCTATGCATTTAAATTCTAAATTTTATATTTAATATTTAATTACATCTCCAATTTTCATAATTAGACTTTTAATTAAGTCTTTTAATAAATAAAGGTATTTAATTAACACTCTATAATTAAATATCCTTATATTTAATATTCCCATATTTATAAAATATAATTATTCTAATCTCATAATTAATCTTAATTTAATTATTTTAATCAAATAACCACACAACAAACTCGCTTGACTCACAACACACGAGAATCAACTAACTCAAATAACAAACAAACTCCAAGGAAGGGCTCATGAATTCACATCACCTTGACGAATTCAGATGGGTAAGAAATAGATACTTGTCCATTATTTTAGGACAATCAATGGATTGGCTTGGGATTTGGATTTGTATGTTATCTCCGCCCTCTTACCATTGAAATATTGACCCAAAATGAATGAAACCAATTTCATCCTTTAGATATTGAAGTTAAAAATATAATCTCGAAAGAATTACATCGTTATCATATTTTAAAAAAAAGTTATGTTGATCCAAGTGACAGTAACTCCTTAAAAACACAGTTTTTTCATGCAAATCACTTTTTGAAGGAGAAGGAAAAATGAATTTAAATGAATTTTAATTTTAAAAAAAAAAAATATTTAGAAACTAGAAATAAAATTCTAAAAGCCTCTAGTTTACATCATCTTCAAATTCCAAATAGTTTTGCAGCAACATGTGTTCGAAAGTGAAGTTTTTTCTCAGAATGTTGATCTCTGTGTCAAAGTTGGCCAAAAAGTGGGACACACTATTGTAGGACCACCCTAATGCTTATCTGATTGGTCGAATTGATCATCAGTCCAAGGTGTATACCTTTGACCACTTACTTAATTATGATCCTTATATTCCTTGGTCTCCTCCATCTAGTATTTGGAGTAATAATTTAGTTTCTCTTAAAATGGCTTTATGGATCCAATCACGATTGTTCCATTACCTAGTTCATTATAGTTGATAGTTGGCATGCATTTGTAGACTTTAACATAGCAAGACCTATTTGGTTTGTTATATTTGTAGTATCAAGATGAAGTCATTTTAGGTGTTTTACAATTAGTTTTTCATTCTTCTTCTATGGGTTTTTCAGGACATACTTGAGGGGGTCACTCTCCCAATTTTAGATTTTACATTAGACGATGTTCTTGAGTCTCCTAATTCCATTGTTTCTTCCTTGATTGGGATTATTCCTAGTATTTATGAGACATCTTCAGAGGCACTTGGTTATTCTTTAGAGTTTTCATTTATGAGACTTCTTCCTTTTTAATTCTTCTTGGAGATAAAGCTTTTTATACATGTACCATTGGATTTGTTTCTTCCCAAGAGGAAAAATGTTATTTATTTTATTCATTGGATACTTTTTCAGCTTCAAACTTGTTCAAGAAATTTCGAGGACACTTCATTATGTAGGGACATATTGTCTCTATATTTCCCTTAATTGTGTTGATATTATGGCCTTTATGACATATAGATCAACCATCTTAAGGCAATAATAATAAATATATAGGATATATTTATTAGTGTAAATCGATATAAATAATAATAAAAAATATAGGTGATATTTATTATTTATTGTTTATCGATATTAATTACATATATATATATATATATATATAAATAGAAATTTAAGTAAATAACAAATAAAAGATTATTTATTATTTCACTTGGGAGGGCCCTAGTCGGCCACCTTGGGGGAGGAGTTTATCTCCTAAAAGTATCATATATATATATGTTATCGATCCTAGAGGAGAGATCATCAAAAAACATAACATGATTCTCTCCTCTCAAGGATCGAATTCCTTACATGCAAATTTAGAAAAGTGTTGGAGCAAATGCATTATGTGAATGCTAGAGCAAAATTTTGGGTGAATTGTTGCAACCCTAGAAGGGCAAATTTAGAGCAGAATTCTAGGTGAACTGTTGCAACCCAAGAAGGTTGAACTAGGGAAAACTAGAGTAGCCCTAGAAGAATAATATAAGGACCAATCTTGCAGCCCCAGATCTGAGAATTATAATAGATCTAATAGAAGGCAAAATTAGGGCAGATTAGCGACATATTGTGAGCAAACTTTGATAACATTCATCCATATCGGATTCAATTGGTTATATTCAGATTTGAGCAATATTGGATCAGACTTAAAAGAGCCCTAGGTGGGCAACATTAAATATTTAGATCAGACCAATATTAAAGGGGAAAATTGAGGATCTCAAGGTTCAGATTTGAAGTCCTTAAGGATTGATTTAGAGCTATAATATGGGTATTATCTCTCTTTGTTCCTTGTGATTTCTTATACATCTCGTGATTAGATTTGTTAGATTTATATAGATTGATATATTCCTTGTTAGAATCTGAAATATACTAACATGGTATCAGAGTGAGGTTGAGTAAAAGATCCATTTCAGATTTAGGAATTTAGTCTAACTCTTTCGAATCTAAGAATGGAAAACTTGGGTTTGGTCGATATTTGATTTTTATGAGGGTTTCGATTCGTAATAACCTCGATTGTGAAGGTTGGCATCATCTTAAAATTAAGATTTGAAATTTGAACATGCAAGTGGTTTTTGATGTTTTCATTGGTTGTGAAACCACCTCATGATTGGTTAAGAAAGATAAGAGGGATTATATCTCAGGTTGTATCAATCCAATCTTATATATTTGGAAGAACCAAATCACTCTAAATTATCTGATTGATAAAATACTAACTAATCCTCCCTTAATTGATTGATTCAAGCTTACATTGAGAGGGAGTATAATCTTATGATAAAATCTAAGCTTCAGAAGGTGAAGTTAAGGAGTGGCATAAGACATTCATGGATAAATTATTTAAGTATACTAGATGAGATTCCATGACAGGAACTGTATACTGGATACATGGGTTGGAGAGACCTACCTAGGGATGACATAAGAAGGGTTTTTCTCAATCATGGGCTCACTTGGTTTTGTAACTCTTTTCTCTTGCATTTTGGGTAGATCTTACTCCTTAAACATAGCTAGTTATTAACATGTTTCTGTTATATTATGAGAATATATCTTATTTTGGTTTAAGCATAGTTGATTAACTGTCATTGGCATGACTGATTAGTTAACACATTTGTATGTATGAGGAGCATACTTTACAACATACCTTGCGTATGTGTGAGTACACACTTTACCTTGACATATGTTATATCTAACGCTATTTTGGGAACATTCACAACTGATTGTTAGTATAACTGAGTAACTGGTTTTACATTGATGCATACATTATATATTTCTCGATGAATATATGATTGACATACATACCCTGACTACTAGCTGATTAACTACTACAGTAGTTTCATGTATGTTAAGGAAGAACACTTCATATTATGGGAGCATATTTTATGGATATATGCACATGTTATGTTTTAACTTTATGCATTCATGATAAAATGCTTATGTACATGTGTGAATACATTTCCTAATAGTGGGACTATATTACATGTGATTCTATGTGTGAACACATTTTCTTTACATTGAACTTGATTCTTATGATTATGAGATCATATTGGTTACTCTTATACTTATGTGGATTCATGAGATGAGATTTTGATTATGAGATACATTTGGTTACATCTATGCATATGGCTAAGTTGTTTCTTATGAATTGGATACTTGGAGAATATCATGGATTTGATATTCCTCTCATGTTGAGCATTTGGTGAATATCATGGACTTGATATTCATTAGACCAATGCTCATGATATCATGGATTTGACATCTCTTGGATCAGGGATCCACACTTAAGTATATGGTGGACATCATGGACTTGATGTCTAGAGGCCATTTCTTTGAGAACTTGGTGAATATCATGGACTCAATATTTGTTAGACCAATGCTCGAGGATATCATGGATTTGATATCTCGTTGATCAGGGATCCACATATGAGTAATTGGTGGACATCATGGACTTGATGTCGATAGGCCATTACTCTGAGTACTTGGTACGTGAATATCATGGACTTGATATTCGTTAGACCAATGCTCTTAACATCATGGATTTGATGTTGTTTTGATGTCATGGACTTGACATTTCTTGAGTCTTGGTGACTCGTGGATTTAGTTATCCACAAATTGGATGGTATACATCATGGACTTGATAATACCATGAATATCATGGACTTGATATTCTATTGGTTGAGTCAAGAGGACTCGTGGATCTAAGTTTTCCAAAAATTGGATAGAAAACATAATGAATTTGATGAGAACTTGTGTTTGGAAAGTATCATGGACTTGATACTACCTTTAATATCATGGACTTGATATTCAAAAGAGTCAAGGTGACTAGTGGATCTAGGAAATTCACAAATTGATTGGAAATAGTTGATATCATGGACTTGATATCACTTATGGTTGATAAGCATCATGGACTTAATGTTATCATGAATATCATGGACTTGATATTCTTGGGTCGTGGAGACCATTGGATCTAGGAAATCCATATTTGGATGGTAAGAATCATATGATATGATGTCTCTCATATAAATATGAGATGTATGGTTGAGGAATAATGAAGAATATTTATGTTCTCATTATATCTTGTAGATAGAGATCTACTATCATAGATAAGAGATCTATGCCATCTATTTTGGTTATGTTTTGTGATGAAGGATCTAAGAGTTGATGTTTGCCTCAAGTCCAAGAGGGAGTGTTGATATTATGGCCTTTACGACATATATATCAACCATCTTAAGGCAATAATAATAAATATATAGGATATATTTATTAGTGTAAATCGATATAAATAATAATAATAATAAATATAGGTGATATTTATTATTTATTGTTTATCGATATTAATTTTATATATATATATATATATATATATATATATATATATATATATATATATATATATATATATATATATATATATATATATATATATATATATATATATATATAAGTGGCAATTTAAGTAAATAATAAATAAAAGGTTATTGATCCTAGAGGAGAGATCATAAAAAAAACATAACATGATTCTCTCCTCTCAAGGATCAAATTCCTTACATGCAAATTTGGCAAAGTGCTGGAGTGAATGCATTATGTGAATGCTGGAGTAGAATTTTGGGTGAATTGTTGCAGCCCTAGAAGGGCAAATTTAGAGTAGAATTCTGGGAGAATTAGAGAAGAATTCTAGGTGAATTGTTGCAGCCCTAGAAGGGAAAATTTAGAGAAGAATTCTCGGTGAATTGTTGTAGCCCAAGAAGGTCGAACTAGGAAAAAATGGAGCAGCCCTAGAAGAACAATATAAGGGCCGATCTTGCAGCCCTAGATCTAAGAATTATGACATATCTACTAGAAGGCAAAATCAGGGTAGATTAGCGACATATTGTGAGCAAACCTTGATAGCATTCATCCATATCGGATTCAATTTTTTATATTCAGATATGAGAAATATTGGATCAGACTTAAAAGAGCCCTAGGTGGGCAAAATTACATATTCAGATCAGACCACTATTAAAGGGCAAAATTAAAGATCTCAAGGTTCAAATTTGAAGTCTCTAAGGACTGATTCAGAGCTATAATCTAGGTATTATCTCTCTTTGTTCCTTGTGATTTCTTATATATCATGTGCTTAGATTTGTTATATTTCTATAGATTGATATATTCCTTATTAGAATCTAAAATATACTAACAAATTGGTGGGGTTATTGTATTGTATTCTTGCGTTGGATGTAGTTCTTAGGGGTATTGATGTTGAGACCTCCATACATCTCTTGATCTAGATCACCAATATATGATTTGCACTCTCTCATTTTTGGAGAGGATTTTTTCCCATGGAATTTTCTCTGTTTGTCTATTTGTGAGAGATTAGCTACATGGAAAGTAGTGCATGGGTACCTAACATGGCCTAGTTGTTGAGATCCATATTGTATTTTCATTTCATCTCACATCATTTGCATAATAATTTTTATCCCTAAGTTGCACTTAAAAGGGGGCATGTTATATTGAATATAATTTCCTGATGAGGTCGTGTATTGTGATTCCTAGTGAAGGGGACACAATTCACATGTTAAGTTTACTTAGGCATGTTAGATAATTAGTTGTCATTGTAATGTCACTTTTATCCTAAAATTAATTAAGTATTAGCTAAAAATTAAATTGATTCAATATTAAAATTAGGATCATTCATAAGATGTAAAGTTAATTTTATGCATAAATAACCAATGTAACTATAACATGTAATAATTTGGCAAGAATTATAAAATCAATTTTTAACATAATAACTTGAGTAACATAGTCACAAAATAAATCATATTATCATCAAGATCATGTATATTCTAATCTAAATATCTTTTATCATCAAGGATCTCCAATACTTAACTTAATCTTGAGCACTTGGAACAATCATTCTCACTCTAGGAAGATTCTAGTAGCCTTGGATCTTTTATGGCTATAGCACCCCCAAAGAAAACTGATTCTTAAATAGAACCCAACTTTCCTTCACAACATAAATAATACAACCCTGACTAGAAAACTCTTGAGGGTACATTTTACGATGATACATGGACACATGCTATGTGCATCTTCTCCAAATGTTTCATAGCCCACCAAGTCACCACCTTCTTCTTCTTCTTCTTATATGAGTGATCTCCACATGCCCTTCTAAAACTCACATAAATGATTTCTATATCATTTAAGGGTTGGTTTCCAAACCATAATACCCTTTTGAAAAGGTCACCTTTGATTATCCATTAATAAATATAACTATTCCTCCACTTTAAGAGAGTTTCTCGTTAAAATTCTTCATTATAATTTATTTAAACCAAATAATTATAGTATCCTTCTTTTTTATCTCCCTTTTTAATTCTAAAAGGGTCATTTCATAACTTTATCTTCTCTTGGAGAAAAAGTCACATAACAATCATAAGTTACTTTAAGTAACTTTTATTTAATATTGTTCTTAGGATCATGTTAGTTACTCTAAGTGGCATTCTAGAAGATAGCTTATAATGGGGTCATATTTCATTATTTACTTTGAGACCATAGATATTTATTATTATTATTTTTTGGACATTTAATGTTTGTATCAAAGGTAGTTCTCCCTACATCATCACACCTTGCCCATATATTCTTTTGGGAAAAAGTGTTGTACATCTTGCATAATATTTCTAATATTATATTTATTATTATGTGTGCTAGACTTAGCAGCACCTAGATGAATGTGCGTCACATAGAGATTCTTTGGAGATCCCATAGAGATTACATTCTTGGAGCCACTTGATGAGTTGCATTATAACAAAATTAGGATACAATATTGTAATTTGATATCAGAGAAAAATATTTAATGAAGTGTAAACTTAATACCCAATATTAAATGAGGGGCTCAATGGTATTGTGTTTGTACATGGTTTTACCATACCGCTAGTTATATTTTGTTGGAGCTTGTGTCTATAAAAGAAGACATATGCTAGTGGTTTGGGTTGGCTAGCAGATTGGGTTATCAATATTGAGTAATTATGAAGGTTGCATTTGTGAAACATGACATGGAATTTGTGGATACATGTTTGGACACATGGAAATGCATTGGAGGGCTCGATGTTTCAAGAGTATTCATTGTAACATTGTAAGTGTTTTGAATACTTCATGGCTGAATAATACAATGGAGTATAGATTCTTTTGGAGGCTACATTTTTGCCTCGTGAAGGTTTTCGTAGGGTACATCTTGTGTTATCTTGTGGCTTGTCTATTTAATCTTTTTTCATTATGGTGATTTTGTAAGCTTGTATTATGTTTGTCTCTCATAGGCTATGTAGGAAATGGATTAGATGTAACTAGGTATTAAGAATTATTTCTTAACATATTCAACGTGATTTTATATTGCAACATATCTTTTTTCATACTAATTTTGTCTCATTGTTCATGGAAGCTCATGTTGCAATGTTTGCAATGTTCTCTTGTGGAAGACAAATTTCTTAGTTGAACCTTTGGTGTTTGTAGCTTTATTATGAGTTCATTATCATTCCAACAATATCCACATCGTAGATGTTAAGTTGACCAAGAAGCATAAAAAGCTTTTTGATATTGCTCTTACTAGATGTGTCAAGTCTCAATAAAAGAAAAAATCTATTATCATTAATGGCTCAAAGAATGAGTTCATTAGGGACCACTTATAGTTGTAAGATGAAGAATGAGACTCGTGGTTGACACTTTCCAAGATGTTCTTATAGTGGCCTCATCCATTATTTTTACTATTAGCTAGCTACCTTCTTACCATTTAGTAAAAAAAAAACCTACCTTGTACTGTCTTCTTAAATAAAACTTTTTAAAATTTTGATATTGATACCTCCACATATCTCAAATCCTTATATAAAAATTCAGACCTTTACAAAGATTCATAATTTACTAATGTAATAAAAAAGTACAAATATAAAAAATAAATACACTGATTAATTATTGTACTTGTCGTAGGCAATACTATTGCATTCACTTGTGCTCAATTAGTGAATTAATTTCCACCAAAATAACCATAGTTTTTACAAAGTTTAAATTCATATTTATTAATTTTTTAAATTTAAAAAATTATTTATTTGCAATATCATTAGTTAAAAAGAATTTGTTTTTGTAAGATTTTCTAGATTTCCTACACACTTTTTTAGAGGGTAATGAAGCTACTTTGTATCCCTACACTTCATATAAATCAAGACCTTTATGGATTATAATAATAATATATTAATGGTAGTGATCTTATTATTTTATTTATGCATAAACCAATGGTAAATTTATTTGTTCTATTCTAGAATCATATATATATATATTCATATGTATTGATAATTTTATATTTTAATTCCTCTATCTACTAGCTAACAAATGTTATTATTACAATATTGAAAGACAAATACCATCATTACGTGACACTTGTTTAAAAATCAATCTCAATCTTACTCTAAACATTTATTTATCAATCTTTATTCATATAATTAACCTACAACATATCTACACATCTTTTATATATATGTATGCAAAGACAATTTAGTCATGGAAGAGCAAAGGTTAAAGTTACACATATGATTATAAAATCACAAGTACAATAGAACTCAATTCTGCTAATTATAAAATCTAAACATGGTAAGATCCTATAAACATTTTAATAGTATATCAAAAACATCTTTGACCAGGAATCAACAATTCCAAGAAAACCCATATGTAAAAACATAATTCACAGTGGAGAAGCTGTAAATGGGTGTAAATCAAAGACGCTGGGAAAATTCTTTCATACAAGTGGAAATGTCACTCTTGAGAGAAAAGAGGCGTCCGCCGATTTTCAAATATAATGATTTGAGTAAAACAGACGGAAAGTGCTGGAATGGCACATCTTCTAGAAGTCTTTTGACTCAGAAGGCGGCCATGGAATCGAACTTCATGGTGATGTGAGTGTTTTCACGCGTTAAGAACAAATCAGACACTGCACTAATGGACATCAAACAGTTCTGTTATCTGTCTTCACATGAACGTGAACGGCAGTTGACCTCACAAGTCCAACCAAAACCATTTTATTTATTATCTGATGTTACTGAACATCGACAAATCTTCTTCAAACATGTACTAAAACAAATTATCAGGGATTTCAACAACTTGTTTTTCCTTGAACTAGTGGCTCAGTTAGTCGGAGTTTCTAGATGGATTCCATGCTGTGTTCACATAATGTCACGCACACGCCAATCTCGTTTTCAGAGGAACACGTACACAAGCAGAATATCATATTGCCAAATCATACCAGTCAACCTGCAATTTAGCTAAATACTGTAGATTAGTCTTCAATCATTTGGAATGGGTCTAGTTTTATTTGGTTTTATATTAATTATTCAGAAGTATAAATCTTATGTTGAAATCTTTTTTTATTGAGAATTAGGGATTGAGATCATGTATTTTTTTTTCAGAGGAACACGTATACAAGCAGAATATCATATCATATCAGTCAATCTTCTTCCTCCAGACCAGTAATTTACTTTTACTCTAGATTAGTCTTCAGTCATTTGGAATGGGTCTAGTTTGCTTGTTTTCCAAGGTTTTATATAACATCTATAAAACCGTTTAAAGTTAGAATTCTTCCTTTGAGAATCAGAGATTGAGATGTATTCATCTCATCAAAGTTTTAAGATCAACATGATGATTCTGATCTTGTCATTTGAAATAGACATATTTTTTTAGGGTTTACAAAATGTCTTAAGTTAAAATAAGAATAAAGAGACTGGAAGTATTCAGTTTTGTCAAAGTTGTCAAGATACGATTTCTGACCCTTTGAACAGATTGACTTTCTTACAGTTCTGTATCAAACCCACATAATCTTTTAGTTATTTCAAGAATATGAAATTAACTTAAAATTTCTCAAATCAATTGGAATGGGCTCAGATTTGTTCGTTTTTTAGCATTTTCTATAAAATTTATAAATTTATTTAACTATTTCAAAAGTATGAGTCTTAACTTGAAATTTTTTCTACTGAGAATCAAGGACTGAAAGGTATCTGATAGGACAGATACGCTTCAGTGTTAGCGGAATCTGACAGGACAAAATTAGCAGAGATCTAGCGGATAGTATAGCGGATAGCTTCTCAAGGCCACTTGCTGCAAGTATTCCTCCTCCTCCTCCACGGAAATGGACTCTTCATCGGGTTCGACATTAAACGGGTGCTATTTACTTGGTTTGTTGGTAGCATTTTGGTAACATTTGGGAAATCAGCTAGAAAATAGGGGTAGAATTAGAAGTTTTACATCGGCCTTGCGAACATGTGTCTTCTTAAACTCTGGTTGTTTTCGACCTTGTACCTTTCTGCATTTGCGCACTTATCTTTTGGCACCGAAAACCCTGGATGTTTTCGACCTCGCGCTTCTTCCCTTTTGTCAGCACTCCTTGTTCGTCGGCCTTATGTGCGCAAGTGCGATTGGTTGGTGGGCCCGGCTCCCTGACAGGCTTCTCTTCTAACGGTGGGCGTAAGAGCTTATGCGATGTGTCAGAGGCATGCGAATATGAGACCAGCCGTAGATCTTGCTCTGTCTGCTTTTCCTGGCTAGTGGTCCTGTTTGTTAGAGAATAAAGTGATGTGCTGTGTTTTGGTTGGTCCGCGTGGTCTAAGGTGGTAGGATGGCAGATGGGCCCGATTCTTTTGGAAAGATTCTTGATCCTGTGGTTGTCGTATGATCGCATGGAATCTTTCCAGCCCATGCGATCATACGACCATTGTCCGATCTTCCCAAAAGGTAAAGCTTCTCTCGGCAGTGGGCCCATTGTCTTGTGTTGCTGGTGGTGCGCATTTTTCATTGGTAGGGAGCGGTGATGTGGTGGAGACTTGGCAGTTTGTCGGTGGGGTGAATGTTAACGGTTTGTTGCATGTTCACATGAGCCAGTTTCATGCTATGTGATCATGTGACAAACCCTTTGGGAAAATAGTGGCGGCGAATATTTGGTCGTGTGGCGGTGACGGTGGTAAGTGTAAGCGGTTTATCGCATGTTCGCATAGCCCGTTTCCTGGCTATGCAATCATGCGACAACCATTAAGAATCTCGCCGTTGCGGAGTAAAAGTGGGTCTTGCTGACGTGCTTGTTTCTGGTTGGCTGCTTGCTGGTAAAGTGACCAAGGATCTTTCAAGGGGTTTGTGACTGTTGACCGCGTGACTTTGTGACACTGGTGTCATAAACATGACCGTTTGTTTTCAAATTCAAAATTCTCTGAGGGGTTTTCGCGACATGAAGTACCCGAATTTATGGTTTTAGCGGCTGATCTTGACTGGTTTGGTGGCGCTAGATGTTGCCGACTGATTCGAGGGTCTCAGTGGTCAATAGCAATGATGTTTTTGTACCCGGTGGTGAGTGGTGGAGGTGTGTTGCATGTTCGCATAGCCCTTTTCCTGGCTATGCAATCATGCGACAACCATTGTTTTGCAGGGTTTTCAAGCAATTAGCTGTTTGCGATGAAAGTGGTAGTCGATTACTGTTGTCTATAATTTCTAGCACTTTGCTCTGAACATTGGGCCTGCAAAAATGGGCTTAAAATTGATGATAATTCTGTTAATATTTGCTCAATATTTGCTTTTACATATAAATATAAAAACCTCGGCTTCGGCCCTTCATCGATAAAAAAAAAAGGACTGAAAGGTATCCATTTTGCCAAAACTATCTAAGACACAAGTGCAACCTCATTTCTCAAAATAGACTTAATTGTTTAAGATTTTATATAGAACTTACCAATTTTTTTAATTACAAAAATATAAATCATAGACTAAGATATATCTATTCCACCAAAAATAATCCCAAACACGATCATAGCCTCATATCCTTATATCATTCTTTAAAATAGACGTGATTTTAATTTGTAAGCCTCCAATAATCATTCAAATATAATATTGGTGGCCTTGATTATGAAAAGTTTAATGTGGTAGAATCAATATCCCATTCAAAATTTCTTTCCACAGCCTTTCACTGCTTAGTTACTGACGTTTGTATACATCGACTAGTCTTTTAATAGAGAACAATTCAGTTGAAAATTGATTGAGAACAACTGATTATCAAATTGCAGGTGAGATGGTTGAGTTTTGAAAGTTTTGATGGTTTGAGTAGTGAAGATGTAAAGAGGTCTTAAAAGACTTTCATGATATTTAATATGGCCCTTCAATTTATTTCATATGCATCCCCTTCAAACTTTTCTTTTATGTTTAAAATACAGTATACTAGAAATTGGAACCATAGGTTTACCCGCCACATCGATAGTTTTTTGATGATAGTGACTCATCTACAATGATATGAATGATTATACAAAACATATAGGAATTAGTCAATAAGGTTATGGCAAGTAGAGTTTCAATCTATTCAATCATTAAAATAGGATTCAAAATAAATCCCCACATTATTAGTATCATATCATACCTCTCTAAGTTTTCATTTTTATTGCAATTAACTCAATTGTTCCTTTTTCTAGATGTGAATAGAATAAGTTTGAATTATAACAATGGGAAGTCATGTCTTTTTCTATATAAAACAAATCATATATTAAATGTACATCTAGTGAATGGTTTGTTAATTGATAATTAAGGATGACCATTAGAGCACCGTTTGTGTTTTAAGGGCAATAAGAGAATCAAACATATCTAATCATTATATAGGTCAGGATGTCTATGAATGTCATCTTCAATCTTTCTCATCTTTGTTAATTTGGTCAACTATATTTTTTGATGTAGGAGAGTCCAATTACCTATCTAATGAATGGGTTGCTTGAAAATCTCTCTCAGCCACCCTCTTAAATTCTTAGATTCTAGGAAAGTGTCTTTTGTCGAATCATTTTCATATAAAATATATTAGTTTCACAAATCAAGATCAAGTTACTAACATCTACTTCATTACTCCTTTATCATCTACTACCTAGAACTACAATAAAAGTTTTGAAACAAGAAAAATCACAAGAAGATTGATAATGAATTCATATAAATATTACCAATCAAGCTTACCAAGGCAATGTATCTACCAATCATTCTTAAACATGTTATTAAGTGGAACTAAACTTAAGGGTGGTACATATTTAAATTCTTCAACATTTAAACAAAGATAATACAATAGAGTTGTGGGGAGTAGTTTAGTATATATGTAAGTAATATAATTAAGAATTACGCATAGGCCTTTTAATTTAGGAAGTATACCTTATACCACATATTTATTGTATGAACTCCATTACTATGCATTCTCAAACACACAAGATAGATTACCTTTCAAATCTAAAGATAAATCTTATTTAGAAACCTAGAACTTATATTCCATACTTATCATTGTTTCCCAAGTGATTGTGCACTTTCAAATGTGTGAGTGTATTCCTCAATAAATATTAATTTATTCTATCCAAGATCTTCTCTAACATGTAATATAGTGTTTGCAATATTTTTGTACTAATACACAAGAATATCTAAATACAATCATATCACCATCAGAATTAGGCCATGAGGGCTAGTACTTGTGAGAATCACATTTCAATCTTTGAAATATGAAGATGGTTAAATCATTGTTTAATGATATCATATAATATAATCTTCAAAAAGTAAATGACTTTGAATAACATTAATATAGTAATTAAACACTTTGAACTAAATATAAAAGCAATTAATATGCATAATTTGTTGCATAAGTTTTATTGTAAATAGAAATTTTATACCTATTGTATGCTTCTTTTTTTTCATTTCTATGAAATTTTGCTACCATCAAATTCTTAGAGATGATAAAATAGATAAGAATTCAATATCAATATTCAATAATATTAGGGAGGATTTATACAATGTTATTTACAGTCCATTGAGGACAGTTACCAAATAACAACTATACCATCTTGAGGATAGTTACCGAATAACGATTAAGCCAAACATACAATGTAATACAATTATGAAGGTATGTTACATTCCCCCCCTTATTACATTGATCCTAAAACCATAAAAACACATTGACCTAGGGACCCCTCCTTAAGGCTTACATAACAAAATATGCTGATCTTACATAATATGAAAACTTATGTTAAGAAAATATTCTTTCGAAGTAGAAAACCCTAAACCAAGCAATGCTTCATCAAGCTGTCTCTTGACCCTCGGAAAGGTGTAGCTTCGAGCTTTGTTCTTAAGCTCTTAGTTTGGTAGATCTCTATCATCATCTAGTGACCGCGAAAGGATATAATTCTCTATCATATACTCTGAAGCTCACATGGTCCAAAAATCCATATTTAGCGCAATATCAAGCCCCAAACCTATCTCCAAAATGAAGCTGAACACAAAACATGTATTCTTCAAATTTGTCAGCACTAGAAAGCAAAACCAAACAAAAAATAAAAAATGCCAAAAATGATTCTCATGCAGAACACCATCACAAAGTGAGAAGAATGCCTCAACCTCTAGAAGAATTCTCAAGATAGTCAATCAAGAAGTTATCTCCTATTTTTCCATTGTTTGAATATTTCATCTTTGGAGGCCACATGAATTGATCAAGAAGTCCACGATCAATAGCTTTTTTAGTTTTAAATATTTTATAACATCAAAATGGTTTCCATTTCTTTAATGTCCTCGGCCTTAAATTCCATTCAACATCTTCAACTACATCATCATGAAATTTAATTATTTGTTGAGCATCAACCAAACTAAGCAATAGATAAGAAGGCTTCCATGACAAACTATATTTCTCTATATTTTGACCATTGAAAAACTGATATCCATTATATATTCATATTTTAGGACTTCACGAACACTAATTCTCTTACCTAGATTAAGAAAAATATTCTCCAACTTTGATTGTGTGTGGGGCAACATGTCTATGAGAAGATTATCAACAAATACATGAGATAGAAACCCACTTCTTATTATTTCTCCATAAGTTTCCATGTCGTGTTGCAAGACTGTCAACTACACACAAAATTGAAAACACTATGTATTCTATACTTGATTAATATTTTGATTGCATTAGAAATGAAGTGCTTTACCAAGAGGATGTCTCCCTTCAATCAAAATGACCACCAAGCAACTGGGAGACATCGATCAATATCGAATGACCAGCCCATAATAAAGTTGAAGGCCTAAGTACATGTAAATTTTCCACTTCACATCCACAATCTCTTCAACAATGACTACAAAAAAACTCTTCTCCACTCATTAATTCATACCTTATCATTAACCGCATACATCCATCTATAGTAATTGATGAGATAGTCATAAGGATTTTATCTATGTGACTAACTTTTATCCCATAACAGTTTGTCATAATAATATTTATAGTTCGTTACAATGTTATTTATAGTTCATTGAGGATAGTTATTGAATAATAGTTATACCAGCTTGAGGATAGTTACCAAATAACTATTATGTCAAACAGACAATATCATACAATTATGATGTTACACCAACACAAATGATACAATTGAGAATTTAAAATCTACCATTTGCTAATCCAAGCGAAAAGAAGTGTTACAAAACTAATCTAGGACAATCTAAAGAAAAATATCTACAATCCTACTTTCCACACCTACATATCTATATCAACATCCTTTTCTTCATTTGATATAGCTATAGTTTCTTCCCTTATTAAGGGGGCATTTGTTTTCCTAAAAAAGAATTTTGTAGAGCTTATTATCAAATAGATTAGGAAGAAACTTATTTATACAAAGCTAAGGCTTTAAAGGATCTTTGACATCTAGGAAACACAAAGGCTTAGCCTAAATAGAACAAAATTATACATACACCCCTTAGATAACTTAGAATATCACATAATACACATACAAATAACACACAATACAATTAAGAAAAACTATAGCAGGTTATACCAAATAGGAGATTCTTTAGAAGAAAATACATGAGGTAGAAGAATACAATATTTACATTTGCACATGAAACAAAGGAACAAAATTAAAAATCGCACAAATGTGTGTACAATTTTTTTAAGGATTTCAACTTATTTTTGGAGTTATGTGTAAAGTTATAGCTTTCATGAACTCGTTGACTAATAATCACCTTTCTAGTGAGAAAATAAGACATAGGTATGCAAGGTGGACCGTGAATGAAGAGCATGACCCGACAGGCCCCCTTTTATATTATTGAATGAAGCAACAATATTTTTGAGGCGGGATCAGACAAGGGAGGGACCCCTGTTCCTCTTATTGGTCCATTCATTCTATTGGTGGGTCACTGATGGGTGGGTCATGGGAACAGAGGCAAATGAATGGATTTGGATCCAAGAGAAGGAGGAGGGATTTCTCCAAAACTTTATTCATTGTGCAAAGGCTCTTCTCAACCAAAATCTTAACATCAAGTTTTTGATTGCTGATAAAAATAGGTTTTAGGGGGACCCGAAACCCCTTACAATCCTTACAAAATAGGAATAGACATTAAGCCCACTGAATTGAAACATGACTAGAAACTAGCCCGCTAAACCCAAAACGAGCACAAAAAACCAGAAACCAACAACAAAACTGAGCAACATAAAACCTAAAACCAAACTAACACAGAAACAGGGGAACAAAAAGACCTAGGAAAACTCTAGAAGAGTTCCCTCCACCTCTTTCTTAGCCTCAGACACCTTCTTGATGGCCACATTAAAATCTGAGAGATCCAGGATCCTGTCATGGATTTTCTTCTTTTTTGCAGACTAAGTAGGTGCTCCAGGACTAGCATCACCCACATCATCTTTTTCATCTTCGAGCATCATAATCGACGACCCAGCATCCAGCTTAGAATTGATAGTATTGAAGCATTCCATCGCATAACCCATAAAAAGGTTATTATCAAGCATATGCTTCTTAAGAGTGTTCTCCAATTTATCCATTTTGTCTTGCATATCCTTCATATTTTTCTCATCCTCTTTGTCCTTTCATACTTCCATCCCCACAGACCCAGTATCCAGATTCCCCTGAAGAAGATCAACTTTGGTAGAGAGGGAGCAGAATCTGAGATTGAGGCTTTTAATTTCTTGGAAAACCCATTTCATGAGGCGGGACGAATACATCGACATTACCTTCATGGTTTAGAGGACACCGAAAGCAGGATCAATCTTGTCATCCATATCCTCTTTAAGGAGTTGAACATTTCTTTCCTACATGTCAACCATTTTCACAAAGGGAATGTTCCTAGAGCTGGAAGGGTTATTACCCTTCTCATCAGACTCCAAAACATGAATCTCATTATCCTCCTTCCTATCCAACTGCAACTCCATGATCACTTCAAGCTTTGGAGTTCAATAGGAACATCATGTTCCTTAGAGCTAGCATAATTGACCAGAATGGGGACCTTCTGACTACCCACATCCACATCTTTATCCTTGGCTTCAGGGTCATTACGTTTATCCTTGGCTTCAAAGGCATACTCTTCCTTTCCCTCTTCCTCAATAGAATCACTAACCAAAGCCGACAGGGACTCTTTGCATTCCTCATCAGACTGGGTATGGGGGGAACTTACAGTAACTGCATAACCATCAACACTCTCACCTTCAAAGTCCATTTCCATGCCATCCTTCTTTTCAAATTTTAATTTTTTACCTGCTGTCATATCCCCTTTACTCTCACCCTCCCTAATCCGTTTACCCAGAGCCTTGGAAAAACTAGAGTCCCTAGGTGAGGGGATAATAGGGCTACTAACAAAAAATTTCTTAATATGTTCCAGAATTAAAAGGATAAGACCCTCATATAGAATGGGCTTACTCTCTTTCTTCCTATGGTCAATTATGCTATGGAAAAGGGACTGCAACAAAAAAAATGGGAGAGAAACCCTAACCTTATGTCTGAAATGACAAAGCAACACAAAATGATAGGAGTGGGCATGCTTATACCTACCATCTAGAGTGATATACTCCATAACAGAAGCCATAACCTTCACCCAGATCTCCTTGAAAGTGTCCACATCATAACAGCCACCAGAGTCCTTCACCAAGCACT
This sequence comes from Chamaecyparis obtusa, assembly GCA_027943335.1. Lineage (NCBI taxonomy): Eukaryota > Viridiplantae > Streptophyta > Pinopsida > Cupressales > Cupressaceae > Chamaecyparis > Chamaecyparis obtusa. The sequence goes on from BSBK01001785.1 coordinate 327,038, forward strand.
CGACCTCCACCTTGTCTTTAGGGAAATGCTGAATGGCCTGTTGGGAGATCTTCTTGTCTCTATAGAACTTTATGCCCTTGGTGTTCAACCCAGACACCTTTGTAATAAGTTCCTCAGTAATTTTCACATCCATTCCCCCAATAGTCATAGTTCCCTCCTTCGAGCTCTCAAAAAAGTCATCCTGACATCTTCTTTGAACCCATGAAGGTGTTCCATGTATGTGGTTTTCCCTCCCTTCCTAAGCTTGTCCCAGACCTCAGTCATATGATTCCATTTTTTGCAATTCTTTGGCTCCCTGTGGTTAAGACCTCCACCCATAATGCCCTCAGATAACAAACTCTTAATGAAAATGGTGGCGATAATACAAAGATATAACACAATGGAAGATTTCAAATTGAACACCACACTAATATACATGTGTCTTTGCTCAGCCATCTCAGGAAAGTTGAGACTCTTTGTATCCCGAATAACTTCTTTAATTAACTTGTGTCTTTTCATCATAGCTTTCTAAGATATTCCAAATCTTCTCTTTTGATGTGAGTCATATCAAATGCCAACTTGGCCTTCAAATCAAGGGTCAAATCTTTTCCTCCATGCCAAGTCATGATGTCCTTAGCCCTGACAGGGATGTTGGCCATCGCAACTGCAGTACTATTCACCTCCCTAAATTTATGAGAAATAATAACCTACTTAAAGGAGTTAATGATTATCTGAGCCTCCTCTATAAATTCCTTAATAGACCATGAAGGCTTAGTCACCCCTTTGAGACAGTTTAAAATGTTCATAGAGTCACCTTCAATCCACACATTTGAAGACATGTCCTCTTTTATAAATTTTAAAGTTTGAAGGAGAGCCATAGCCTCTGCCATGTGATTGGTTTGGAAACTAATATGGAGTGTCATGGTACCAAGACAGTTAGCCATGTCATACTGAATAATCCCACCACAGCCAGCAGGTCCCGGGTTACCCTTCACCGCATCGTCAAAATTAGCTTTGATCCAGCCAGGAGGGGGGGAAGCTAGATGACAGTCTCCTGTTGGAAAGATGAGTTCACTTTGGTGCCAGCAGAATTAACACCAACATAAAAATGCAACTTAGCTCCATTCATGACAGCATAGTTCTCCTTAATACATCTCTTTATCTTCTCGGCTATCACCACCGGAGGAAGGGTAGTGTAGTGTCTCTAAAAACTCTATCATTGTGTTCTTTCCACATTTTCCATATAACATGAGGGGCAATGATGTTCCATAGAAACCTTTCCATAGGAACCTCATCATTTCTCCATTGAGTAAAGAAGTTCTCCATATTGTCCAGGAAAAACCAGCATAAATTCTAGCATTGCAAAATGAGGCACCAAACTTCCTAGAAGTACCGATAGTCTATAGCCATATGGTAAACTGACTCCTCAACATTATTACACAAAAAAAATCTGTTAGGAAGAATCATGCCTCTCTTTTGGAGATTACCAATAGTTAAAATCTTGTTCTGCAAAACCAACCAAAAGAAAACGTTAATTTTAGGAATTAACCATTTATCCCAAACTTGGGCCCAAAAGGGAGGAGGATCCATCTACTTCAAAATCTTAGAGGCAGCTCGGCAATAGAAAAGACTCCAAAAGGGAGCATCCCCCAAATCAAATCGTCCTCCCTGGTAGAGTCCACTTTCCAAACCATTAGATCCATCATCAGAGGCTTAAGAGATACATCAATAGCATAAAGATCAACTCAAGACTGGTGCCCCCAGTAATCTCTAACCCACAGGCTAAATCTCTACAAACAAATATCAATAAAAGGGTGGAAGAAAGGAATATAATTCAGAGGATAATCTTTAAGCCAAAAATATTCCCAGAATTTAATTCTCCTACCATTACCCAAATACCACTTATCTCCCTTGAAAGCCATCTCCTTAGCTTGCCAGATGCAATTCCAAAAAAAAGAGCCTTGCACCTTCACTAAAGACATCATAAAATACGATATATGAGGGAAAGGGTAGAGATATTTTTTTGGATGATCTCATTCCACTCCTTTTTCTCGCCAAAGATCCTCCAAATTTTCTTAGCTAGTAAATCCTGATTGGTAACTCTTAAGGGGTGGATCCCCAAGCCTCCCCACTTCTTCAGAGTGCACACCTTGTCCCAAGAAACTAAAACCAATCTCTTTCTTTCTTCCACCCCTGACCAAAGAAAATTTCTCTGAATCTTCTCAATAATATCTACAAATTTACCAGGGATTTTAAACAGACTAAGGGCATAGATAGGGAGACTCTGTAGAGAGGCCTTCATGAGTTAAAGTTTACCAGCTTGACTTAGCAGAGCTCCTTTCTAGCTAGCTAATTTCCTATTGAATTTTTCCACAATACCAGCCCAAAAAGAGTCAGGAGGTCTTAAGCCTAAAGGTAGACCAAGGTAAGTGGCAAGCAAATCACCAATTTTGCAACCAATAATTCTGGCAATTCTATTCTGTCTTTCCACCAACGTGTTAATAAAATACAGAGAGCTCTTATTCCAATTAACAATTTGACTTGTAGCCTGAGAATAATTAGAAAGATCCTGTTTAATCATTCTGGCCTCCTCGATGGTCGAAGAGCCCATGATTACAGTGTCATCAACAAATTGCTCATGGGAGCACGACCTAGAAGTAGAGGAAGGAGTGAGACCCTTGATGGATCCATCAATCACCAGACACTAAAAATATCGACCAAGACACTCTGCAAGAATGGAAAAGAGAATAAGGGACAAGGGATCACCTTGAAGGATCCCCCTGGAAGGCTTGAAGAATCTAGAAGAAGAGTTGTTGACAATAACCACAGCCATAGAAGTACTAATGAGATAGAAAAGTAGCTGCAATAGTTTATCACAGAAACCAAAGGCACAACCCCATGCACCTTCATAATATAATCAAGGGTTTTCTTGCCAGGGACAAAACCACTTTGCTGGGGAGAAATAATATTGGGGAGAATAGCCAGCAGTCTAAGGATGATAACCTTGGAAAAAATTTTATACACCAAATTATATAAACCGATCGGCCTAAAGGAATCCATAGAATCAGCTCTAGGTTTTTTGGGAATCAGGACAATGAAGGTAGCATTAATTTATTTAAGCATAGTTCTTGACCCAAATAATTATTTCATAGCATTGTGGATATCTAGGCCCACGATGTGCCAAAATTAATGGAAAAAGAACAGAGGAAACCCATCTGGTCCCGGGGACTTATCACCCTTGAAGGGGAATACAACGAGCTTGATTTCCTCCAAGGAGGGGATAGCAGTCAAATTCTTATTAGTAACATCATCCAAATGGAGGGGATAACATCAAGAAGTAAGGCTTTATTTTCTAGGGAAAGCACATTATCTTTAGATAAGAGGGAAGAGAAAAAGTCAACCATAGCCAAAGAAATGTCCTTATCATTACTTACCACACCGGATTCCAACCTGAGTCTGGAAATTATATTGGAAGATCTATGTTTGGAAGAAGATATATTGAGGAACCTGGTGTTCTTATCTCCAGCTTTCAACCATATCGATCTTGACTGTTGTCTCCAGTACACTTCCTCTTTGGATATGATATTATGAGTTTTGGCCAAAAGAATCTCCTCCCTATCCTTGAGATCTTGAGACATTCCTATTTGCTGGATAGTTTCCTAAATATTGTCAAGCTCCCTTTTTAGATCATGCTTTGTTTTAAAGATGTCATCGTACACTTCCTTACTCCAAGATTTTCTATTCTATTTAATATGTTGGAGTTTCATAGACACCCTAAACATAGCAGTGCTCTGAATGTTAACATTCCACTAGTCACTAATCCTCTGTTCAATCTTCGGGTGATCAATCCACATTTTCTCAAATCTAAAGGGAAGACTACCAGTAGCCTTAATTGACTTAGTAATAAAGGAGATAGGGAAGTGATCGGATCCAACCTTCATGAGAGAGGAAAGCGAACAACAAAAACCGTTGAACCAACTTCCAGAGATCAATGCATAATCAAGGCAGACCTGAATCAGATCCATACCAACTCTTCTATTAGACCAAGTGTAATTAACACCTTGGAGATCAATATCAAAGATAGCCTGTCTATTAACAAAGTCCATGATCTCAACTCTACCATCCAGTTGACTTTAGATATCAACCCCTCCAAAATTCTCATTATCTTTCAAAGGATAGTTGAAATCTCCCATAATTAGCTAGAGAGAATCACAGAAAGAAAGCCTTTGATTCTCAACCAACTTCCAATACTTAGCCCTACCAGCTTTGGTATTAGGAGTATAAATATTAGTAGTAACCCATTCAAAATTAGACTTGAGGTAGATGAATTTAATGCTCAGGCAGTTCAAATTATCACCTATATCTTCACCTCTGATATTATTCTGGTTCCAAAAAACAACAATACCACCCAAGGTTCTATTAGAGCTAGAGCCAACAACACCGCCATTTTTAAAGATTCTAATTTTGTCCACTTTTTCTTTCACCATCTTGGTCTCCTGAATAAGAATGATATCAATTTTTTGATCTCTAACCAAGTTCCTAAGTGTATCCTACTTATGGGAGGCATTCAACCCCATGATATTCCATGAAATGAGTTTCATTTCTTAACTGGGGTACAAACATCCAAGATGGTTAACTACTTGCCATCTGCTGTATCCTTCTTTCTTTCTATTTCTCTAATCTCTTTGCTTAAACTTCTCCCTTGGGTTTTTTTTTTGAGATCCCACATCCACCTTCAAACTTAGAGCCTTGAATCCCACATCTCCTTTACTAAGGGTAACTACACCCTTAGAGCCAAGAGTTGAAAGGTTTTTCTGCTATTTTTTCTATTTCTTCCCCCATTTGAGTGGTCCAGGGAACTTCATTCCAGTCATCCAAGAGATCTAGGCCATCACAAGAAATAGGGTCATCATCTCCACTCCCAGAATGAGTGTCAGGAGAAGAAGAAAAGTCCTCTTCATCAGACTTTTTCAGGATTTCTAGGCGAGGAATACTCCCCCATCATATCACTGAACGACTAAGAAAAATGCATGGCACTTTCCAATTTGATCAACAAACCCTTGAGGTTAATGTCATCAAGCTGGATAGGAATGATAACCTACACATGCATAGAGAGCTCCACCATCTAGTATCCCAAAGCTCTAGCAATACCATCATGAGATGGGATCTGGGAGTTCTCCATTCTAGAAGCAGGCTCTAGGGGAGAGCCACTTACCAAAGAATCTGAGACATGGGTAACAGATTCAAAAAATTTCCCATCTTCCAGGTCAGGCTCACTATTAGAATCAACCATATCTCTTTGACCTCCCACCATGACCAAATCCAGCTTGTTGACGCTATCACCTTCAGCCACAACAGGAGGCTAATATCCTGCTAGACTTGTTTGGTCTCCTTATGAGGTTTTGAGCTTGAATCCACTGTCTTCACATCCTTTTTGACTTTCTTCGGACATTTCTTAGCCTAGTGACCCATTTTGTGACACACAAAATAGGCAAAATTTAAGGATTCAAATACCACTTCCTACTTCCATATGAACAGTTTAGAATTAATAATGTTAATAACCAAAGGAAGGTTGTCAAACTGGCATATATTGCCACAAATCCTGGCAAAAACTAGATGGGACTTGGCTATTGTCATAGAGTCAATAGAAAGAAGCTCCCCCCAAAGGTGGAAGCCAAACCCTTAAGGACTTGCTCATTCTAGTATTCAAGAGGCAAACTAGGAAATCTTACCCAGATCGGGGTGGCCATGAAGAAATTTTCAGAATAGTCCTAGTTTGGAGCCCATTTATGAAAAGCCACAATCGTTCTACCAAACATCCAAGGACCCCCACATAAGACATAATCTAGATCTTCTTTATTAGAGAAGGCAAAGGATACAAAGCCTTTGGGTAAAGCGCCAATGTCCACTTGACCCTTCAAAATCCATCTTTTCTTAACAAAATATCTAACCATTTTAAGATTGGGTCGAGGGCTTAGGAACTTACCAACCAGTGTGAGCTCCATAGCTGAAACAAAGTGATCCACCAGAGTATTAGGAACAAAAATAGAAAATTATCCAGCCTGGAGACCTGCCCTAATAGACACTGCAAGAGAAGAAAGCTTTCCCGCTGGTTTGGCTCCCAAAATTTCTGACCACCATTTGTTAGTGGAAGGGATGACCTTGACACTATCAGTGCTTGTCACTTCGCGGGACCCCACCAGTGGGTCCTTGGAAAAAACTATTTTTTCCTTCTTTTCTGCTAGAGAAGGACTAGGCCCATTCCCTAAGACATTCTCACTGGCAATCAGAGGGCTTTGAACCAATTCCCTAGGAGAAAGTCATGACAACACTTCCTTTGAGGAACTATCCGTGACAACCTGACGAGGAGAAAGGTTCTCCTTGCTGTACAGAGTAGGATCTGACAACTGCAATGCCAAACCCAAAATAGGTATTGGAGAAGCTTCCAAAGGATTAACCATGTCCACCATAACATTCTCTAGACCTGCGCAAAAACTAGAACCCGCAACCAGACCACCATGCCTGGTTGGGGAACCCTTGAAATTTGAAAATTCTCTCCCGCTTGAATCCTCTCCCATTTTGTCCAAGCTAGAAGTTGCATATAATCTTAACATCAAGTTACTTAATATGAAATGTTAATGTTGAGAAATTAATTCAACAATATGGCCAGAAGGTACATATGTAATGAAACTTGAATTTTGAAGAGTGCACAAGTTTACTATATGATATTTTAAGAAGGAAGAAAGAAAAGTGTTAGTGATGCACCAAGTTTGTCAAAGTTTAATCTTTCTCACTACTCTTTTTATCTTTCAATTTTTAATTTATTTGTGCAAAGATTAATTAAGATATTCTTTCAATATCACTTCCTAAATATTTCCTTTATTTTTAGCAAATATGATTATGTTTTAGTCTTCTCAAAATTTTATCAATTTGAAAATTGAAAGTTCTATGAACTAAAATAAATCCTATCTAAATGTTCATATGTTGATAATAATTTGCAATCCCCTTTTAATAAAAATTGATTAATGTGTGGGATTTCATGATTTTGGTAGTAAGATTTTTCTAGATTCAATAAAGAGAACTAATAGCTCCTATAATTTTAATTAGTTTAAATCACGGAAGATGATTATTATATTCAATGCACTTGTAAAATGATAATTTTTAAACACACACTAGAGGTTGAGAAGGGGAAGACGGGGGGGGGGGATTAATCAACCTAAATATTTTGCTCAAGTAATTAACTAGTAAAAACAACCATATAATAGAATGAACAATTGCAGATTAGGAAAACAAGACAATAACACAATTAAAATTTATATGTGGAAAACCCAACTAGGAAAAACCATGGTGAGATACATAAGCCCACACACACACATTTTTTGATTACAAAAAGGGAGCTCACTACTCCATCTTTCTAATAGAGGCTCACCGCCAAAGTAGAAAGATACAATAAAAATGGTTTGTTATATGAAACACATTGTTTAAAAGATAAGATACAATGGCTCCAAATAATATGAATGGTTTGAACTGACGTTAGTAATGCATTTGAATATGCAGATCATAGTTCTCTATATTTTCTAGAGCCAGAGCCACCAATGCCTCTTCCAATAGGAGAGCCAATGGAGTTTGAAGAAGATCTTGCACATGATTCCCTAGAACCACATATAGAAGAGCTAGACCAAGAAAAATCTTTACATGAAGTCCTGTTGGAAAAGGAGAGCGAAGTTGATCAAACTTTAGTTCAACCTCTTGCTCCTACTCCTCCACCTTCTGCACCTACTCCTCTACCTTCCGTTCAACCTTTTGGTCCTATTCCTCCACCTTCTACACCTCTTCTCACACCTACTCCTACACCCAATTTTCCTACTCCTCTGCCTCCAGATCTCATATTTTATTCCACTTCGACCACTAAAGATGTAGAAGAACAAAAAATTGTAGAAGAATCAGAAAGGGAAGAGAGCACTCCTCCTTGTGGGCACATTCTAGAAGAAGAAGGTGAAGAGAATTCAGAAGAGAGAGAAGCTTTGGAGATAGAAGGGTATTTTGAAGAGGTAAAAACTCAAGTACAAAAAGAAATGACCTCTATTTTTATTGCTCCATATGAGCCAATCACCACATTCTCCAAACACACATGGTTCACTAAGGAAATATAAAAAACAAAAAGGGCATACACTGAGGAAGAGGACACAAGCATGACTATTCTAGGTTAGACTTTCCATCAAGGAGAATCCAACACTCGAGTGAGAACAATTTCATATGTCACTCTGGATCATAGGTGGCAGTGGAAGGAACATGTAGCTATACCAATGAATGATGCTAGTTATGTGGAGATAAATCCTGAGGACTATACCTTTGATGAAGTTGATTTAGGTGAACCTACAAGGGAGGGGAGAAAAACATTGGCTACACTTGGTTTGAAACTTGCCTTGGGGTTTATGGATAAAGAAAAAGATAAAATCAAGGTATTAAAAGAGAAAAATGAAGCCATGAAGAGGCTCATTCTTAAAACAATGGGTCACATTGACCTAAATAATCTAGAAGCCTCATTACCAGCTATCCTAGAAAAGAGAGCTTCCCTTGAGTTAGCGATAGATGTTCCACATTATTTCATTCAGGCCTGCTCAGATTGGAAGGTAGATTTTGAAGAAGTCAAGAAAACCACCATCCGAACAATTTTGAAACCATTCAGAGGTATTATTTAGGAGCTCACCTAATTGGTGGATATGGTAGGTGATGATGAGGGATTAGATGTGCAGATTGAGAAATAGAAAAAGGTTCGTAGGGACCTTAAAATAATAAGGAAGTATCTCTTTCAAGTCTTGGTGAAGTTTTATGAGGGATTAGAGGTGGATAATTTTGAAACCTCAATTAAAGACATAGTTCGAGTAGTAAATGTTTATCAAAAGTGCCTAAGTAAAATAAAAAAGAATAAGGAAGAAGTTATGGCTTAGATCAAGGAAATACAAAAATGATTTGAGGATATTGATCTTGAGCTTTATGATGATGGATATAACCACATGATGTACCCAATAAAAAGCATTGTACAATAGTTCATGAGAATTTTGGTCGGTGTGAAAACAAAAGAAAACCTTCAATAGCTCTTTTACCAAAAGGAGGATACACAGAGAATGTTGGGTCGTGAGGTGGAGGTTAAAACTTTTTCTATAGAGTTGGTCACCTTCAGGGAGAAGCAACAACAATGCCTTGATGACATTCAAATGGCAGACTTTAAAGAAGTGCGTGAGATAGTGGAAAGACTTTGAAAAGCTCATCCATAAATCCTTCCAATCAGCTAAGTGTTCCATTTTGGACTTAGTCAAATTTTGTAGTGGGGAAAATTTTGACACTTAGCCATTTTTCCCAGTCCATATTTTCGGCCTTTCAGATTCTGAAAGTCCAAAAATTTGGGAGTCATAAGGGTTATACTTAGTCATTTTTTCAAACTGTCTTTTCCAGAGTTAGTGTCGAGGTTTGAAATTATTGGGCCATTTTGACATGAATATATTTTTCATAAAGGGTTTATTCCAGATTAGATTGAACAAATATTTGGGGTCATTTCTTCTTGACTACAAGATATCAATCAGTTGCACTCATGAAGAGGATAAAAAATGAAGATTCCAAGGGAGAACTCAAGGTTTTGAAGAAGACTTTAGTTCAATCAGTGGTGGAACTCCATCTGTGGTCTCTTGTTTACTTAGTGGATTTAGCTTGATTTCTTCTTATAAATGTAATGCATGTGGATTTAATCCATGCAGGGTTGTTTAGAGCTCATTTAGGAGTAGTTTTCTATCAGTTAGATTTAGATTATAAGTTATTTTCCAGTTTATTTCATAGTTGAAACCCTAGCTACGAATTTCTTATTTTCAAAAGGTGAAGTGCTATTAAAGGCTTCAGAATAATCTAATAAGGGTCGAATTTATTTTTTGTAATACAACTATCTACAATTGGTGCTTCAATCATGGTGTGAAAATCTCTACTATCTTTACAAATTTCTTGAATGTGTGATTTATCATCCATTTATTTCAAAGAGCCAATTGATTATATGATGGTTATAATATGTGAATCTTTTAGTTTGGTGTTTATCATTGCTACATTACCTTGTTGTGATGAATTATTGAGAAAATTGTTCATCGGTGTCTAAATTTGTCTCATGTGTGCATACATTCGTAGTAGCTTCATGATTTGATGAATTTTGACAAATCTTACATTTGCATTAATATTCCTTTGATGATTGCATCTGCAAAGCTAGGGTTATGAATAATTTGAAACTATTTTTTGTGGGTTTCCTCTATTTTCGTGATAATTTAATTCACAAGATTATGCAATGGTGGTTTATGTCCATTAGGATTTACTTCAATTTTCTTCAATTCTTGTTACCTTACTCTTTTTCATTTTTGAGAAATCGATCATAATAGATTAAATTAAATTTTGCATGTTAGGAAGCTGCATTTCATTTAAAGATTGAAATAAAAAAAGAGTTGTTTTTTTAATTTTTGTAACCTCTCCAAGAATCAAACCAGAAAAGGCCTCCTCGTGAACAAATTTTCATTTATCTTCAATTGAGCTATCCATATGGTTGAAACCCAGCTTGAAAGGAACCTTGACAGTGATTGTATCATTCTTTCAAGAGGGGAATTTACACTATGGATTCCTAGTTGTTGTCTCGTGTAAAAATGACGTTCAACAATATAATAACATAAATGGTCCTCTAAAATAAATGTTTAATAAATTTTTCCTTTTTCAATATACAAAAACATTGCAAAACTTTAAAATTGAATCATATAAATATTCCAAGTGACAAAAGGATTTGTCAAGATGAAATACAACTTGTTGAATATTTGTTCAGTTAATAGAAAAAGGGCTATGTAAACAATAATATTTATATGAAGCATTTGGAGGAATCTTCTTTCGTTGGTGAGTGGGAGAGAAGGTTTGAATGGGGAAGGTGAGAGATTGAATTGAATGGCAAAGAGGGAAGGTGAACCAAGGAGGCAATGGCACCCCTCTTGCTTCGAAGGGTCAGGCTACTGGAGCATAGGGGACTTCTTTAGAAGATGGTGCATCAAATGAAGGTGAGTTCTCGCCCACCCAAATGATCTTGTAAATGCAAAAAATAGAAGGATAACAGGGTTGACCCAGTGTCATCTGATCTAGGAGGAGGTGGGTCAGCCTTGGAAGGAAAAATATATGGTGCTCACTCATTCTGTGGGCCTAACAATAAGGAGCGACCGTGGGTGGATTTGTTTGGGAGTGATCCATTTGGGAAATCATCCTTACCAAAGGTGAACAACATATCAAACCCTTCAAAAGGTGATTTTGTTATTTTTTTCCCTGACTTGGTCTTGAATAGTTATATAGCATCTATAGAGATGGTTATTATTGGTAAATTTTTTGGTTGTCGATCTAACATTGACGTGGTAAGAAAGTTTGTCAGTAGAAGATGGTTCGTGAAAGGTCAATTTGATATTGTTGTGATGGATAAAGTGGATTTATCATTTTCATTTACTAATAAGGAGGACATGATGAAATCTTTGTTTGGGGGTCCTTGGATGCTCGACAATCTTCCTTGGCTTTAAACGAAAATGCAACACTAATCTTCACCTAAATGATTCTTTTCAAGAATTTTCCCTAGTATGGGTGAAAATCCCAGGGCTTCCTTTGGAATTCTGGAATGGAGCGTTTAAGGGAATAGTGAGTACTATAGGAGAACTGCTGACTATAGATCTGATAATAGCCTCCAAAGCCAAGTTGGATTTTTCCAGATTTTGCATTAATATAAGAGAGTCCTCTGATCTTCCCCTTTCTATTGATATTAGGTCAAGGCTGGGGAAATGGAAGCAACTGATGGAATATGAATCCTACCACTTTGCCTATTTTAAATGCAATAAAGTTTGTCACTAGGCAAGAAACTACCCTATGAAGAAAGGGAGAGACACAAAACCCAATATCAAAAAAGAGAATAGGAAGGAATGGAGAGAAGAACCCTTTGGACCTGAAGGAAAACATTAAAAAAAGGGAAGACAAGGAAACTAGGGATTATTTAGGCTCTTCTAATGAGAGGAATGATCCTGAAGGGACTATTCCTGCTCTGCCTCTAAATGACATCCCTCTGGACCTTCTTCAAAAGTTAGTTGCTAATACTAATGAGGTTGATCTTTTAGATGAAATATGTAATGTTCCTTTTCCCCCCTTTGATCAAAGGAAGGAAGATAGTTGAATTAAATGGAATGAAAGCATTCCAGATTATAAAAAAAAGGACTATCTAGACTCCTAGAGTGAGAATCCAATAAAATATCTATTTTGTAATGATGCCCAAGGAAGTGATGGTTTGAGAGCATCAATCAAGGGAATTCCATAGAATCCAAGAACATCACTATTGATATTTCCATAGTTCTTGAAACTCCAGTTGAGTTGTATGGAAGAGGAGAATCTCCTTTCCTGAAATCTCTAGAAGAGGTAGAGAAAGAATTTAAAATAGTTAGTAGCAAAAAGAAGAATAGAAGAGGTAAGGGGGATAGTCCTTGATTCCAGAATGGTTTGGATGGTATCAATACTAGAAGTAAAAAAGAAGATGTGGGAAAAAATGAATCTAAAGGAAGACCTTCAAAGAAAAAAAGAAGAGACAATGATAGTTGGCAAGATGTGGCAAATGGAAAAAGAAAGACCATCTCGGAAGCATTTAATCCTAGTAAGAAATGAAGATCATTTCATGGAATATAAGGAGAATGAACGCACCCCATAAATAGAACATTCTCAAAAATCTAGTAAGGGACCATAATCTGGAAATCCTTTTGGTTCAAGAAACTAAGATGAGTAAAGGGAGTGGAAAAATTAGCTTTTTCAAATATAACGGGACTAGCTCTAGTAGTTTAGATGGGGCTTCATGTGACACAACTATTTTTTGGAATAGAAGTATTATTAGAGGTGATGTTCTTTTTGAGGATGATAATATGGTGTCCATTCACATGCATCATATTAGAGATAATTTTGACTGGGTTCTAACTAATATTTATTCTCCCAATTCTAAGAGTAGTAGAGATAAATTTTGGCACAAGTTAGCTGATCGAAGAATCCATTTCTGTGATGAAAGTTGGATGATTATGGGGGACTTCAACACCCCTCTAAAGGAGTCAGAAAAGTTTGAGGGATCTGGTTCTTAGATGGAGAGTAGATTTGACCTTATGCATTTTATCAACGACCAAGCCTTGACTGACATGGATCTTTAGGGCATTAACTACAACTGGTCACATAGGAGAGTTGGAAAAGATTGCATCCAAGTAAGGTTGGATAGAGCTTTGATCTCCTCATCATGGTATAGTAAGTATACTTTATCTTTGAATCTAGTCTCTAAAATGGGCTTTGACCATTTTCCTATTTCTTTTTCTGCTGACCCTCTTTCTTGTAAAATAATTTTTCCCTTCCACTTTGGAAATATGTGGACCCTCCACCATGATTTCGAAAAGAGGATCTTAGAGTGGTGGAACATGAAAATTGATGGGTCATCCATGTTCAAAGTGGCCAAGAAATTAAGGATTATCAAATTTGAAATTAAGAAGTGGAAGAAGGAAGTGTTTGGAGATATTTTTAAGCAAAAGGAGGTAGAAAAATCTAATCGAGGTAGAAAAATCTAATCTTAAATTGGTTTAGGATTCTATCTAGCTGTTTGGTCACTTTGTGTAATACCCCAAAATTGGCACCTATTTAATTTCATCAATTTTGGTGCATTATCTCGATTTTACATCACCAAAGTCCTAGTTTCCTAGGCAATTTTCTCTCTCATATCTGACTTAATTTGACTTGATGTCAATTGCAAAGACCATAAATTGCAATAATCAAACGCTAAATTAATTCCTAAAGTCTTAGACTTTATTAGCTAAATTATCTCTATGATACATTAATTTAATTGTAAAGTCCTATGTGCTTTCTAATTAAATTAAAAATCTACCCTCTTTAGCTAATTACCCTTGAAAGGAATTAATAAATATTTAGTTAATTGAATGGACACCTCTTTATTTGAATTTAATAATTCAAATTACTCGAAAGGTCACCTCCCCACATGTGGCAAATTCCATTCTTTTAATTAAATAATTCATTGTCTTTTTGTCTCAATTAGGAATGAAGAGTCCACAGTTTCGAATCAAGAAACTCTTCATTCCTCTCCCGAGCTTTTCTATTTAATGAACCTCTTTTTCTAATTCAAGAGAGCAATTTTTGAGAGCATCCTCACTATAGCATTTTTTAGTCTCATATCTCATTATTTTCAAAGCTCTTTTATTGCATTATCTAGTTCAATTTCTCATATTAGTGTAATTGCATTTCACATTTTAGATTAAATTTGCTTACTTGTTCTTAGTCTAATATCATCTTTATTTCAAAATCAAATAAAAATCTGCATTTCATATTTCTTTCAAAGTTTTCTAGATTAATTACATTCATTCTTAGCTTAGTTTCATTTTGCTCATATTTTCTTTCAAATCCTCCATTGTTGAATTGGTCTCCCAGCTGTTGGCTCTCGTTCTGAGAGTATTCAAACACCCTATTCACATAGGAGGCAACAGGTCGCCTCACCATAGAATTTGGATTGAGTTCTTCATACTCTCTCCTGAATTCTATCAAGTGAATAATGACCATGTTGTGTTGTGTCTGATTTAGAGGTCACATTCAGTCACATACATTTTGGCGCCCACCGTGGGGCAGAAAGATCAATTTCTGGCCTCATTATCATTTTTTTCTGATAGGAAATTTTGCTCTGCTGTGCGTCCGTACTGTTTGTGTACAGATCCTCGCGCGAGAATTCAGAGCGTCCTGCGCGAAGTTTCACCCCTGTGGTACTCTCTCACGCGAGATTGTAACTATCTTGCCTCAGACACTGCACTTTCTCGCGCGGATTGGAGTACATTCTCGCGCGCGCTTTCATACATTCTCACGCGAGCCTTCATACATTCTCATGCGAGCTTGTGCTTTCTCGCGCGTGGTTCGGTATTGTCTCACGCGTGGTTTGGTACTATCTCGCGCGGCCCTCTGTACTGTCTCGCGCGAAATTCTGTGACAGACAGAGGTCAGGATTTTAGATTTGTTAGTTTTGTTTGGCACCCATTTTTTTTTGAAATTTTCACAAATGGTCTCAAAAGTTTAAGTATGATATATTGTTGGAAAGGTCTTTCCAAGCCTATTCCAACCATGTTGGTTTCATTATCAGATTTTACCATTTGATGAGCTATTTTTCTTGCAGATTATTTGATTTTTTATTTTGCTAATCTTGTGGGTCTAACAAGCTGTTTTGAAGGTGCTCTTGCTTTCATGGAAAATGTTTAAAATAAAGCATTGGACTTGAGGTACTTTGTTTCATCTCTACAACATTTGGACTTTGGGATTAAAATTAATCTCTCATGTGTTTGGCTTGAGTGTTTACATGCTTTCATAGAACATATTTTAATTGATGCTCTTAATGGGAAATAAACGAACATAGATTTGCTTTCATAGAAGTTTGTGTTTAAGTGCATGCTTGTCTTTTAAACATTAAGTAATTCTTGGTTTCAAATATCAAAATATCTCATTGAGTAATTGAGGGCATGGATTCATTCCTTGTTTACATGAAGAGTTAAATGCACCACTTTGTGGACTCACTTCATGTTTACTTGGAAAGTTAAATATTCCATGATTCAAACCCTCTTGCACTTATGAGTAGTATTGATTAGCAGTCTTAGATTACTTGTGATTGATCTAGATTGCTATCTTGGGTTATTGGACTCGCTAATCCGCCGGCCCCTCATTTTCGCCCTGTGGTTGCAATCCTAGCACCACATTAAAGGGGAGGGGTCTATAGGAAAGAAGCGTTAATTGTTCCACTTGGCAACCCTTTTGTGCTTTTTGGAACTCACTTGTTTTCTAGGGTGTGGACTCACTTTGAGTTTGTGTGAGGAGTTAAATGCACCACTTTGTGGACTCACCTCACATTTACTTGAAGGGTTAAATGCACCACCTTTAGTGCTTTTCAATACTTTTTGATAGAGAATTACTTACTTTTCATTTTTTTTAGAAGGCCTGCTTGGGGATTTCATCACCTCAAGGGACGACCTTAACTCCCGTGTTCCGGTGGAGTATAAATATCGGGAGGTGAATCCAAAGACACCTCTCTTGGGAATGAGTTAGATTTCACTCTTGGCTAAGCCTCAAAGAACTTTATACCTTTGAGAAGTGAAGGAGGAGATTTGGGTTACCGTCTCCCCCTGGCTATGTGATTTTAAATTCTTCTCATCTACGGATTTGGGCCTCACGTACCTTGCGTATATCGAGGACTCCCTTTAGAAAAGCCATGTATATCCTTGTAGACAACTTGCTAGGATGTTGTTGTGTTTTAAGTGCTTACTAAAACATTCTCAAGAACATACACAAGTAGAGTCCTTAGGCAGTAGAAATACTAAGTCACTATTCTTGTTCATGCGCAAGGTTGCTTTGTCCCTTGCCCATTGCTTGAAGATTGTTTGCTTGAACTCCTTGATTGCTGTCTTATGTGCTTGATCAATGACATAAATCTGATCTTCCTTTTTGTCCGCGATCTGGTTTTCTATTTTCCTGTCGTTCACCGTCAGAAACTAGTTGTCTTGAGTTAGGAATTGATCGATCTTTGCTTTGACTCGTATTGTCTCTCATTAGTCTACCTTATCTTGTTGTGCTCTTGTACCTTGCGTTGCGATTGTCTTATCTCGGCTGTTCTAGCCATCTCTTTTTGACAATTCGTACTAGGTTCATCTTGCATCTTGGCTATTCTAGCCATTTATCTCCTTTTCATTATCTTTGAGACAGAGTCTAGCTTTATCCCGAATCTTTTCTCATTACATCTTCGTCTATGACTGTCACGACTCGAAGTGGTAAGACTTATCTCATTCAGAATGCTGATCAAGATCAAAGTAAACCTTGTAATCGAGACATAGATCATTTCCAATCTGTTGCAAAATCTGAACTTCGTGAGGAATCCTCACATTCTTTGTCATTCCAAGAGTATTACAATCCATTGTTTCAGATACAGTCTGACTTACTATTTCAAGAGTATTATAACCCATTATTTCAAGACCAACAAGACTCTGAAAGGTCACTTTCTAAAATTAAACCTATTGATCCTTTTGAACCTATCAACTCTTTCACGATCTCTCATAATACTACCAACAAGATGGGAGATCCAAAACCTTCAAAGTTGGTTTTCAATCTCAGCTCTAACATGCCAAAACCTTCAAAGTTGGTTTTCAATCTCAGCTCTAACATGTCAAAACCTTCAAAGCCTATCTTTAATCTTAGCTCTAGCATGCAAACAGTCAATGCCACTGAGAAGGCTATGACAGAAGCTCAACTGCCTTCTAGATTTGCTAGAAACAAACCTTGGATCCCTCACTGTGACATGATCATTGCTCCAGGGAGCAAGGATACTCCTAAACCCAAAACTCCCTTTGTCTTGCGAGGCCCTGCGTCTCCCTCATATAACTCCACACAGTCTCCAGCTTGTGCGAATGCTATCACTCAATCTCATGCAAAGATTATTCTCAAAGGTCCCGAACCTTCGACATCCAAACCAAAACTATCTATGGATAAAGCCCTCACTGAGGAAAATGTCCCCAAAGATCTCGATCTCAATCAGTTCCAATCTATGGTGGGTCATTTAACTTCACCTCACTATTTGTGCTTTTCCAAAGAAGATGATCATTCCTTAAGCCACCCGCATAATGCTCTCCTACACACTGAAGTTATGGAAGGTCCCGAGCATATCCCCCTCATCTTCATTGACAATAGTGCTAGCCTAAATACTTGCTCTGCTAAGATGCTTACCCAAACAACAGACAGCTTTGTTCCTGCCAATAGAGAGTCCACTGAGTTCTATGAGGCCAAGCTAAAAGAAATAGAAAAGACCCTGAAGATCAAAGATATTGGCATGGGGGAATATCAGATTGAGTCCGTCTTGTCATTGACAACTCTCCCTCCATCTCCACATTCCTATGAGGAACCTTCTGAAGATAGATTTGGTATTAGCTATCAGAGCAATGAGCTTGACCAACCTAGCTACAACTTTCACTCATGCAAGGATTCAGATAATGAAGAAACACAGATTCAGCCTATGACACATGAAAGATCTTTGAATGTTCAAAATTCTGATTCAGACTACCAGAAAGAGTCTTATCTACCTTCTCAAGTGCTTCAAAAACATGATCTTGGTCCTCACCAGGAGGATTTTATACACTCTACTGAAAAAATTTCTACTACTGCAGCTACTACTGAATATGTCAATGTCTCTAATGGTACACATACTGATTGGGAGCAACTATTGGATGCTTCCCTTATCTTTGGTATGCCTCAAGGTATGCCTATTCTAGATTGTTCTACCACTTCTACTGTTGAACAAAATCCTACTACTGCCGATTCCAATGATACACATACTGATTGGGAGCAACTGCTGGATGCTTCCCTTATCTTGGGTATGCCCTAGGGTATGCCTACTCTAGATTGTTCCACCACTTCTGCTATTGAACAGACTCCTACTATTGCCAACTCCAATGGCACACATACTGATTGGGAGAAATTGTTGGTTGCTTCCCTCCTCTTGGGTATGCCTCAAGGTATGCCTATTCCAGATTACTCTGCTACTTCTACTACTGAACAAGATCTTGTTGTTGAAGAAATGTTTCCTTTGACAGATGATAGTGATGAAGAAAGTCTGCCTCCGACTATGTCTCTAGCTGAATCGGACTCCATATCAGATGCTACTACAGAAATACCAGTTGATGCTATGCACTTATATGCTAGTCTTAACAACTCAGAAAGAGGAGAAAGTTATGATCCTCCAGATCAAGCTATTGATGATGATCCTTTCCACCCTCTTGTGGAGATCATTCCTATGGCTCCTAGGCCATCTACTCCAAGCTATACTCCTATTGCTCCAACAAATCATGGGTATGTAAGACCCCATTCAGTTACAGCTTCATGGAATATTGGTAGATCCAAAATTGAAATGGTTCCTATTCATGCACTCTTACCACCTGAAAGGGGACCTGACTCTTGGAATAGACCATCTTGGTTAGGCTCACATAATATTCCTCCAAACTTATCTGACTCTTCTAAGATGACTCACAATCAGCAACGCTCTATGGAAGATTACTTTCTTGATCTACCTGATGCATTCATGAATGATGAGGATGATACTGATATATTTTCACTTGAGCCCATCCCATCGACTTTTATTCCCTCTTCATCTCCCAAAAAAGTGGCCCGTCCACTTCCATCTCCACCTCTCCACCTGAACCAGTCATATAAGCCTCTTTCATCCATCATTCCTGAGTCTTTTGGATGTAACGTGGATGTGCAACATAAAAATAAAAATAATGAGAATCCACTTATATCTCAAGGTCACCATGTCCCATCTAATCGACATGTGACTACGAAGAAAGGAAAGAAACAAAGGTGTTCAAAAGACCGCAAAGGTCCTCAAAAAGAAGAAGACAATCAAAAGCCAGAAAATAAAATAAAAAATGGATCTCGAAATCCATTCTACAGGCATTGTCATCAAAAGCACCTCAAAGTAAAGAAGAAAAAACTCAAAAGCTATGTGGATTCCAAAGAAAGAAAAAATCAAAGTTGTCATTCGAGCTTCCAAAATTCTCATGCTTCCCTCCATTCCATCACCCTTGACTCTCATACTTTACCCTCTTCACTCCATCTTGCCTTTTCCCAAAGTGCATATCAGTATCTCCTTATTACTAATGACATGATTAAGAAAAATCTAGAATGTACTCTTCCTAAGCGTTTAGAGCATGAGAAATCCGACAAAGAGTTAAGGTGTGTCTATGAGGATATTTGTGGGTTTCACTTAAGTGGTCTTTCCTTGACTATGGATCTCTTGACTGTTGGACACTACTGGTTGGCTCTCCTGTTACTGCTACAACATCTAGTTCTGATTCTGCAACTTCTCAGCTGGCTACTACTACAAATGACTGTGTTCTCAGAGATTCCTACTAAAGGAGAGAAATTCAAAGAGCCCATCAACGCTCTTCATCTAAGAAGTTCTACAGTTGACATTCTCAGTATGCTCATGTACATACTTATTGATCCTGAAAAAAATCCTAAAAAATGATATATGCTCAAAAATCCTAAAAATTGCAAAATGTCCTGAAAAAATGATCATCTTAGTGAAAACCTGGCAAACAGGCGCTTTGATGTATCTATTATCCTGGTGAAAACCTGGTAAACAGGCACCTTGATAATACAAAAAAAAAAAAAAAAAAATTTCAAAAATACAAAAAAATAGAAAATGTGAAAAATACAAAAAAAAATGAAAAGATCAAAAATACAAAAAAATCAAAAAAAGAGAAAAGTACAAAAAAAATTGAAAAAAAGAAAAATGTGCCATTGATGAAAACCTGGTAAACAGGCGTCATGGTAGCAAAAATAGAATCTCTGCCAAGATGGTGAAAACCTGGTAAACAGGCGCCTCTTGTTTTCCTGAAGTAACATCTCATCTCAGCGTCGCTTGGCTCTTAGTTTCCTGCTTTAGTTTCCTTCCTTTCCTGCTTTAGTTTGTTTTCCTGCTTTCTTGCTTTAGTTTGTTTCCTGCTTTGGTTTGCTAGCTCATGCACTTGTCTTTGAGTTTTCCTCGACTCTTCATGGATTGGAACTGGTTCACACTTGGGGGCACCTGCCTGGTCTAGGGGGCATTGTCCTATCGCTTTCGGAAACTCTTTTGAGCATTGGTCACCAGTGGTTTCCCCTATGCCTGCCTATGGATACCTAGCTTTCGTTCGATCTCTCTTCTTCAGGATTTCTCCCTTCTATCAATCACCAGTGATTCTCATTACGTCTACCTACTGTCATTATCTCATTGAGACTTCGAACATTATCTTTCCGAATTGTCTTCAATCCACTTGAACACAAACTTAAACTGAAACTAAAACTAATTGTATGTTCCTTTGAGGCATGCTGAGCTTTGTTTTCTTTGAGTGCTTGTTTGTTTGCTTTTCTTTTTTTTTTTCTTTCTGTTTGTTGGTTTAGTTCCAATGATCCAAAGAATTTATTTAAGAGGGGTGTCCATCTGTAAGAGCCTTCATCTCGTATTGGATGGCCATGCGTACCTTGACTCCTTTTATATGGATGCTTTGGTGAGGTTGGTTCTTCTCCTTGTCTTTTGAGTGACTTCTTTCTGCTACTGATGAAATTGTAAATGCTTGCCCTGTTGAGTGAACGTAAGGGTCACTGCGAGCAATCTTTGGCAAAAGAAGGAACTCCTGCGTGTTTGGTGTGTTTGTTCACAAGAGACATTCAGGTTATTCTAGCATTATGCTCTAATGCTTATGTTAACTTGCTAGATTAAAAGGAATAGGTGTTCAGGTCATTCTAACTTCTTGTGCCTTTGCTTACACCTCATTCCGACAAATTTAAGACTTATGTCATATTCATATTCTCATGTTGGGGAGAATTGTATGGCATCTTGCGATTGTCCCATGCTTAAAAGAACTCAATGATGATAAATACGATGAGTCCAACAGCCAAGTTCGGAGGATTGCATTTGTTCATCCTAGGCTTGCATTTAGACTTGCATCTTTCATTCTAGGCTTGCATCTAGAGTGCTTTCTTGTTGCTCTCTTGATTGCTTTCTTCTGGATCTTCTCATCAAAGGTTCTCATCTTTTGTCCCAGTCTCATCTTGGCTGCATCCTTTTTCGGGATCGAAATTGAAATCTGACATCTCTAAGTGGCTCAAAATCGCATTTTAAATATTGGACTCCTTCTGGATCGGATGCTTGTACAGTCAGCCTTCTGGTGTCATCTTCCTGCCAGATCCTCATCTTTGCATCATGTTCTCAATTGTTTGCTTCTTTTCATCAAGTCAACCCTAGTCAAAATTTGGTCAACTATGGTCAAACTTGGTCAACAGGACCTCTGCTTTGCTCCGTTTCACTTCTATAGCTTCGCGAATCTAGTCTAATTGCTTTTGCTTTGCAATCTCTTGTTGTTTATCATCCTTCTGACATGTCATCTTTCCATTTCGCTCCCGAGGGGGCAGGATGATTACATCATTTGAATCTTGTCGAATCTATTCTTGAATCAGTCTGATTTGAATCATCAGTCCTCATTGCTAGGGGCATCTTCACGCCTCGCATCTTGTTATCTGGAAATCTATCTCTTAGGTATCTGAGCAATCTAACTCAGATCCTCGAGGATCATTCTTCATTCTGGAGATGGTTCTTGAAATCTTTTGGGTATTGGGGCAATCTAACCCTAATTCCTGGGAGTCAAGCTTCATTCTGGAGATGACTCTCAAAATCTCTTTTAGACCATTATCTGGGCAATCTAACCTGGGTCTCGGAGGACTAAGCTTCGTATTGGGGCAATCTAACCCTGATTCGGAGATAGTCCTAAATCTGCATCTTCATCAATTGGTATTGGGGCAATCTAACCCCGATTCTGGTTCTCTTTTAAGACCGTTGTCTTCACAATCTAACTTAGACTTCGGAAATTCTCATCATCTGTCACTTCAGAGTATTCTTTGAATCAACGCGCTGTTCGCACATCAATTCAAAGAGGGGCAAATGTAATACCCCAAAATTGGCACCTATTTAATTTCATCAATTTTGGTGCATTATCTCGATTTTACATCACCAAAGTCCTAGTTTCCTAGGCAATTTTCTCTCTCATATCTGACTTAATTTGACTTGATGTCAATTGCAAAGACCATAAATTGCAATAATCAAACGCTAAATTAATTCCTAAAGTCTTAGACTTTATTAGCTAAATTATCTCTATGATACATTAATTTAATTGTAAAGTCCTATGTGCTTTCTAATTAAATTAAAAATCTACCCTCTTTAGCTAATTACCCTTGAAAGGAATTAATAAATATTTAGTTAATTGAATGGACACCTCTTTATTTGAATTTAATAATTCAAATTACTCGAAAGGTCACCTCCCCACATGTGGCAAATTCCATTCTTTTAATTAAATAATTCATTGTCTTTTTGTCTCAATTAGGAATGAAGAGTCCACCGTTTCGAATCAAGAAACTCTTCATTCCTCTCCCGAGCTTTTCTATTTAATGAACCTCTTTTTCTCATTCAAGAGAGCAATTTTTGAGAGCATCCTCACTATAGCATTTTTTAGTCTCATATCTCATTATTTTCAAAGCTCTTTTATTGCATTATCTAGTTCAATTTCTCATATTAGTGTAATTGCATTTCACATTTTAGATTAAATTTGCTTACTTGTTCTTAGTCTAATATCATCTTTATTTCAAAATCAAATAAAAATCTGCATTTCATATTTCTTTCAAAGTTTTCTAGATTAATTACATTCATTCTTAGCTTAGTTTCATTTTTCTCATATTTTCTTTCAAATCCTCCATTGTTGAATTGGTCTCCCGGCTGTTGGCTCTCGTTCTGAGAGTATTCAAACACCCCATTCACATAGGAGGCAACAGGTTGCCTCACCATAGAATTTGGATTGAGTTCTTCATACTCTCTCTTGAATTCTATCAAGTGAATAATGACCATGTTGTGTTGTGTCTGATTTAGAGGTCACATTCAGTCACATACACTTTGATGAAGTTAAAAAAAATGAGAATGAGGTTCTTGTTTTTTACCATAATGTTATCTCTAAGGAAGAAATATATTGGAGACAAAGATCTCGGGTTTCTTGGCTTAAGGAAGGAGATAGAAAATCTCCACATTACCACTTTGAAATAGAGGGCAACTAATAGGATTAGTCACATCCTCAAAGGCTCTTCTAAACTAGTCAAGGAGGAAAATCTGCAACAAGAAGTTGTTAGTTACTTTTCCAACCTTTTAGCTGCTGACCATAATCTCTTGAAAGCTGAGCAAGTTAAATTGTTGATTAGGATCCCCACAATTGTCAATGAGGAGAAGAATAAAATTTTGGGAGCTATTCCTTCAGGCAAGGAAGTTAAGGATGTAGTTTTTTATTTTAAGGATGATAAGGCTCTTGGCTCAGACAATTCCTAAATGTTCTTCTTCCAACTTTTTTAACATATTGTTGGAAAAGACATTTCTAATGTAGTTAAAGAGTTTTATGGGTACGTACAGAAGAATGTTAAAGAAGATCAATGATACTTTCTTAGCTCTTAACCTGAAGAAGATGGGTGATGATTCTTTTGATCTTTTTATACCAATCAACCTTTGTAATTCCTTCTACAAGATCATCTCCAAAGTGTTGACTCTTAGAATTCTAAAAATCCTTCCGGCTATCATTTTTCCTTAGCAGAATGGTTTTGTTCTGGTAGGAAAATTTTGGATTCCATCATAACTATCCATGAGAATATTCATTCTCTGTCCAAATATAAGAAACAAGGCTTTCTCTTAAAGATGGATATGGCTAAAGCTTATGAAAAAGTGGACTAGAAGTTTTTGATGAAGGTGCTGGAGATATTTGGTTTTAGACCAAAAATTATTTAGATTATTAACCAATTCATTTCCACTTCCTCTATTGATGTTCTTATCAATGGATCCTCTTATCCTTTCTTCAACAACTCTAGGATCTTGAGGCAAGGTGATCCTATCTCCCCTTTAATTTTCACAATTATGGCTAAAAGTCTGAGAAGGAACATCGAACAATTAATTTTTGATAGGACTCTGAAAGGACTGCATCCTTCCTCAGCTAATTTAATTTTCTCACATGAGCAGTTTGTCGATGACACCATAGCTATGGGTGAAGTTTCTGTTCAAGAGGCTAGAAACTTGAAAGGGGTTCTTGTCTCCTATTCCAGAGCCTTTGGTCAGTTAGTTAATCGGAAGAAGAGATCTATTTTTTTTCATTAATACTCTAAAGGAAAGACAGTTAAAAATTGCTTCTATTCTAGAGTGCAACATCGCTACCTTCCTTTCTATGTGTTTGGGCCTTCCTTTGGGAGAGAAACCGCCAAACTCCTTCTGAATGGATCTAATAGAGAAATTCAATAAAAAATTGTTGGATGGAAAGGAATCTTTCTCTCTCAGGCATGAAAAATTACTCTTCTAAAATCCTACTTACAAAGCTTGGTTATTTATGCTCTCAGCTTTTTCAAAATTCCTTCCAAGTTTGCTGAGAAGATGGAAAACATTAAAAAATGCTTTCTATGGTCTAGAATGGAAGATAGGAAACATATCCCTCTATTGGCCTATGATAAAGTCTATAAACCCAAGTATCTTGGAGGTCTAAGCATTAGAACTATAAAATAAATGAATATGACCCTTCTGGCTAAACAGTTATGGAAAATGTATGGAGAGGAGAAAGAATGGAACATAATCTAGAAAGAAAAATATGTAAAAAATATCTCTCTTGACCAGATAACCCTAGAGGATCTCAACATTGGAGGCTCTGCAATTTGGAATAATGTGATGAAAGCTAGAGGGGTGGCTGCTGCAGTGGGTAGATGGAATAATTGGGGATGGAAAGAGGATCAAATTTTGGGAGGACTTTTAGATTTTTGATAAGCCCCTCCACCACTTCCCTAAGTATTAGGATCTTATGAACAGATGAAAATTATCTATTGGATAGATGGTCAAAGATTATTGGAGAGGTAATGACTAGATTAATCTTCATGACAATATGAATAAAGATCTCCTTGCGTAGAGGATTACTGAAAACAAGGAGGATAATTTTATATGGGGTCTTGAATCTTCTGGAAAATTCTATGTTGCTTCTTCTTACAAAATTCAAATTCAACATCAGCCTAATGATGAGGCTCCTTTCTGGGTGAAAGCTTGGAATAATTGTCTCTCCTAAAGTTAAGATCTTTTTCTGGCTCTTCCTACAGAACAAAATCCTCACAATTGATAACCTGTTGAAAAGGGGATTCTATCTCCCCAACAGATGTATCTTGTGCTATGAGGATTGTGAATCGACCTCCCATCTCCTTCTTAGTTTCTCTTATTCTTTATAGATTTGGAAAGTGTTGCTTCAAAGATGGAATATATGCTAAGTTTTTCTTAGAACTATCCAGGATTTCTTCCAGCAATGGAACTATCCCACTATGAATAAGAGATTCAGATTGGTGTGGTTTCTTGTTGTTCCTCACCTAATCTAGAATATTTGGAAAGAACAAAATTAAAAATCTTCAAGTAGACCTAGAGAAACCCCACTATTCTGGCCAACACTATTTTCAAATGCATTCAGGATAATTAATCCTTGCATGCTAATAAATTTGGAGATTCAGATGTGGAAATTTAATGCTGGAATATTAATTTGATAAATGAAAAGAAAAAGGGTAGAGAAAATGGTTATGGGTTATCTCCTCCTAAGGGCTGGGTGAAATTTAACTTCGATGATGTTGCTAATGGGAACCCTGGGAAAGATGGTTGTGGGGGGGTTATTAGGGGTTATCATGGTAACTTCATTATTTTTGATGCTATTCCTATTGGCTCTCAAAGTAACCATATTGCTGAGGCCCTCAGAGCCTATTACTCCCTAAGGTTGTCCAAACAAATTAATGTTGAAAAGGTGTGGTTAGAAGGGGATTCTCTAAACATTATTAATAGTTTAACTAGGAAATCAAAAGATTCATGGTCGATATCCAATACTATAGAAATGGCTAAAGATCTATTAGGTTCTTTTAATAATTTCCATGTGTCCCATGCCTTTCAGGAATCTAATTCTATTGCTGATGTGTTTGTGAATAAAGGGGTTAATCTCAACTCCCTGATGACATAGAATAATGTGAAGGACCTTGATATGGAAACTGTCAGTTTTATTAATTATGATAAGATAAGAAGTAAGGATGTGAGTTTCATTAGAAATGATGAAAATATTATGGAGTAAGGGTTATGTCATTAATAATCAAAGCTGGCTCAGTATGTTAATCAATAATAAGAAGAAATATGACAATGGGTGCCAATTTGCATAGAGAGGAACCTGCTGATTTCCTAGATCTTAAGAAGAACCCTAAATTATGGAGAAAGTTGGAGAAGGGTAAGATTACTCCCTATTTGGAGAGATTGCATGGTTATGATAAGGGTATTACTCAGAAATTCATTGCAGGTTGGAGGGAAAATACAGTCGCAATTGATGGTAGATAAGTTATTCTCAATGTGGAACTTATTGCATAGGTAATTAGTTTACCTTTGTCTGGTCTCAAATTTTATAGAAACATGAAAGTGTCTAAAATGGATGCTATCAAATTCCCTAAGACTACTGAAGAAAGGGATTCTATGGTAAAAACAAGGGGTTTTTTTGTTGTCAATAATATAAAAATCTTATGGCATAAAGTCCTAATTGTCTTGATGGAGTATATATCCCTGGACGGTCGTTTTACTAGAGCTATATCTCACCATTTTTTTCTGTTAAATCACTTCTATCACAAGGATTTCATTTCATTTTTGTACCATCTCTACAACTCTATCCTTCGTAGCCTTGCTGCAAATAGAAATGATGTTGATAAATCGGTTCTCCATGAGGGCCTTATTCTTCTTATTCATGAGTTTATGTTGACTAACATACTTGAGAGCATTGTGAAAAACGTAAAGGAAAAGATAAAGAGCATAATTCCTAGTAAGAGAAAGGAGGATTCACTAGTCAAAAAAGAAAAAAAATGACTCTCAGCCAGTTAATGATCCCCCTTTGTCTTTGAATAAGAAGAAGAATGTGATGGTTGACTATACTTTGAGATCGGTAAATGAGGAGATAGAACCTAGTGATAGCTCTACTAAGGATGAAGATTTTGAGTTCACTAGTTCAAGAAAAAAGGAAATTGGAAAAAATAAAACTAAGGCTATGGATGTTGATGGAAAGAGCACGTCTTCCTTAGGGGAAGCTTCCAAGGATGAGATGGAGAACTATGAGGCCTATGGGCAAGAGATTAAGGAGGAAATTAAGGATATGGGGGATGAAAAAGATGATGATTCTGATGTGGAAGGAAGAGAGGATACTGCTAGAAATGATGAGGACCCTAATGAAGACATTAAAGAAGAACCTATTTTTGAACTGGATCTTAACTAGAGAACCGGTAAGATCATTATTGATCTTAACCCTTCCAATAAGGAGCATATTCGAGATTCTAAGGAGAATAAGAAGGCTAGAGTGGATTTTCTTGATAACAATGGTAAGGATATAGTTTTTGAGAAATAGAAGAAGGATACCCTTTCAAAGGACACCAAGGATTATGGTCATAGTGATGAGGGAAATTACAATGGAGAGGATAAGATGGAGGGGGAAGATTATGAAATCCTATACACTGTTGAAATACTTGCCAACTATCAGAATAATAAGAACTTTAGTCAAGGTAATGCTAATAGAATGGATTATGTGTCCATGGGAATAGAGGACCTAAATGATAAAGAGGACTCTTCTCTGGATTTTTTACATACTGCTAAAGCTAAATCCCTTTTTTCTTTTAGGAATGAAAATTAGTGTTCTCAAGAGATTGTGAAGCTTAAAACCTGGAATAAGGATTTGGAGACCAAGTATTAGAGTCAGATGGATAAAATTCATAACAAGGGTAAGGACTATTCTCAGGACTTTTGTGACCCTTTTAAGCTTCTGGCTAGAATTGAGTACATTGAAAAAATGCTAGAAGATCTGCTCAAGTACTCTATGGAAGGCATGAAATCTTCTTCCAATAATCTTTGTGGGCTAGTTGATATGTTGGAGGAGAAGGAGTGGGAATCCATCCAAACACCCAAAACCATTGGGAAAGGACCAAGTGCTAGACCTAGAGAAAAAAAGAAACAGAACACATCTACCAGAAAGGAGATCTTGGGGCTCAAGGAGAATTTGAAAAATATGATAGAGTTGGAGAAGAAGATGGAAGACTCCATCCAGACTCTGAGAGGATGGTAGCTCCCGGTTTATTTTGTTGTGTCCTTTTTTTGGCTTCCTGTTTTGTTCATTGCTATTAGTTTGGGGTGTTCTCTGTCCCCCTTTTTGTTTTAGTTGTTCCTTCCTATTTTTCTTTTTGACTATTTTGTATCTTTAACTCTTCGGGTTTCGGGTCCCTGTAAAACCTATTTTTTCTTAATTTTCAAAACAATAATATTTATATGTTGAACAAGAGGTTTAGTTTGAATGGGTAATGAGGTTGGCTTGTGTTGTAGTTTTCATCCTCATTTGATCTGTGTTCGACCCCAAGGCCTACGTTTCCTTGATGAGTAGTTGATGATGATTACATTGCTAATTAAGTTGAAGTGTATTAAAAAATAAAAATAAAAAGTTAAAATTATTGATATCAGGTATAATTTTGATCATAATAACTTGATTAAACTTCCATCCCAATTTAATTGAAAGTATTTCTAAAAACTCAATTATCATAACACTATTTAAAATACTAGAAACATTCAAGTAAATAATTTTTACATTCATTCCTAGATAAATTTAGAATTATTGTTTACTATAATTATATATAACCATAACTATCTTATACTTTGTCAAAAGTACATTATATCTATATCTAAATGTATTTATAAAATAAATGTATAAATAAAATATAATTTAATTAAATAAGTTAATATTAATAATAGAAAATAATAACACTTAAATGTTGCATTGATTTAAATATTATTTTATGTTCAACTTTTTCCAATCTATAAATTTTAGATCTTAATATACTATAATTTTAATTGCATAATTTTTATAATTATTTTACTGAAACTATAACGAGGTAGAGATAATATTGTAAATTACATTATGAACTTTAATTTTTAATTTACACAATTTAAATTATAAAAAAATTACATTTGAATCAAAAAAATATGTTTTATAATCAAAGGGGCAAAGTTCAATTAATTGCACACAAATAGAAAGGGTGATGATATGTTCCTTAATTATGTCATCCACGAAAATACAAACCTCTAAAAAATATGATATATTAAAGATGTGGCTAAGATTGTGTTAAACTAACATTCCCATATCAAAAACTATCTTTTTATAATCAAAGGGGTAAAGTTTAATTACTTGAGAAAAATTGGTAAGGGTGATGAGATGTTCCTTAATTACGACATCCACCAAAATATAATAGATGTGACCGAAATTTTGTTGTCAATTGATGTTCCAATATCAAAAAATATGTTTTTATAATCAAAGGGGTCAAGTTCAATTGGGTGAGCAAAATTGGTAAAGGTGACGAGACATTGCTTAATTGTGACATCCACCAAACTCCAAATCTCTAGAAATATGATATATAAGAGATGAGACTAAAATTGTATTCTGAATCGACATTCCCATATCGAAATTATAGTTTTATAATCAAAGGGTTGATGTTCAATTAATTGAGCAAAGTTGGTAAGGGTGATGAGATGTTCCTTAATTACACCATCCGCCCAAACACAAACTTTTATAAATATGATATATAAGAGTCGTGATCCAGATCGTGTTCTCAATTGACATTCTCACATAAAAAATTATGTTTTTATAATTGAAGAGGCGATGTTCAATTGATTGAGAAAAATTGGTATGGGTGGTGAGATGTTCCTTAATTACGTCATCCCCCAAAATCCAGATCTCTAGAAATATGATATAGAAGAGATGCGACTGAGATTGTGTTCTTAACTGACATTTTCATATCAAAAATTATGTTTTTATAATTGGATGGGTAAAAGTTCAATTGATTGAACAAAATTTATAAGAATAATGAGACATTTCTTAATTACATCATCCCTAAAAATCCTAAACTCTAGAAACATAATATATAAGAAATGTAACTGAGGTTGTGCTCTCAACTGATATCCCTATATCAGATAACAAAAAAATTCTTATGAACACAACTATAAAATCTCCCTCAAAGGAATGAATCATATTTTACAATCTTAATAATTATTTCAAAACCAACAAAAACTATAAATATCCAAGCCTATAAACCATTTGATGATAAAAGCCATGCCTATCTTAATTAACAAAAATATGTGATATTATAGAATATTTGATATTTGATTCCATGCCGTGTTGACGTAAGGAGAAGTACATGACAAAGTTTTGGTCAAGGTTTGTGCAATGCAGCTGCACGGTCCTTCTCATTCTTAAGCGTGAAAATAGATTCCCGCGTTAAGAACTACACTCCAAATATCTGCGTCAACAGTCATTAATGCATGAAATAATTGCTCACAGTTTACGTTGTATATATCTCTCAAATACTTCATATTGTCTGAGCAAGTCAATTGAATCACGTTTCTTGTGATAAGGATAAATTACATTAGATTTTGTGGAAAAAGAGTTCATGCTTCGTTTTTCTTTCCACTTGTTTATAGTCTTTAATTTAATAGTTTAGTTTTGGCTTGGAAGTGTTTGAACTCAACATATAGGGTGCCATATTTAATGATAAGATCTTCGACATTGGTACACATGAAATCGTGAGATATAAACAAGGGACGCAAGCGTCAAAGTCCCTGCCTAAAGTGTAATGGTTTTGAGGGTAACATCTGGTGAAATGAGAATGTGGTTAAGGCAGAGTGAACAAATTTGTCACTCAAGTTATGGAAGTCAAATAGTTATATTGAATGGGGCACATTGGTTTTAAGTTTAGATTTGCATGTAAATATGGATAAAGGATTTTAGTTTGCTTATTGTGTGAAAGATGTACAAGTATGAAAGTGTTCAATAAGATGCAAAACATATTGATTTTGAAGAAGACATTGTAAATTTACAATGTAGGCATAAATCGATCTGTAAATATGTATTAATTATAACACGATATTCAGGAAAGATATATTTGTGGAGTGTTCAAGCAAAATTAATTGCTCCATTTAAGGCAATATTTTGGCACTAAAAGAAAACCATAGAAACTAAATATCTTAATTGTATATTGAACATAAAATTCAAGTTACACAATAGAATACAGTAATTGGATTTGAAGTAAAATATTTAAACTTAAAAAACAAAATATGAAAAACTTTTGAAGTTTAAATTTTAATTTAAATAACTAACTAAATGCAAAGTGAAATGTATAAATTCAAATATTAATAACAAATAACAGTTTAAAATAATTAATAATAAAAAATAAGTTTACTTTAAACTAATAATTGATTTTAATATTGTCTAATAGATTACTTAGTTTTTTTATTTTTATTTAGATATCAATTTTATTAAATTCAACAATTAGTTTTATTTT
This sequence comes from Chamaecyparis obtusa, assembly GCA_027943335.1. Taxonomy (NCBI): domain Eukaryota; kingdom Viridiplantae; phylum Streptophyta; class Pinopsida; order Cupressales; family Cupressaceae; genus Chamaecyparis; species Chamaecyparis obtusa. The sequence goes on from BSBK01001785.1 coordinate 359,075, forward strand.
TATAGTTTTTTGAGTCAAACTCATTGACCCATGATTAATGACTCATGAGTCATGGGTCAATGAGTTTGACTAAAAAAACTACATAGTTGAATCCCGATAGCAATATCACAATTTAACTTACTGTGGAAAATATCTCCTACTTATCAGTATCTTATTCTACCAATTATATCCTCTATAATAATATAAACATTATTATGTCAATTATATAATAATAATAATAAATATTTTATTATAACTATTTTTTTCAAAATATATAATACTTTTAGAATATAAATATTAAAATTTAAGCTCTATGGATTGAGATATTTAGGCGTGTTATACTGACCAACGAATAAAATGTTTATTTTAAAAATAAAATGTCACATGGTTATAGTGCGTTGCATAAAGTGAAGTTGGATTGCTGATTGTTTAATTTATCAATATACCCACTTGTCCACAATATTCACAATTTCATACCGTCCGGTTAGTAAAATCATTGTCCATGTGAGAGCTGTCCACTTGTTTAGATTATGCCCAGTCTTATCTTATTGTCGTGGCTCATTCACAGATTTTAATATTTTTGTGAGAAAATTTAAATTTTCTTCTTGCCTTTTTGCCCAACAGCCAATAGAAATGCAGATAATTAACCTTTTTAGATTTTAAAAACATGTACAAATTTATAAATTATATTACAAACATTTATGTTTGAAAAATTCTTTAAGATAATTGGTGGAATTAATTGCCAATTTGGATCAAATTGAATGCAGTAGTATACCTGTCGTAGGCAGGAACTAATAAGTATTTATTTGTGTCAAGCAATTGGAAATACTACACCATCTAGGTAGTTGAATGATTGTATTTCAATGTCTTATAATATGTGAGAAAAGGGTTTATCTCTAACTATCATAAATGTGTGAGAGTTAGATTTGGGTCAATACATGCATTAGATTCGTTCAATTTGTATGGATTCAAATCACTCTTGCTCATGTAGCAAAAGCTAATGGAGTAGGGGAGTGTCTAAAAGTCTACCCTCATCATGAGGAAGGAAAGCCAAGCGAGTTTCAACAATGTTAGTATGTTCAGTGGGTGTCGACCCAACATAGTTTCTTACTTCACAAGGAATGATTGCCTGGTGGTCGGCAATGGTGTTGAGGGACAAAGTTAGAGTTGAGATGTGTGGATATTTCTAGAGAAAATATTTGAAGAGACGTTATGAATTTTTTTCTATGGCTATTTTGTTGGCTCAGATCAAGTCTTGATCTCATTAAGGGTTACCAATAAAAGTGTTGAAACATGGTTTTTTAAATCTCTAATAATTCTTGTATGAGGGCTAGCTCTTACATATCTCTTGTTATTTTCCTCTTGCATTTGTTGCAAGTTAGTAGAGTGCTCTTTTTCCTATTCTATGTTGAATGTTTCATGTCTAGGTTGAGTGGTTTCAAGCTCATTTAAGATGAGACTTATCCTCTTTGACCATAGGACACATGTACACGATGATGTTGAAGAAAGATAATGTCTTGTTTGTTGCACTTGTTTTTTGGTGTGGTGCTTGTTTCGTTTGATTTGTTGAATGTTGTGGATATGTTAGCAATGACTTTTAGAATTAACAATTTATAAAAGTATATAAATTGTATAAATGTATGAAATAAATCACAAGTATATATATTTTTATTTTCCCCAAATTGAACTATGATTTGATTGATAAATGCAATAAAATAATTTTGAATAATCTATATGAAAATAATTTTATTTGATTTTTGTTGATCATGATGCATTAAATGCCTTGTGTTGTTATAAGGGATTTTAATCTTACTACCTTGTGTTTTTTATTAAGGCTGAAATAGGTTTTGAAGGGACCTAAAACCCATTCATATATATTTTGACGGGATCTCAAGCCCACAAAAAGATGGCTAGAAAGGAAAAATGAATCACCTAATAACATCCCTATCAACGACCTAAAAAAAATGACATGCGCTAGTTGCACCAATGATAGGCCAACACCCCACAATATTAAAGGGTTTTTGAAAATAAAAAACCATAAACACCAATCTATTTACAACATTGCTGAAAATAAAAAACCATCAAAACCAATCTATTCACCATTTTCAAAGAGTACTTGAGGCCAATGGTGCTAGCAAAGTCAACAAAAAGATGATAAAATGATGTAGGAGCATCTAGGGTGTAAGAGCAATCTTTCATCACCCAAAATATTATCTAGTTTTCAATAAGGGCTATCTTTGGATAGGGTTACTATTTTTAGTAGGTTGTTTATTCGAGCATAGACTGTTCCAATTGCTTCCTTAAAGGTTCATTTTGGTTATATTAGCCTACTAGTAAACTTTCATGGCAAGATCAAGTCTGGTTTTGAAGTTATTGCATTTTCTATTTTGGCGGGGTGGTAGAAAAACTTTGAACTCAAGGCGTTAGAGGCTCCAAAAAGGAGTTAAATTTTGATCAACATATGTTTTTCCAACCTAGGGCATATAGCACTTTGTGAGATTTCCAAAATGGGGTCATAATAGCCAATCAACTCAACAGTTCACAAGTTATATATTTTGGAACTTGTGCCTTTAAGACGGTAGTTTCAATACAAAAGGAAGAGAGAGAAAAATCACTTCAGGACCTCAGGTGGGAAATTAAACCACTAGGCACCAAAATGAGAAAACTCCACTTTCTAGAATATTCTAAGGCGGTTAATTGTGCTACTTATATAGGGTTGAAGGGGAATTTTAGAGTTCAGTTCCAAAAGTGTAGATTATGGTTGTGTCTTGCAGATTATTGTAAAGAAAATGCCCATGTGGTTATAGCATGTTATTTTGTTAAATATTGTAATGCCATTTCATTGAAGATGCTAGAAAGAAAGTGTTTTTGTTCTTTCCATTAGTTTTTTCTTGCAATTTTCCTTTTGTTTCTTTGATGTGTTACACGTGTGTTTGGCTAAATAAGGGGAGCACTCTTCATCAAGTGGTATTAGAGAATAATTTTATGAGTGTGTAGACAGATCACTGAATGTAAGGTAGTTTGCACCAAGACTATGGTTGTGGGTCTGAGAGATAAGTACAAAAGATGCCTCCATAAAGGAATTATGATGGAAGAGTTGTAGGTGTGATAGAAGAGGGGTTTAGAGCCCTCTAGAGGCAAGTGCAAGCATTGCAAGAGGAGGTGCATAGAGGAACTAATATTAGGGAAAGAGATTTGAGTGAGGATGAATCTGAAGAAGAAAGACAATTTGAAGAAGAGAAAGAAATGGTTCGGGATCTTGATGAAGCTAGGTTTTGGAGAGCCATTTCCAACATTGGAAAGAGAGAAAATATTGAAGTTTCTCCATCTTTTGGAAAACTTAATCCAGAAGAGTTGATCAATTGGATCAATGATATCGAGGAGTACTTTGATCTTGAATTATTCATCAATGGTATCGAGGATTACTTTGATCTTGAATTATTCATCAATGATATCGAGGAGTACTTTGATCTCGAATTAGTGGAATTATTCATGTGTTGGATTTTTTAATTTTGAGCTCATAAGCATTTAATTCCCATCGCACTTCAACATGTATGTTATGTCAGTTCGGAATGCTGGATGCCACTTCCATTAAATGTAGTTGATACCATCTAATAAACTCATCCTAATGATATTAATACTTTTTTTACATATCCCAATTCCTTATATACATTCTTTGTGAAATGGCGATAAATACCTCCTTTTTTCTTTCTTACGAAATAGCAATGGCTTTGTTATTTTGCGCATAGTGACTTTGTGCTTTTGCAATAAAGCAATGGGTTTTCTATTTCACAATCCTTCATTGTCTATCCTTTGTGAAATAGTGATGGCTTTGCTATTTTTTAACCTTTTTCTTAATGCTTGTGCAAAATAGCAAAAAAATACATGAAAAGGGTATATTTTTTAGTTTGTGTGATTTATGAAATATTTTGAATATTATAATAGTGCTCATGGGACTTTACAAATGGATACATGAGCACCTTATTATGAGGACTTGTGTATCAAAATAAATAATTGATTTGGTGAGGAAGAGCTGATGCCTTGAAATATCTACTCATGAGAATGTGTAATGTCCCCACCAGGGAACCCATAAAGAATCAGGTCTTTTAAACTAAAATTGCAACTAAATTTATTTTTTCTAACATTCTAACATTTCATTATTAACATTCAAAAGTACATTCCTTAAGGTTCCCTTATTGATTTTATTTACCAAAGTAAAAGCATTGTATTTTATTACTAATCAAATTGAATCCCATTTCTCGGCATTTTAGAATATAGGAGAAAGATAAGAAAGTAACATTTCATTCATAACCATAACTTTACTTACAATCTTAAACCATCCACCGAATCATTTGTCACAAGTCTAACTACCACAACTCATCATTTATAACATTGTATACATCTCGTTATGGATTGAGATTTAAACCTAGTTTTTAATAATCTTTCATTATACACTTATAACCATATATTCAAGAACATTAGAGAAGAAACTAATTTCAACAACATTAAATGTTTTCCTCTCCCTTATTTTTCACCTGGAGATACCCTTCAACCATTCCATATATTAAACCAAGTTTACCTTAAGAAGTTTGCATCTATTAGTACTTTGCAAATTACAAGGATTTGCATAGAACCATTACTTTCAATTTCATTTCAAAACTCACCAGAGAGATAGGATAGAAATCACTTAAACATGATCCTTAATTGATTTACCAATATTCAATCCCCTTTATGAAATTCCTAGTACTACCCTTCCCACATACATAACTTCTTTCCTACGATTCTCAGTTACAATTACAATTATAATAACAATTAATACACATGGCCCGTGTTAGAAATGAATGCAAAGTGTTTTGGCAGTCATTCTGTAGTAGTTGTTGTTGCATTCATGACTTGGATTGTCATTGATGTCAACACAGTGATATTCTGGATATTAGCAGGAAAGCAGGTACAGTTTTGTTTTGCACACATGTTGTATTGTAGATTGGATTTTGCGCAGTTGATGGTATGTTCTTTGGTTTTTTATTAACCTATGGTTAATAGCGCAAAAAGAAATTCATTCATTTGTAAGAGTTATGAGCATTTTGGTGAAAGTAGTGTTTAGACAGTGTTTCTATGTAGCGATGTTTAGAAATCGGAGGATATCTCTTAGCTGGGATGGAATCTGATTTTGCACAGTTAAAGGGATGTTGGAGACTCATTAATGATGACATGGTTCACAACACAAACTTTGAGGATATGTTTGGAGAAATTTGCAGTATCTGGAAGCCGACAGTTTTATGTGAATTATGTGTGTAGCGTGTAGAATTTATTATTTTGTAATTGAGGACCGACTCATTTGTAATTATTTGAGTTTGGTATATAAGAAGGAATTTTTTCCTTATTGTAATGTGTACTATGAAGATTGAGATATGAATATATGCATGAAGTGAAGAAAAGAGCTAATTCAGTGATGAAGGAAGACTTGTGAGTACAGAGATCTGGAATTGTGATCTTGTGTAGCAAAGAGTGCAATTTTGGCACAGTGTGAAGGAGGTAATATATTTCATATTATTCTATTGAATAATTCTAAGATCTTTTGGAAAATGGGTTCAAAGATCTTGCCTTGAAGCTGTTTGGGCAGTGGGTCCTTCTGTCTTCCATAAACTCTTAACCGGGTTAGAATCTTGTAATAGGGATTCAAAATCTCCTAACAGGAATTTATATGTACTAAATGTATTTCATAAGACTCCTAACAGGGTCCATCCTCTAACAAGGAACTTTCATATTAGTGCATCATTTTGTGGGCATCATTCCCACTGGGGTTTACTCTTTTCAAGAGGTTCCCTAGTTAACATATCTTGTGTTATTGTGAAATTGTGTATGATTATCTTTCTATGGTTGATCAGTACATTGATTATATTGTTTAAAGCTATTGAATGGATAAATTATCAGATAACTGATTCACCCCCCCCCTCTCAGTTATCTTGGGGATCTTTACTTTCTAACAATTGGTATCAGAGCAGTAGGTCCTTGAAAGAAAAGTTTAACAACTTAAGGAGATCCATGGTGAATTTCAGAAAAGAAAGCCCTAAGTTTGATGGAGTAAATTTTGACAGCTAGAAAGAAAAGATGAAGACACATCTATTGTGTTTAGGACCAAGTTATTGGTTGATTACAAAGAATGAGAAGACTATCATTGAGGAAGACAATCTAGAGGCAGGAACTAAAGATGAACTAGATCTATTCATGTGTAACATACTTGCAAGAGAAGCACTTTTGTCAGCACTACCAGAGAATGAATATAGTCAGGTAAGATGTTTGAAAACATCTCATGCAATTTGGAAAGCTTTACATTCTACTTTTGAAGGTGATGAACATGTAAAGAAGGCTAGATTACATAATTGGATTTGTGCATTTGAAGATATCAGAATGATGGAAGATGAATCTATTAGAAGCTATATTGGTAGGATGTTTGAGATTGTGACAGGAAAAAAGTCTTGTGGAGGTGATAAGACAGAGAATGAAGTGATATGGAAAATTCTGAGAACTTTGACACCAGTATTCAAGCAGACAATGTAGAAGATTGAACAAGTGATACCTTGTACATCAAAATTTTCAAGAGAGACTCTTCTTGGAAGATTAGAAACAACAGAGATGAACTTGAGATTATCAGGAGAGCTACCTAGAATGGAAACAGCATTCAATGCTCTTAGCATTAGACCTACAAGAAGTACTAGTGTGAATGGAGATTATGCCAGCAGTAGCAGATCTGAGGAAGATAAGAAGATTGAAGAAGGTATTGCATTACTTGTAAAAAGAGAACCAGATGGTAAGAAAATCTTTAAATGTTAGACTTGTCAAGAATATGGTCATTTTGCATCTAAATGTCCTAAAAGAGTTAAGAAGTATAGAAGCAACTTTAAACCAAGGAGATCTAAAGAATGTTATTATGCAAATGATGAAGATTTTGAAGCAGGAATTGAAAAACATTTAAGTGATAGTGATAATGATAACTTTGAGGAAATAGGATTTGTAGCAATTAAAGAAGAAAGTTCTGAATCTGATAAAAGGGAAGAAAAAGCATTAGTTTCACAAGTTGAAAATAAATCTGATTGGATTATAGACAGTGGTTGTTCACATCATATAACTGGAGATAAAAGAAAGTTTGTTAAGTTAGATAATTATGATGGAGGAATTGTTAGGGTTGGTAACAATGCACCTTGTTTGATTAAGGGTATAGGATCTATTACTCTTGATGGAAAGACTAACACTGATGATGTTTACTTTGTTGATGGACTAAGACATAATCTACTAAGCGTTGGACAATTGGTTGATAAGGGTTATCAAGTTTGGTTTTTTGAGAAAACTTCTGTGATAAAAGATAAAGATGGAAATCTGATTGGAAAAGGATCCAGAACCAGAGGTAATGTATTTTAGTTGAATCCTACTAAGATGACATGTTTGATAACTAGGATTGATGACAGTTGGTTATGGCATAAAAGGTTTTGTCATATAAACTTTGATAATATTGTCAAGGTGAGCACTACACTTGCGGTAAGAGAGTTACCTAGAATTATGAAACCTACTAACATGATTTGCAAAGAATGTATGATGGCAAAGTAGAAAAGGAGTTCATTTCCCAACAAGAAGTTCACATCGGCAGAGAAGTTGGAGATTGTTCATACAGACTTGAGTGGTCCTACTAGGACTAGAGGATTCTATGGTGAAAGGTATTTTATGATTCTTGTTGATGATTTTACAAGAATGATGTGGATTGCATTTTTGAAAGAAAAATCTGAAGCATTTGATAAATTTAAGATCATGAAAAGCAAAATTGAGAATGAATCTGGAATGAAGATTAAGTGTCTAAGATTTGATAGAGGTGGTATATTTACATCTAGAGAGTTTAACACTTTTTGTGAAATGAATGGTATTAAGAGAACTTTCAGCCCCTAGAACACTAGAACAAAATGGTATTGCAAAAAGAAGGAATAGGTCAATAACTAAAGCAGCAAGAGCTATGTTGTTTGAAAATGATTTGGCTAAAACTTTTTGGAGAGAAGCAGTGAACACAACAGTATACACTATGAACAGAGTACAAATCAGAGCAGATACAAACAAGACACCTTATGAATTATGGTTTGGACATACACCCTCAGTTAAGTATTTTAGAATTTTTGGAAGTAAATATTATATTAAGAGAGATGATGATATAGGAAAGTTTGATCCTAGAAGTGATGAAGGAATATTTCTTGGATATTCTTTAAAAAGCAAAGCATATAGATGTTATAACAAAAGAACTAAGACTATTGTTGAAAGTGCAAATGTAAAAGTTGATGAGAAGTTTAAAATTCAGGAAAGAATGCTTGATTATGAATCTGATGGAGAAGCACAACCTCAGCCTAACATTGAAAATGCAAAATTATTTTTTGAAACTAACAGTGATTTGCTGAATGAAAGTCATCCTGAAGAAGACAGAGAAGAAAATATAAAAGAAAATAGAGAAGAAAACAAAGAAGAAAGAAAAGAAGAATCTACAGTCGGAACAAGATCAGTAACTATGACACCTAACAGGTATACTTCAAGACATCACCCTGTTGAGCAAGTTATTGGAAGTTTAGATAGAGGAGTTTTGACTCGAAATAAGGTACATTTATGTTTGATATCTCAAATTGAACCTAGGACTACTAATGAAGCTTGTGAAGATGAACATTGGATCAATGCTATGAAAGAAGAACTAGAGCAGATTAAAAAAAACAAGACATGGGAATTGGTCCCTAGACCTGAAGACAAGAATGTGATTGGAACAAAGTGGGTATTTAGAAACAAGATGAATGAACAAGGAGAAGTGATAAGAAACAAAGCAAGATTGGTATGTAAAGGATATTCACAACAAGAAGGAATTGACTATGAAGAAACTTTTTCACCTGTGGCTAGACTTGAAGCAGTGAGAATGTTTCTAGCATATGCAACTTACAAGAAATTCAAAGTGTATTAGTTGGATGTGAAGTCAGCATTTTTGAATGGTGAATTGGAAGAAGAAGTCTACATTGAGCAGCCTGAAGGTTTTCCTTTGACACAAGAAGGAGATATGGTATGTAAGTTAAAGAAAGCTTTACATGGATTAAAACAAGCACCTAGAACCTGGTATGCAAGATTGGATAAGTATTTATTGAAATTGGGATTTATAAAAGGAACAACAGATAGTAACTTATACACAAAAGAAATTGAGAATGGTTTGTTGGTTATAGTTATATTTGTTGATGATATTATCTTTGGAGGAGAAGATGAAGCTAGTGAAAAATTTGCAGATGAAATGAAGACTGAATTTGAGATGAGCATGATTGGAGAAATGAAATATTTTTTGGGATTATAGATAACACAAAGCAAGGAAGGTATATTTTTAAGTCAGACTAAGTATTTAAATGAATTATTGAAAAGATTTGGAATGGAAGATTCTAAACTTGTTGAAACACCTATGGTAACCAGACATAAGTTATCTAGCAAAGATGAGACACCAGCAGTTGAGCAGAAAAAGTACAGATATATGATTGGAGGATTGCAGTACTTGACACATACAAGACCTGATATAGCACATTCAGTGGGGATTGTAGCAAGATTTCAAGCAGAACCTAGAGAATCACATTATGCAGCAGTAAAGAGGATACTGAGATATCTGAAAGGAACAATGAATTATGGATTATGGTATAAGAATTCTGATGATTTTACCTTATGTGCCTATACTGATGTAGATTGGGGAGATAGCGTTGATGACAAGAAAATCACTAGTGGTGGAGCCTTTTTTCTTGGAGGAAAATTGGTCTCTTGGCTAAGTAAGAAGCAGAATTGTACTTCACAAAGCACAACAGAAGCAGAATATGTTGCAGCAGCAAATAATTGTAATCAGATTATTTGGATGAAGCAGATGTTGAAGGATATTGGAATAAAGTTTGATGAGCCTATTGTTATACATTGTGATAACACCAGTACAGTGAGTATGTCAAAAAATCCTATTTTACATTCTAAGACTAAACATATTGAGATCAAGTATCATGTTGTAAGAGAGAAAGTTGCAGAAAAAGAAGTAAGATTGGAGTACATAAGTACAAAGGAGCAGATAGCAGATATATTTACAAAGCCTTTAACTAAGGATACATTTGTGTATCTGAGAGGTATGCTTGGGGTTATGCCCCAACCTATTTTTGAGAATTGATGCAGATGATTGCATCCATCCAGTGGTATATGAGCCCTATCTTTCTTCTGGATTGGATGTTGGAACTTCCTCTATGGGGGAGTTTATGAGCTAAGTCATGAGGACTCTTGTTATTGTATTCTTCTGAAAAGTGTCTTTTGACATTAAGTTATTGTTGACTTAGTGATAGAATTTCTATCATTGATGTCAATGGGGGAGAGATATACATGAAAAACATTATGGATTGTATGAGAGAGCTGAATAGGAAAATGAAGCAAGATTTAATTTGATATTTTGCAGTGATGTTGTAGTATTGGGATTTTGGAACATTGGATGTTTTTCATCTATGTTTCCATCAATGCCAATGGGGGCGATTGTTAGGAATGAATGAAAAGTGTTTTGGCAGTCATTCTGTAGCAGTTGTTGTTGCATTCATGACTTGGATTGTCATTGATGTCAACATAGTGATATTCTGGATATTAGCAGGAAAGCAGATACAGTTTTGTTTTGCACACATGTTGTATTGTAGATTGGATTTTGCACAATTGATGGTATGTTCTTTGGTGTGTTATTAACCTATGGTTAACAACACAAAAATAAATTCATTCATTTGTAAGAGTTATGAGCATTTTGGTGAAAGCAGTGTTTAGACAGTGTTTCTATGTAGCGATGTTCAGAAATCAAAGGATATCTCTTAGCTGGGATGGAATCTAATTTTTTGCAGTTAAAGGGATGTTGGAGACTCATTAATGATGATGTGGTTCATAGCACAAGCTTCGAGGATATGTTTGGAGAAAGTTGCAGTATCTGGAAGTCGACAGTTTTATGTGAATTATGTGTGTAGCGTGTAGAATTTATTATTTTGTAATTGAGGACCGACTCATTTGTAATTATTTGAGTTTGGTATATAAGAAGGAATTTTTTCCTTATTGTAATGTGTACTATGAAGATTGAGATGTGAATATATGCATGAAGTGAAGAAAAGAGCTAATTCAGTGATGAAGGAAGACTTGTGAGTACAGAGATCTGGAATTGTGATCTTGTGTAGCAGAGAGTGCAGTTTTGGCATAGTGTGAAGGAGGTAATATATTTCATATTATTCTATTGAATAATTCTAAGATCTTTTGGATAGTGGGTTCAGAGATCTTGCCTTGAAGCTGTTTGGGCAGTGGGTCCTTCTATTTTCCATAAACTCTTAACTGGGTTAGAATCTTTTAACAGGGATTCAAAATCTCCTAACAGGGATTTATATGTACTGAATGTATTTCATAAGAATCCTAACAGGGTCCATCCTCTAACAAGGAACTTTCATATTAGTGCATCATTTTGTGGGCATCATTCCCACCGGGGTTTACTCTTTTCAAGAGGTTCCCTAGTTAACATATCTTGTGTTATTGTGCAATTGTGTATGATTATCTTTCTATGGTTGATCAGTACATTGATTATATTGTTTAAAGTTTTTGAATGGATAAATTATCAGATAACTGATTCAGCCCCCCCTCTCAGTTATCTTGGGGATCTTTACTTTCTAACAGCCCGAAGGCTTACAAAGAGATAATTACATCAAGTCGCCCCAAGGGCTACATCACATATTTCATTGTGATAACAAAAGATAGAGATACATTATTTAATAAAGGAAATCTTCACCACTGAACAATTCAAAATCCAAGCCACGACTCAAACCACAACTAGTACCTCGAAAGATATTTGCCACCCAACCATGTGAAAATGGTAAAGTTCCACCCCCGTGCTAGGAGATAGAACCAAGGTACTCTCAAGACCTTAAGTCAATCTAAGACTCAAAACAAAAAGTCCAAAACTCAAAAGAGCAAGAATAAAGCATGTAAAATATCATCATACTATAACACCGAGGCCAAGGTTCTAGGATACAACCTAAGTGAGTGTCATTACACAACCTGTATATTGGGATCCTTCATGGAAACTATGTAACCCCGGCCCCCCTTTATGAATAGGGATCCATCCTAGCAATTATCCTTGGTACTGGTACTTCAATCAGGTCTGTGTGGCCTTATTATATTTTCTTTCATTATCTTTTGAATCCCCCTTCCCAGGTTAATTTTTACTAACCCAACCATGTGATTCTATGGCAACCACTTTAGGGTTCCATCACCTATGGTGGAACACTCACCTAGGGTTCCTAGTCCCTTACCCCATCATAAGAAAAAATACAAGATAACACTTCCAATTCCTAACTCATAGGTTTACGAAACTCTCTTGCACACTTAGGCCCTTAGAACGAGTCCTAACCTTATCTATGTACATAACATGAAACACAGGAAGAATATTTACCACAAGACATCATAAAATACAACATAGAACTTGCCACATGCCTTAACCCAACATTTCATGGCTTATTTATAGGTCTAGGGAACCCTCTAATGCCTGAAATTTGGCCAAGTTTGGATTTTTTTAAAAATCCCCAAAATCTAGAATCTACATCTTAACTCCTATGAAGCTGGAACATATCTCAAACATCTTGAAAGTATTTATACAAATATAACTTAAATACATCAGACTTATACTTAAATGTTATATTTGTTTAAATCCTACCACCAAAATGAGTCCTAGCCACATAATATGAATACAAGAATACTCCAAGTACTAAAACATCATAAGTAACACATAATAATGCAATAAAAACCATATATGGACATTCATAAGTGATACAAGTTACAAACGAAGGATAAGAAATAGATTATAGAGGTCATAAGCCCAAACACTGCCAATTTTGAGCCCCTGAAACCCACTAAAACCCCAAATGACTTTGTATAGAAACCCATACGATAATTTATGCATGCCCACATGACCTTTGACCAAGTTTCATATGGTTATGTGTATAAACTCGTATGACACTACAGGATGCTTTTACGAGACTATACTCAAAACTTCCAGGAATTGTCCAAAATTGAGTTTTTTGGGTGTGGAAAGTGCTTGGGAAAGGTTCCCTGAGGTCTACCTAATGTAGGGACCTTAGTACCACTTCCAGAACATATCCTCAACACAACCTAAGTCCCAAACAAGTTTAATAAAATAAAAACAACAAATCACAATGAAAGCCTGCAGAAGCAAAAATGAGGAAAAACTGACTGCAACCTTTCCTAATCCATCCTAAACCTTCCTAAAATTCCCTAAACCATTAGATAAAAATTAAAAAAAACAATATAAAGTGTCACAATAAATCCTAGACTTTTGGGGAGATTTCACAGGAAACTATTGCATAATTCTTGAAGACATTTCCCGAATACACACAGTAAGCAATACAAAGAGAACAATGCATATAGCTTTAATAGTTTATAAAAAATATACAAATCCATATACATTAAAGACACATAGAAATATGAACATCTACAGGGAAGAAAAGTAATTCATCCCAGTTCTAGATCCTACCTGGAGTCCTACGGAGAATCCCATCAACAAGGTGGGAGCACCCATTGCAAATCCTCCAAGCTTGTGATGCAGCCTCCTGAATAGTCTTCCCTCTGGAAAAAATCCTTCCACCTTCTATAGAAAATTCTCAAATGCTCTCACAAAATGTTTATGAAGACACACACAGAGGTACAGAACCCCAAAATTGACTTCTAGATTCATTCTTACCAAAACTCCCCAAATTTTCCCAAACTTCCAATCTCCCCCAAAACTCCTCCCAGGGATTAATTTATCCCCCAACTATATGGTTGGAGGAGTTTCTTCATGGGAAGAAACTTCTCCAACTTCCATGGTTGGCTGAGGATTTAATTAAAACTCCCCGTAAACACATAATAAAGTTTTTAATAATTTAATTAAAATATCCTTGTAATAACCTTATAACAACCAAAATAAACATAACGCTTTCAAGTAACATACATAGCCCACTAACTAAACATATTAATATATTTTGAAATCTACGATGGTTGGAGCAGGAGCGGGCATGGGTGTGCGAACAAGAGGAATTTTGAATTCAAGGGTGGGCGGGAATCCTAGTTTGTAGGTTGTGGGATCCTCGGGGAATACTTGCTACGTCGATTCCCTTGTAGGTCAGGACTCTGTAGACCTAGAGAACAAGGATGGGGTCCCACGTGAAAAGGATAAAGACCCAGGAAAGGAAGTGGGAGTGGGAGCTGAGTACCAGGGTCTCCCTAAGCCTTCTTATCTTATGAGGAACCAGGCACGTAACCAAGATGATCTCCCTCGTTGGTGGTCAACACTCTTTGGGATAAAACCCTCAGGAAAGGCCTCCTTTCCCTCCATCAAGGACATTTCTGATAAGGAAAAAGGAATCCTTGTTTTAGAAATACTTGATGAACTGGTAGACCACAACATCGCCTCCATGGGCCACACTTTGGTTGGCAAGTTCGTTTGTTCTAGGCCAAATATTGATATTGTCAGGGTCTTTGCAAGGAAAAAATGGGACTTGAAGGGTCACGTCCAGGTCTCTACTATGGAAAAGGGGTTTTTGTCTTTTGAGTTCTCCTGCAAAGAGGACTTGGATAAGATCCTTTGTGCTGGCACCTGGGTCATAGGAAAGGCCACCTTAGCTCTACAAAAATGGACCCCCAATCTTGACCTGAATGATTCCTTCTTCGTTCAGACCCCAGTGTGGGTGATACTACCAGAACTACCCATGGAATTCTAGAATGAAGAGGTTTTTGATGGGAGAGCCAAATCTTTCAGTACCCTCCTTTCCATCGACCATGTCATAGCTGATAGGAGTCATCTTACCTTTGAAAGGATATGCATCGGAGTGGAAGAAGGCAAGGATATTGCAGAAGTTATAGAGCTTCAATCTAAGCTAGGAAAGCGTGTGCAAAAATTGGACTATGAAAGCATCCCTTTTTCCTGTTTCCACTGCAAGAAGGCAGGACACAAAGTGAAATCTTGTCCCATCCTCTAGGAGAAAGAGGTTGAAAGGAAGTTCAGAATAGCACTAAAAAAGGAAAAAAAAGGTGCTCCCCAGGAGGGACCAGAGCCCAAAACCAATAGAGTCTGGAAGAAAAAAGAACAACTTGCTCCCAATACAGAAAA
Source organism: Chamaecyparis obtusa (assembly GCA_027943335.1). Taxonomy (NCBI): domain Eukaryota; kingdom Viridiplantae; phylum Streptophyta; class Pinopsida; order Cupressales; family Cupressaceae; genus Chamaecyparis; species Chamaecyparis obtusa. Next base: position 374,250 of record BSBK01001785.1, read on the forward strand.
TAAGGATCCTAGGGATGTGGAGAAGCCGACGTTGACTCAGAATGAAGAGACTAGTAGTGAGCCCCTTCCCCCTATTTTGGGTCTGGATCAGGTTTTAGCCAATCAGCAAGGATCGAAGGAAGAAAACAAGAATGAAGATCAGATAGAAGGTGGAGACTCATGCTTAGGCACCATCTCTATTTCCCTGGTCCTAGAGTCCATAGCTCCTCCAGTGGACGCAACAACTAGCCCTATGAAGAAGGTTTCCAGGAAGTACGAACAAATTGAGGACCTCATGGTCTCTGCTTCCCCAAACCAATTCAACTTTATGGTGGAACTCTTTGCCAAGCATAAGGAAGATAAGGAGGGATGGATCTCAGTTCACAAGAAGAAGAAACCAAGTAGCAGAGACCCATCTCCAGTTTCCCCTGCAACCACTAGAAGAAGGAATAAGGCTGAGGGAAGGGGTAGAATGCATACCCTAGAAGGAAAAAGGACTAGCCAGAAAAAGCAAGAAGAAGCGAGCTTGAAAAAAAAGGATGGAAACTACATTTCTATCCAAGTTAACTACTCCTCCATCAAGAAATGAAAGTCATCTCTTGGAATATTCGTGGGCTTAATAGATCACACAAGCAAGATGCCATTAGAAATATGATTAGAGATCACAGACTTGACATATTCTTAATCTAGGAAACTAAAATGTAGAAGGATAAGTTAGAGAAAATAAAGTTCAGCAAAGCTATGGAGAATAGAGCCACTAGCTTAGAGGGAGCCTCTGGAGGCCTCATCACAATGTGGAACTCACATCACTTCAGAGCTGAAGTCATTCATGAAGGAGGTAATCTTCTTCTCATGCATTTCACTAGAATAAAAGATAATGAAAGTTGGTTCATTTTGAATATTTATGCTCCTAATTCTAAAAGAGAAAGAAAGACCTATTGGAATAAGATAATCTCCATAATTCCCCATCTTAACTAGTTGAAAGGTATCATTATGGGGATTTCAATACCCCTCTTATAAAAGGGGAAAAAAAGGGAGGAATTGCACCGGATTCTGAAAGTAGACAAGACCTTATGGACCTCATCAATGACCTCGCCCTGCTGGACATGGACCTTCATGGGGATGAGTTCACATGGTCAAATAGGAAAAATGGAAGGGATTGCATACAAGTTCATTTGGATAGGGCCCTGGTGTCTCTGGATTGGTTGAATAGCTATAGTCTTAATCTCTCTGCCTTGGTCCGTGCAGGCTCAGACCACTCCCCCATCGTGCTTTCTCTGGACCAGACAGACAAGAGAAGGAATTTTCCCTTCAAATTTTAAAATATGCGGGCCTCCCATCCAAACCTGCTTAATAAAGTCAAAGAGTGGTGGAACATCGACGTGGAGGGTGTAGACACACAAAAATGGACAAAGTGCTTTTAAATTGCAAAAATCAATAAAATGGCTCAAAATCATCAAAATGCACTAATTCAATAAAAAAGGGATTAAATCAATTAAAATGGACATAATTAAATAAAGTTGGACAAAATTAATTAAAGCAAAGGAAAAATCAAATAAATATGTTAAATAATTAAATCAAAGCTTAAAGGGGTGAAAAACACTACATAATTGATTTTAATCAATTAGTTGTATAGTTGTTTAAATCAAAAATCAAAATGAACCCATCACCCTTACATGGCTAAATTTAATTAGTTAATTGAATTTAATAATTCCTAATATCTTTCAACAAAGTTGAGCAACCAATAAAAATTGAGGACAAAAAGACATAAATCACTCAAAAAGGATGAATCTCAATCACTCATTTTAAAGTTTCAATCTCAACCACTTAATCTTGTCCTTTTGTCCAAAGCTTTGAGACAAACCTTTAAATTGTCCCCCCATTTATGAACAAAGAAAAGTATTTGACTCAATCAAAGGTAAATCATGATTACTTCACTCCACCCCCTACCCTTGGGAATTTACCATAAATATGAAGCATTTTGAGAGAAATTGATATCTTAGAAATTCATTTGCAAAGCATTGTTACTATAGGCATTTGAAGAGCATTCCAAGAGAAATTAAGAGCATTTAGAGTAATTTGCATTATACTTTGTCAATTTGAGCTAGAATCATCATCATAGATGCATTGTAAAAGCATAGCAGCATACATTCTCATTTTAGAAGTGTCACTAGTGGAGATTTGAGCTGAGAGCTTCACTTACCACCTCTTTCTAGAGAGCCATGAGATGCTATAGATCTTAGTTTCATTTTTAAATAGATTTGCATTGTATTTACTTTAGAATTGTTGCTAATTTGATCTTAATTTCATGAAGGTGATTATCATCATCACACAAATGGCGCCCATCATGGGGCCCTAGGCCTCATTTTATCATTTTCATCATAATTTGCATGCTTGTATTTTCTATTCTCCATGAATATTTTGTAGGAAATCGGTGAAGTCACGCTTATGGGAGATTTGTTCATGCCTACAATCATTTTACTACCACCTACAATCTCTATCCTGATGCATGTTATCCAAAGATTCACCCCTGGCATGCAAATTCTACACAGTTTTGAGAACTCTGCACTCGCCTACAGATCATTCACTCACACCTGTGAGATAAATGCATTCAACCTTTGGTTCTTAAAGTCACGCCTATGACTGAGGAAGTATCACTTTGCTGCAATTTGTTATTGCCTATCTTTATGCTTTGCTTTGCCATTTTAAATAATAGTCATGCTTATAATCTTTCAATTCACACTTAATGTTATTAAATTGTTGCTTAGCATAAATCATTTTCTAAAAATTTAAGTTCTGTTAACGCTTTGTGATAAATTGTTCACGCCTGTGTAATTTTTAGTATCGCCCGTGTCACTACAAAGTGTCGCTTGCTATCAGTAAAGTTACACCTACTAACAATTTGTTCATGCCTATTAGCTAGACAATGTCGCCTGCTACCTATTGTCTTTGTTTTCTGTTAAATTGATTAAATCATTTGTCTAACTCCCTATTTACATGATTTAATAGTAAATGAGCAATCACAAGAAAGTACAGAAGCCAGAAAGTAGATTTAATCAAGAAGGAAAGGCTTTAGAAAAGAAGATTAAGAAGGAAAACTTTGAGCACATTAAGGCTATTCTTGAGACTACACAAGAGGAGGACAATCAGGTATTTTAGAATTACCTTGCAATTGTTCAAGCATATAAAATGAAATTTGTCTCTTTAAATTGGAGTTTTAGTCCTTAAATCAAGTTTTCCTTTGAAAGTTTGCAAATAAGTTCTCTAAAGATTCATACATAATGGTTGCTTCATTAATTTTTGATTTTGGTTTCCCCTCATTTTGAATGGTTGTGTTGGACTAACTTGTTGGAGGAGGGAGCGGGAATGATCGCCACTAGGTGATTAAAAGCAAGAAAAAAAGGCAAAAACCATAAAAAAGAACCTAGCCATTGCTAGCTACAAAGGAAAAGGTATTCATCGAATCAAGCTTGCACTTGCTTAAATTGTGGCATTCATTGAAATCTAGCTTAATTAAAATAAGGAATTTGACCAAACACCTCAATTTTAAGAATCTCTTTGTTACGAGATTGAAAAAGAATTTTATTGCTTGAGTGTTTGAGGAACTAAAGGGAAAGTTAGGGATATGCTCTTCACCTTTTAAGTGAACCAAATTCCCAAAAGCTTAACCTTAATTCCATTTTCCTTGCTTTATATGAACATGCTAGTAAAATAGAAAATTAGTGGGCTCGCCTCCCGAGTTGTGCCTTAACGAGGCCAGTGAGAGGGACAACCCAAAGTGGGATATGCTTTCTTTTACTACGAGAATCCAACCCACTATAAAATGAAATGTATGCATCCTTAATGGGGCGTGTGACAAACAGATTTTAAATTTTTTAAATTTCCTCTAGTAGTCTTCATGGATTATGCAAAATCATACCTTGGTGCATGTGGGAAACCCCTTAACATACTTGGGGGATGAAAATTTAAGATCTATTTGAATAGAATCCACAATAAATCTTGGATAAAGTAGCAAGACTACCTTTTAGAGCCATGTTAAGAGCCAAATTTAACTTTAGGTAAGCTTCTTGGAATTCTTTCTTGTGTTATACTTGTGGAAACGATTGAGAATATACACATTAGATTGTTTTAGGGACATAATGAAGATTTGATGTGTGTGTTGAGATTGTTTTTTATTTTCAAACAAGAAAATTTCAAAGGACCTGATCTTAAAAGTTTTAAAAGATTCAAAATCTTACAATTGGTCAGAGAAGTGCCATCTATGCACAAAATAATCCCCGCCTATCAGAGGTTCAGTCACGCTTGTGACTTATATGAAAATGCATAGCAACAAGAAAGTCACACCTAGAACATATTGAATCATGCCTGCTAAAACTGGAAAATCACCTATCAATAGGAAAGTGGCACCTGCATCCCTACAGTGTGTTGCCTAACAATATACCAGTGCATGTGTATGCAAAATTCAGTCATGCCTACACTCAGATTAGTGATGCCTAGAAATCTAAAAGGGAAAATAGAGAGTATTTGCAGGGGGGTCAGAAAATTTTGATCATATATTTGAGTACCCTTTTCCATTTTCTTACTGCTCCAACTTTCAGCTCAGTAAAAAATCCTATTCTACACCATTTTTGCAAATTTTACAAAGGATTTGAGCACAGGTAATATTGACTCTTATTCTCCAAGGTTCATGCCTGCTTTTACTAGATCCTACTACATCAAGCAAACCTTGCAAGTAGACAGGACTTATTTGAGTCAAGAACTCCCTTACCCAGGAGATGAGTCTACCACCCCAAGAATACCCCAAAAATCACCTGAACAAGAAGTGGAAGACAACATGATGTACTATGGTAGTTTGGGTAATAAAAGCAATAGTGGCCTTGACCCAAATAACCAAGGTGATGCAAATAATGGGGGCATTGACATGAATAATCAAGGCAATACCAATAGTGGAGGGGCAGATCAAAACACTCAAGGAATTGATACCACTTACCAAGGAACTAATACTGAACCAACCGGCGATGAAAAGGTTGATGAAGCCATTCAATGTCCCTATTTCTTAAGACTCATGGAAAAAGAAATGGCAAGAGATAAAGCAAAGTATTTCATGGACCTAGCCCGAACGGGTCTTACACTTCCACGAGATTATGATGTGAATCAACTTAGACCAACCGAAGTTTAAGAAAGTGCCATTGACATCATGAACAAACAGTTCAAAATATTTCAAATGCAACTGGATACAATCAAGCAAAGTGGGGATCCAAAACCCTTTTCTATTGAAGCATTGTGTCCGTTCCCATTTGATAGAAGTATAGTAATGGCACCATTCCCGATCAATGTAGTGTTTCCCAAATGTGACAAGTATGAAGGAACATCGGATCCACAAGATCACCTATGTGAGTTTTGTGCATTAAGCTTAGAGTTCATGCATGATACCACCTATTTAATGAGACTATTCCCAAGAAGCTTAGGAGGCATGGCTATGGAGTGGTTTTCTAAGTTACCCTCCGGCATAAAAACCTTCAAAGAATTAGCTTCAAAATTCATGGCCCATTACTCATATAACATCAAGCATGAGGTCACGATGATAACATTATGCAATACTAAAAAAAAAGATGGAGAGGCATTCCTCACTTTCTTACAAAGGTGGAGGATAGTATTTGTGAGGTATCCTAGGAGTGTGCCTGAGAAGGAAAAAATGGGTATATTCATTAATAGTTTGAGCATCGAGATGAACTACCGATTGAGAATGCAATGTCCCAAGACATTCCAAGACCTCATAGAAAATGGAGTAACAACAGAAGAAGTGTTGGTTAAGAGTGGGGAACTGAAATTGTATAAAGATAACAAGAACAACTCTAACAACAATAACTCCAACAATGGCACCAATCAAAATAAGAATTGGTTCAATAGAAATAGTCGGTATAAAAACAACAATAAGGGAATAGTCAATGATGGGGTTGTTGACTCTAGCAACTTGAAGGTGACTCCATTTTCTCTTACAAGAACACCTAACTAGGTGAATAATGCCAACCAGACCTCCAGTGCACCTTCCAACAACAATGCTAATAATGGCAATGAAGGAAATAATTCAAGGAGTAATAAATTTGATAAATATTTGGTTCCAACTCCTCGAAGGATCTTCACACCCTTGGGTGAACCCCTTGAAAAGGCACTATAGACCCTCATAGCTAATAATATCATTACTCTACCTAGCATTCAGCCTTATGAGCCACACAACAAGCCTAGTTGGTGGAGTGCCAATAGCCATTGTGAGTACCATAGGATTCAAGGGCACACGACAAATGAATGCTTGCAGCTAAAGAATATAGTGCAAGATTTAATTGATAATGGCATGATCACCATTGATGGACCTCAAAGCAATGAAGACCATATGGCGTTCAAACAACCCTTCTATAAACATGACAAATGGGAATCATCTAATGGCAAGAAAAAAAGCAGCAATAACATTAACTTTGTGCCACCTTATGATAACATTGCGAATGCTATAATAATCAAGGAACAACCCCAAAAAGAGACATCAAATGTTATTACTAGAGGGCAGACTTCAAAAATTACCCTGCAAGGGGTTGCTCCTAAAATTATTAGCACTCTGCAATCCAACATTGTGATCAAGCAATCTTCTACAACAACAAAACCTTATAGCTTGGTAGATCAGTTGCAAAGAACTCCAGCACAAATCTCTATCTTGGAGCTATTGAAGCTATCACCTAACCATAAGGAAATTTTAGAAAAAGCTCTAGTAGAGATGAATGTTCCTACTAACTTAGAAGAGGGGAAGTTCCAAAACATGGTAGGTCATCTCATTGCACCTCATTACTTGTCATTCTCTGACCAAGATGACATGTCTATTACTCATCCCTAAAACCTACCATTGCATATAGAGGTCTTGATTGAATGCCATAGAGTCAAAAGAGCTCTCATTGATGGAGGAGCTGGCCTTAATATTTGCACATTAAGTCTTGTTAAATCCTTAGGGTTGTTCGAGTCTTGCATTGACCCTAAAAAAAAAATCACCATAAAGGATTATGATGAAGCTGAAAGGGCTTCTAAAGGCATGATTGTATTGCCCATTCAAGTGGGACCTGTCAAAAAGGACACCAATTGCCAAGTATTGGACATGAAGTTAACTTATAATATTTTGTTGGGGAGACCATGGATCCACGAGATGCAAGTAGTCCCATCCACATACCACCAATGCATCAAATTTTTGTACATGGGTGAAGAAATCACAGTTGGAGGGGACTCAAATCCATTCCAATATTGTAATGCACTCAAACCCCTTCATGAGCTATTTATTCCACATAACCAGGAAGGAATCATTCAAAGAGCCAGCATTGAAGATACCAAAATGGATGATCCTATAATAGCATTAAATGCTACTCCAAACCCTCCTCAAGCTAGCTCAACGACATCAACTAAGGGAAAGGAAAAGATGAGCTACGAGGGTCCAACTGCAAATGAGGGTTTAGATCAAGAACCTAAATCAGAGATAGTACCCGACAAACCCACTAGAGAAGAAAAAGATAAAGCTAAAAAGGAAAACTACAAGAAAATGGATGAGATGATGGATGCATTTGACAAACAATGCAAAATTAGCTCCAAAGGAGTAGGGGAATACTTCGTTTCCATATTTGACTTGCCCACATCTCCAAGAACACATGGTAAACCATCAAAAGAACACTTACCTCATAAGTATAACTCTTACTTTGTAAGAGAAAGTGACAAAGAAACATTCGACAAGGAAGAGAATGAAGTCCTTCAATGGCTTTACCATGACGAAGAGGATACCTCAAACACTCCCATGGAGAGAATCCAACATGTTAATATACAAACCGAGCAATATGGGAAAGGGTTTGAGATAATGCAGAAAATGGGATACAAGGGAAGAGGACCCTTAGGCCAAAGGAATAGAGGTTTACTAGAACCCATTGAGCCTACTTGGAGGGCAAAAGAAGAAAGATCCAGAGTAGGCTACCAATACAAAGGCAAAAGCTCCAGCCCAATGCAAGATTTCTATCCTCAAGTAAATACCTTAGAATCCAATGGAGATAGTGATGACTCTCGAGATTATGAGTGGGATACCCTATTTGATGAATCATGTCAAGATAAAGAAGTAGTCATAATACATACATATGCAAAGATCCCAAGGCAAGAAACTCAAGTCAATGAAGAGCCTAATATACAAGGTCTTAACATAGGACAAGCATATACTAATCCACCATGGATAGATACATTTTGGATGCCTTCGGAGGAGGGAGATTCAAACGTTAGCTTTAATCCACTCATGGCTTTTCCTAGGCTATTTCTTGTAGAAGTCGACGAGGACTCAAGTGAAGGGGATTTTGACCCTTCTTCCATGGACCATCTTGAGGAAGCGCATGTCATAGATCTAAATGATACAATGTACGAACCCTCAAATGAAGCCATGTCCATCAATCCAATTGGTGAAAACTTGCCTAATGAAACCTTATCATTGATAAATCCCCATCTTATTGATTGGGACCAAACCGAAACAAGTGACTTGTTTTATTTTCCAAATGATCAAGCAGAAAACCAATACCTTAATGCGGTTGTACCCTCTTTCACCAATGAATTCAAACTAAGCATGATAGAAGTAGTAGGGGTTCAATCTCTTAGTCAAAAGAAAAAAAATAAGAAAAAGTAAAGTTTTAGTGCTGAAAACCATTATGTGGCAGCATTAGAACCAAAAAATGTAAAGATAAAAGATGTTTCCTTTGGTGAAAACCCAATTGTGGCATCAAAGGAAGAGAGATTGGATACTCTACCAAAGCATGAGGAAGAAATGTCGCCTATACTCATAGAGCCAACATAAAAGGTTAACATTGGGACAGAAGTCGATCCAAAATTTATACACTTGGCAACATCACTTACACCTCTAGAAAGAGAGGACTTCATCAAGTTTTTCCAAGAACAACAAGTGAACTTTGCATGGTCATATGCTGACATGCCTAGCTTAGATCCTAAATTTATAATGCATCATTTGAATTTTAGACCAGGGGTTAAGCCCATTAAGAAAAAGTTGAGGAAAATGCACCCACATATAGCTCTCTTAGTCAAGGCGGAATTAGAAAAATTGTTGAAGGTGGGATTCATAAGGGCAATAGCCTATACTGAATGGATATCTAACATTGTACCAGTCACAAAACATGACAAATCCATTCGAGTATGCATGGATTTTTGAGACCTAAATCTTGCTTGTCCTAAGGATGACTTCCCACTTCTGAGCGTTGATGCAATAGTTGACTTGACAATGGGTCATTCGATGTACTCCCTAATGGATGGTTTCAGTGGATATAATTAGATCAAAATTGCACCTGAAGACCAAGAGAAGACCACCTTTACATGCCCTTGGGGCACTTTTTGTTGGAATGTCATGCCTTTCGGCCTTAAAAATGTCGGAGCCACATATCAAAGGGCCATGACAACTATCTTCTATGACATGATGCATACATTTTGAGAGGATTATGTGGATGATATATTGGCCAAGTCCCACAAAAGAGAGGAACACCTACAAATTTTGAAAAGGATGGTTGGAGCAATTCAAAGTCAAATTAAACCCAAAGAAATGTGCCTTTGGTGTCCAATCCAACAAGTTATTAGGCTATATAGTTTCAGCCAAAGGAATTGAAGTGGACCCAGAGAAAGTACAAGAAATAATGGATATGGAGATACCAAAGAACATCAGCCAAATGAGGTCCTTACAAGGAAAAATAAAATCCATAAGAAGGTTTATTTCTCAATTGGCTGAAAAATGTCATTCCTTCACAAGGTTGCTACATAAGGATACCATGTTCAGGTGGGATGAAGAATGTGATTAAGCCTTCACATTATTGAAGACCTATTTGATAAATCCACCTATCCTAATGCCACCAATCAAGGGAAAAGCATTGCTTTTATACATATCTGCTACCAAAAGATCTCTAGGGGTACTTTTGGTGCAAGAGGATGAACAAGGAAAGGAAAGAGCTATCTACTATTTGAGTAGGACATTGATCAAATATGAACTTAACTACACATTCATGGAAAGGGATTTCCTAGCAGTTGTGTTTGCATCTCAAAAATTGAGACATTATATGTTGATGCATAAGGTCAAGCTAATTGCCAAAATTGATCCTCTCAAGTATATATTAAGTAAAACTACCTTAACGGGTAGGATAGCAAAGTGGGTTATGATATTGAGTGAATTCGACATTGAGTATGTCGATAGAAAAGCCATAAAAGGACAAGTGATAGCAAATCACTTAGCTGAGAATCCAATGACTTCTAAACTATTCAAGTGGAATTTTTGAATTCCGCCATTGTAAACATAGAGGCAAAAATGTGGAAGTTATATTTCGATGGCTCCTATACTGAATGAGGTTCTGGGGCTGGCATATTATTGGTCACTCCTCAAGGTTACACCATTCCCAAGTCTTACAAACTCTTGTTTCCATGTATAAATAATATAGCGGAATATGAGGCACTAGTCATAGGCATCAAAATGGCCTTAGAATGGAACATCATAGAGCTACAAATTTATGGAGATTCTCAACTCATTATCAATCAAGTCAATAATGAATATAACACTAAAGATGAAAAGTTGATGCCATATAAGACCATGATTGATGGATGGAAGAAGTACTTTGCCTTGATTACTTTTGAGCAGATTCCAAGAGAGAAAAATAGAGCAGCTAACGCCATGGCCACCTTGGCTTCCTTATTACAAAAACCAGATCAAAATGAGAAGTATGAGTTCTTGGTGGAAGAGTTGGTGAAACCAGTATTCGACCTTCTCGAAACCCAAATTGTTTCCCTATTACATGGACAAGACTCACTTTGGTACGACCCTATATATACATATCTCAAAGACCAAGTGCTACCTTTAGACCAAACCCGAGCCAGAAAATGAAACTTCATATGCCAATCAGCCCATTACATAATCCTCTCAGAAATGTTGTATCGTAAGGGTCTCAACGGGACATTACTTAGGTGTCTAGAGGAGGAAGAGTCTAGGTTAGCTTTGCATGAATTTCATGAAGGCATTTGCAGGTCACATGCAAGCGGTTTAAACCTAGCTAAGAAGATCCTTCGCTTAGGGTATTTATGGAAGACATTAGAAAAATATGCTTGCCACTTTGTTAGGATATGCAGCAAATGTCAATATCATGGTGACATGATACATGCACTGGCATAGGAATTGCACCCATTTGTTACACCTTTGCCTTTCTATCAATGGGGGTTTGATTTAATTGGCGTCATATACCCACCTTCTTCAAATGGTCACAAATATATCATAACAGCTACAGAGTATTTCACTAAGTGGGTCGAAGTAGTTCCTTTGATCATGACCACGGGTAAGCAAATTTCCATGTTCATCTTGAACCACATCATTTGAAGATATGGCATTCCTCATGCCATAATAATAGATAATGGAAAACAATTCAAAAATAAGGATGTGGATGAACTTTGTGCCACATTTCATATCAATCACCATTCCTCATCTATCTATTACCCTCAGGGAAATGGGCAAGCTGAAGCCACAAATAAGAATATCTTGAAAATCTTGAAGAGATCGGTCAATGAATCGGGAAGGGATTGGCATGTGCAAATTAATCCAGCATTATGGGCCTATAGAATGAGCATTCAGACACCTATGGGAGCCACACCATTGTCATTAGTCTATGGAGCCAAAGGAGTTCTACCATTAGAGGTTGAAATCCCATCTTTACAAGTGTCGCTACAAGGGTTGATCACTGATGAAGACTATAGAGTCGCTAGACTTCAACAATTGGAGTTGCTAGAAGAACATCAAACACAAGATTATGAGCACTTGAAAGTGTATCAAAATAGAATCTTGAGGAACTACAATAAACATATTAAACCGAGAGTCTTTCAAGTAGGAGACTTAGTGTTAAGGGAAAATCCAAAGAATCAGGTTGAAAGAGAGAAGAAAGGAAAATGGGAGGCTAATTGGCTTGGCCCATTCATCATAGTGTCTTCATTTGGAACGGGAACCTATAAGTTATCAGATTGTGAAGGAGAGGAACTTCAAGAACCCATCAACAACATTCATCTCAAAAGGTTCTACACATGAGGGAGATGAAAGAGTATAAAGAGTATTAGATGAGGAGCATCATATTTATTGCACATAGTCAAAGAGATCTTGAAAAATATAAAAAAAATTGAAAAAGAGAAAAAAAGAAAAAAAAGAAAAAAAAGAAAAAGTGCCTTGGTGAAAACCTAGCAATAGGCACCTTGGTAGCAAAAAAAAAAAAAGAGAAAAAGATCTAGAAGGTGAAAACTTGGTAAACAAACGCCTTTTGTTCCCTTAAGTTTGTCTTTCCTAGTCACATATGTCCATATTGCATTTCCAATAGCCCATTTGTACAACTTCCATTGCATCCGTCATTTGTACATAGTCATAATAAAGTTGTTTAGTCGCATTGTTGAATTTCCTGTCAGCCCTAAGTTTGTTGAACGATCACATTTATCACTTGGGGGCAAAAGATTGGAAACTTGGTACCAAATGGATTCAATAAGTGCTACAATCAATCATGGTAGAGAGAGATTTGTTAGAGTTTCAGAAGAGTGGAAAGTTTATTGAACCTTTGATGGATATCATTGTTCAAAAACCTAAGTATTTGATCCTACAACATGATCCTTGAGCCTACATTGACTTTATAAATCGGGATTAAAAATTGACAAAACACCTTAAAGATCAGAATGCTTGGAAATACTTTTTGAAAATCATGAAACATTGCAAAACACTTAAAAGTTTCTTTTGATAATCTTTATGAAATTGACTTTTATCATATCTTTTGAGCTATTCGATGATGTTTTGACTAGATTAGTCATGAGAAAGACATGATATTTTATTGCCTTTGAGTGATTGTTTTGAGGAAGATTCATCAACTTATGAGAGTTTGTCTAACAACATGGTCATCAAAGAACCATTGAGGACTAGCTCATAAGAGGATGGATTGACCTTTTCTTGTTTATGCAAATAGATCCCTTGGCTATTTAGATCTTCCATATCTTAATACCAAAAATCCACTTGCAATATTGAATCCATTGACACCGGTATTGAGACCCCCATAGTTTGGTCATCCAACTAGTGAGGGTTGTACTTGGTTGAAAAAGGAGGTTACCAAAAAGTGATAAAAAGTGGTATTCATATCATCATGATGTGGTTAGTGATGATTGTACTAGCTTTCCAGTCCCAAAATGCTCAATGATGAAAATTTATCCTCATGGCATTTCTTTGCTAAAAGCTAGTGACACTTAGGTTGCATTGCATTGCATTATCATGTTTTATTAATTGCATTGCATTATCATGTTAGATTAATTGAATTGCATTATCATGTTAGATTAATTACATTTATTTGTGGTTAATTTTCCAAGGACAAGGGGGTACATCAATAATCTTGGTTAGTCAAAATATTAAAGAAATGAGGGATTCAATCAAACGTCTTACTCTTGATCAATCAAAATAAAAGAAAAATGAGATTATCTTTTGCATTCATGCATAGCATTAATCATTAGTCATTATCCATATACCAGACAAAGAAGAAAAACATCCATACATCATTTGCATACATCTAGTTAAGGATATCATTGCATACATCGAAAAATTAAAAAATATAAGATGCATTTCCATAAAACACTTTGCATCCATACATTGAGAAATAGGGAAAATCATGTCATAAATCCATACATCATTACATCATTTATCTATATCATAAAATAAGATAACTGCATCCATAGCATAAATCAAAGTAAATGCATAACACATCATATAATTGCATAAAAGATAATCTCATAAACAACTCATCAAGGAGAACCAAGGAGTACATCATCATTTATCATCAAAAAAATGTTCATTAATGATCCATCAACTCAGTATATCAAGATACAATGTCATACAATGTGATACATCAAATGGTTCGATCAATAAAAAAACATGGCATGTGATACAAGTACATCAACCATGAAAAAATCTATCAATCAAGATCCTATAGGACCAGATCCATTTGGACCTCTATCATCCTATGGGGGAGGAGCCTGAGAAGTACTCGCTCCACTCTGTCTCTAAACCATAGCAGACATGAACTGCTGCATCAAGGAAACAACCTAATCTAAATGCCCAACAACACTAGACATATCTGTCCTCATAGCCTGAACCTCTGATGCAGGAGCATCCTGGGTGTAAGAGCAATCTTGCATCACCCAAAAATATTTCTGTTTTTATATTCAATAAGGGCTATTTTGTGCAGAGCTGCTATTTATGGAAAGTTACTATTTTTGGTAATTTTTGTATGTGCTCAGAATGATCTGATTTCTTTCTTGGAGGTTGATTTTGGTCATATAAGTCTGCCAGTAAAGTTTCATTGCCAGATCAAGTGTATATTGGAAGATATTAAAGATTTTCGGTATTGGCAGCAGGGTACAGAAACTTTGAACTCAGTTTTGAAGGCTTTAGAGGCCCCAGATGAGGTCAAAAATTTGGGTGACGGGCGCTTGCGCGGGTCAAACCTGTAGAGCGCTTCGTGGCATTTCAGAAATGGGGTTATAATAGTCAATCGGGTCAACTGGTGATGACTTATGATCTTCGGAAGTCGGGTCACCTGAAATGGCAGAAAATAATTTTCCTTCAAAATTTCTGTTTGGGTTTCAAAAGTTATTTTGAGCCGACTTTGATGTAATAAATTGAAAAATAAAATAATTCTAAGTTTGGTCGGCCCTTAGGGCTAAATTTCTGGAACCTTCTCGGGCGGTGGAAATTGCCTATATAAGGAAGGCTGTATTATTGTCTTAGGCAGTTCAGAATAGTTTTGGGTAGTAGATCTGGGTAATAGTTCGAGGCTTTGTCCTACGGAATATTGTAAGGGAATGCCCATGTGGCTTTGCATATTGTAATTCTGAAAGTTTGTAATTCCACATTTGTGGAGATAATAAGAAGCCAATTTTCTGTTCTTGCATATTGTTGTTGTTTCTCTATTTCTGTTATGTGTTTGTGGTATTAAGGGGAGCACCCTTGATCAAGTGGTATCAGAGTAGGAGTTCTTGAGTGTGTAAACAGATCGCCGACTGTGAGGCAGTTTGCACCAGGACCGTGGCTAGGGTTTCAGCGCGCATCGCGAAAATGCCTCCACGAAGGGAACGTGGCGGAAGAGCTGGTGTTGTAACACCTGAGGTTAGAGAGCTGCAGAGACAAGTGTGAGCATTGCAAGAAGAGATTCACAGAGGAATGAATCTTAATGTCAGAGACGAAAGCGAGGATGAAGCCGAAGAAGAATATCAAGAAGGAGAAGTTGAAATTGTGAACCATGAGGAAGAAAGACTTTTTCGGGCGATTTCCAAGATTGGGAAAAGACCTAAGATTGAGGTTCCTACATTTTCTAGAAATCTTAACCCAGAGGAATTGATCGACTGGATCAATGAATGTGAGGAATATTTTGAGTATGAAGATGTTGAGGATCTTGATAGGGTCAAATTTGCGAAGGCCAGACTGAAAGGTCATGCGAAGATCTGGTGGCAAGAAATTCAATTGGAGCGAAATAGAAGAGGGAAAGATAAAATCACAAGATGGGATCAGATGGTGGATAAATTGAAGCGACAGTTCATTCCTGTTGATTATGAGCTTGACCTACTGAAGAAAATGCAAAGTTTGAAGCAAGCGGGAAGATTTGTTCAGGAGTATACAGAGGAGTTCTATCGACTTCTCATCAGAACAGGCCATGCAGAAGCTGATAAGGAGAAAGTTGCCTGATACCTTAATGGGTTAAGGCCAAGCATTCAGGAGGAGCTGAATCTGGTTCGAATGAACAGTATTGAGGAGGCATACCAGTTTGCCCTAAAAGTAGAGGAAAAGCTGAACAAGAAGTTTGAGAGTAGACAAAACGAAAGAGGTCGCGGTGGATGATCTGGTGGACGGTCATATGGTGGCCGAAATGAAGATCCGAAAAAGAAGGATGAGGCCAGTAGCAGTCAGAATCAGCGAGGAAATAATTCTAATCGCTTCCAGGATCAGAATAATAGAGATCAAAGAGGAAGAGGAAGAGGACAAGGATCTGGAAGAGGTGGCTTCTGTGGAACATGTTTTCACTGTGGAGAAGAAGGTCATAGGGCATTTGAATGTCCTCAGCGCCAAGGCAGAACAGACAGGAGAAATGAAGGCCAGGCCAGAGTTGCGCATGTAGATGAAGATGCCAAATCATCAAATTCTGAATATGCTGAAAGAGGAGAAACGTTGATTAACAGAAGAGTCCTGTTGAGTGGTGAGAATGAACCTGAGCAAAGGAGGAGCTTGTTTCGCACCAGGTGCAAGTGTGAAGGTAAATATTGTGATGTGATTATAGATAGTGGAAGCACTGACAATTTGGTGTCAGAAGAGATGGTGACAAAGTTGAAGCTCAAGAGACAGAAACACCCACATCCATATCGGATTGCCTGGGTACAGGGTGACCACAAGGTCATGGTCAATGAACAATGCCTGGTGAAGTTCAAGATTGGTGGATACCAAGATGAGGTATTGTGTGATATCATATCTATGGATGCATGTCATATGTTGTTGGGTAGACCATGGCAGTTTGACAGATGTGCTGTACATGATGGCCGTGCGAATACCTATTCCCTGACAAAGGATGGAGTGCGACATAAGCCAAAACCATTGAAGGAGACTGAAGAAAAGGTATGTGGTAATGCAAGGATAACTTTTGTTGATGGAAGAAATTTCTTAGATGGTATGAGGCATGAGCATGTATGTTTTTCTTTAATTCCAAAAGCTGGTAAAGAGGAAGTAGAAGATGTTCCTGTAGAAGTTGCAGATTTGTTGAATGAGTTTCAGGATATTGTATCCGATAACGTGCTTGATGGATTACCACCAGTCAGGAAGATCAGTCATCAGATGGACTTGATCCCAGGAGCGAGTTTTCCGAACAAGGAAGCACACAGAATGACACCTGCAGAAAGTGAGGAGTTGAACAGACAAGTACATGAGTTGTTACAGAAAAGATTGATCCATGAGAGTCTGAGTCCTTGTGCTGTACCAGCGGTATTAGCACCAAAGAAGAATGGAGAGTGGAGGATGTGTACATATTCTAGGGCAATAAACAAGATCACAATCAAGTATAGGTTTCCATTGCCACGAATGGATGATATTATGGACTGTTTGAGTGGAGCTGTGTATTTCTCAAAGATAGATCTGAAGAGTGGATATCATCAGATTTGGATCAGAGAAGGAGATGAATGGAAGACTGCCTTCAAGACAAAGGAAGGACTGTATGAGTGGTTAGTCATGCCTTTTGGGCTAACCAATGCACCGAGCACTTTCATGCGGCTCATGAACGAGGTTCTGAAAGAATTTCTGGGTAAGTTTGTCATTGTTTACCTAGATGATATTCTAATCTTTAGTAAGACATTGGATGAGCATATGATGCATATTCGTATGGTATTTGAGAAGTTGAGAGATGAGAAATTGTTGATTAATTTGAAGAAGTGCAGTTTTGTGAAGAAAGAGTTAGTGTATTTGGGATTTGTAGTTTCAGCAGAAGGTCTAAAAATGGACCCAGAGAAGGTACAGGCTATCCTTGAATTGCCTACTCCAAGGAATGCTACTGAGGTAAGATCTTTTCATGGTCTAGCTAGCTTTTACAGAAAGTTTATCAGAAATTTTAGCAGTATTTGTGGACCCTTGACTGAAACAATGAGAGGGGATAGAAAAGAGTTTAAGTGGACTAATGGGGCAGAAAAGAGTTTTCAATTATTGAAACAAAAAGTTACAGAACAACCTGTTTTAGCACTTCCAGATTTTAATAAGGTGTTTCAAGTAGATTGTGATGCTAGTGGTACTGCAATAGGAGCTGTTATGAGCCAAGAAGGTAAACTTGTTGCTTATTTCAGTGAGAAGTTAAATGATGCCAAGAGGAAATATTCTATTTATGATCAGGAATTTTATGCTATAGTTCAGGCATTAAAGAAGTGGAGACATTATCTGCTTCCTAAGGAGTTTGTTTTGTATACTGATCATCAAGCTTTGCAATATTTGAATAGTCAAGGAAAGTTGAATCAGAGGCATTTGAAATGGGTTGAGTTTTTGCAGAGTTATACATTTGTTTTGAAACACAGGAGTGGAAAGTCTAATAGGGTTGCAGATGCTCTTAGCAGAAGGCAACTATTGCTGACAGAAATGCAGATTGAAGTGGTTGGGTTCAAGGAACTCAAAAATTTCTATCCAGAGGATCCTGATTTTGGTGAAGCTTGGAAAGCTTGTACAGAACCTGTTACTCTAGACAGGACGAAATGGTTGGATTTCATCATCCAGGATGATATGCTATTCAGAGGGAGTCAGTTGTGCATTCCACGAAGTTCTATGAGGGAGAATCTCATCAAGGAGAAGCATAGCGGAGGATTGGCTGGACATTTTGGTCGTGACAAAACCCTTTCTTTGGTTAGTGAGAATTACTATTGGCCACAGTTGCAGCAAGATGTGAAGAAGTTTGTACAGAGTTGTAGAGTATGTCAGATGGCGAAAGGAGTGAAGCAGAATACATGATTGTATCACCCACTACCTGTACCAGAGAAGCCTTGGGAGGATATCAGCATGGACTTTGTTCTTGGTTTACCGAGGACGCAGCGGGGACATGATTCAATTTTTGTAGTGGTTGACAGATTTTCAAAGATGGCACATTTTATTCCCTGCAAGAAGACTAATGATGCTGTTCATGTAGCAGAATTGTTTTTCAGAGAAGTAGTGAGACTTCATGGTTTGCCAAAGACCATAGTTTCAGATCGGGACACTAAGTTTGTTGGATATTTCTGGCGTACATTATGGAAGAAGTTGAAGATAGATTTGAAGTTTAGTTCATCACATCATCCACAGACTGATGGACAGACAGAGGTGGTGAATAGAAGTTTGGGAAATTTGCTGAGATGTTTGGTTGGAGATAAGCCAACAGGCAGAATTTGCATACAATAATTCTGTCAATAGGAGCACTGGTAAATCACCATTCCAGATTGTATATGGAAGTAGTCCAAGAAATGCATCTGAATTGAGGAAGATAGATAAAGGAGAAATAAGTAGTGCTGAAGCTGAGGATTTTGCAGAACACTTGAAGAACATCCATGGGGAGGTGAGGAAGCATATTACCAAGATGAATGCACAGTATAAGGCTAAGGCAGATGAGAAAAGGAGGTATAAGGAATTTCAGGTTGGTGATGAAGTCATGGTTCATTTGCGGAAGGAGTGGTTTCCAGTTGGTACATATAACAAGCTGAAAATGAAGAAGTTTGGACCATGCAGGATACTGAAGAAACATGATTCAGGAAACGCATATGAGGTAGAATTGCCTACTGAGATAAATATTTCACTAGTGTTTAACATTTCAGATCTGACAGAGTATCATGAAGGAGGTGTTGAAGATGAGATCACAACAGCATAGTGGAGTATTCCAGCAACCAGTTCAGACACTAAGGAGATCAAAGACATACTGGACAGTCATGTTGGCAGAAGCACAAGGAATAGGACATATGAAGAATATCTGGTCAAGTGGAAAGGATGACCTGTTGAAGATTCATCATGGCTAACAAAGGAGGAGGTTAACCATCTTGGTTTTCCTCTACACACCTGAGTCGTGACAGGGTCACTTCTCAAATTACCCCGGGTGTCTGATGCAGGAGCATCTTGGGTGTAAGAGCAATCTTGCATCACCCAAAAATATTTTTGTTTTTATATTCAATAAGGGCTATTTTGTGCAGAGCTGCTATTTATGGAAAGTTACTATTTTTGGTAATTTTTGTATGTGCTCAGAATGATCTGATTTCTTTCTTGGAGGTTGATTTTGGTCATATAAGTCTGCCAGTAAAGTTTCATTGCCAGATCAAGTGTATATTGGAAGATATTGAAGATTTTCGGTATTGGCAGCAGGGTACAAAAACTTTGAACTCAGTTTTGAAGGCTTTAGAGGCCCCGGATGAGGTCGAAAATTTGGGTGACGGGCGCTTGCACGGGTCAAGCCTGTAGAGCGCTTCGTGGCATTTCTGAAATGGGGTTATAATAGTCAATCGGGTCAACTGGTGATGACTTATGATCTTCGGAAGTCGGGTCACCTGAAATGGCGGAAAATAATTTTCCTTCAAAATTTCTGTTCGGGTTTCAAAAGTTATTTTGAGCCGACTTTGATGTAATAAATTGAAAAATAAAATAATTCTAATTTTGGTCGGCCCTTAGGGCTAAATTTCTGGAACCTTCTCGGGCGGTGGAAATTGCCTATATAAGGAAGGCTGTATTATTGTCTTAGGCAGTTCAGAATAGTTCTGGGTAGTAGATTTGGGTAATAGTTCGAGGCTTTGTCCTACGGAATATTGTAAGGGAATGCCCATGTGGCTTTGCATATTGTAATTCTGAAAGTTTGTAATTCCACATTTGTGGAGATAATAAGAAGCCAATTTTCTGTTCTTGCATATTGTTGTTGTTTCTCTATTTCTGTTATGTGTTTGTGGTATTAAGGGGAGCACCCTTCATCAACCTCCCATACTACAGTACCCATAGTGGGAACTTCCTGGGAACCCTATCCCTGATCCTGTGGCTGCTGATCCTGTGTAGGCACCTGTTGTGCCGGAACCTGATCCTGCTGTGCTGGAACATCATCCTGCTGAGCCAAGGCCACTCTCCGTAACTGAACCAAAGCATCCAATCCACCGGGAATCTTCCTAGCAGCATCAACATGAGCCTGTCTCTCTTGTCTCTGATGTCTATGAGATTTATGCTATCTATCTGCTCTAGGAAGTACATCAAGTGCATCATCATGACCTCTAGCATGATCTCTATCTCTTGCATGACCACCTCTCACCCATCCTCTACCAATAACTAGAGGATCTCTCTATCCTTGTCATCTCTGTTGTCTACCACCACCACCTCCATCACCCCGACCTGGGACAGGCTCTGCTGGATCAGTGAAATGAGTAAACTTGTTATGAGCCCACCTATCTACAAACTTGCGAGACATACCTGCATCTACCACACCAGAAAGCATCTCCCATCGGCAATAAGCCATACCAACAATCTAATCTAAGGCAAACTAATAATCAATGAGAGGACCCCACATAGATCTCTCTGCTTGTACCCGAGCATATATTGTTGTACCTTGTGGCATATCCTCTGTCCAACCATACTGTCTAAAAACTCTACCAAAGCAGAAATGCTCAATAGTGGTAGTAGTGCGACCAATCATCTAGCAAGGGGCAAACATGTAAGGTAACTCATCATCATCCTCTCTCCATAGCTCGCAACCCCTGTATGGTCTCCATAAAACCTGATCGAGATCATCAATCTATCGACGCCAAAAATCTAGATGACCCAAATGATGCTGCACAACCATCCCAGTCTATAGAAAAGCATATGGAAAACCCCGAGGCCGAACCCTGTCAGAAATAGGCCTAGTGATGGGAAGATGCTCCTATATCCACAACTGAAGAATCACTGCACCAGCCGACAAGGATGCACTCTCTCTATAGACTACCTCATGTAAATCATGGTAGAGCTATGCAAGGATGCATGAACTCCAATTGAAGTGTCAAGGATGAGCAAGTAAATCCTCCAATATCCTACCCCATCCGATGGAAAAACCATGACCTCGCCAGTTGGGAAGAAGCAAACTACCGATCAATGCACCAAGTACTGGTGGAAATGTAGGAAAGGAAGAAAACTAAGGCTAGGTGATCGTATCATCATCAATAGAGTTGTCCCTAAACACTCATCAGAAGATAGTAGAATCATAGATGGAATCATAATACACTACCTCTCCTTTGCATGGGATACGTAGTAATCTATACACGTCCTCAGGCGTGATAGTCATCTCTCCATAAGGTAAATAAAATGTATTGCGGTTAGAGTGCCATCGCTCTGCCACTGTAGTCAATAAACCATGGTTCAGATGGAACCATGGAAGATCAAGAAGGAAGCTCAAACCACACAACTCAATCACATGAAACTCAACATCTGTAAGAGTTTGGCCCAAATTAATGACCCAAGAAGCCATTGTTCGGATGTATAGAGTAGGGAAGTTTGCCTGTTGGCAAAGCAAAGGAATCATATCAGTATACCATATCAAGGAATCATCTCAAGTCAATCAAGTCTATCAAAAGTATCAAGCAATCACACCAAGTAACATTTGTTCGTGTCTCTATGTCCTGAGAATGAAGCAACAGTATCAAATCATATCGGTTTTCACACTGATTGATTTATCTTATCAATATCCTATCCTAATTGGATTGATGAATCACATTTGTTGGTAACACTATCCTGATATCCTAATCGATTTGTTTTTTTGAACGCAACAGACCTAATCTAATCATTTGAATCGAGCATCAAAAGTCATCAAATTTTTCATCAGACACAATCAAGAAAAAGTGTGAAATTTTTTCCAAAGTCTGCAGGCATGATTTTAATCATCCCAGGTGACATTCCTCTTAAGCAATAACAAAAAGCTGTGACACGACATTATTTGGGTGTTACAGGATAGTTCTCATGCTACGCGACAGTAAATCATGCTAGGCAACAATGAAATGTGGCCTAGGCGACAGTCAAATTGTTAGGGTTTCCAATGTGATAGAATATATGAAAATGGGCATTTTGACCTAGTTCTACGCATGAGTATCCTATTCCTAGGTGAGGATAAAAGTTTCTAAGGTGACATTAAACTATAAGGACGTGGGAGAGAAAAGCGTGGATGCAACAGTAAAAGGGTCTAGGCAACAGTGAAATTTTCCTAGGCGTGATTTTGCATATTAAAGGCAACCATGAAATGGGAAATTGCAATAAATGCTAATAAATGCAAATAAGAGGTTCAAAATAACTTACTGGAGGTCCGTAGTCAGGTGGCCTTGCATTTCTTTGACACCTCTCGAATCGATGCTCTCGAATAGGGACAACCATCTTGAAATTCACCACAGGATCATAGCAAAATCACCAAAGATAAAAGTAAAAATGAATAGTAAAACAAGGTTTTTCAACCTATTTAAGCTATTTTGATGTAATTTTGGAGGTGCAATTTGGCTTAGACCTACATATTGACCTATCAAATTAACCGGGGCATTCTTTAATCGTAGCATATCATCAAGTTTTTCAAAAATGAAAACATATTCAAGAAATCAAACATCATCAAATTTCTCATATCAAGCAATCAATATGTTTTAATTTTTGAGGGGGCATCAGGGTATCAAAATTGAAATTGGCATCAAAACATCATTGGAATCAGTGGGGCATCAAAATTTTTTGTATCAGAGGCAGCAATCATATCATATCAGAGGTAGCAATCAATCAGTATCAGTGAATCAGTATCAGAGGCATATCAGTGAATCAACAATCAGGACCTAAAAGCAATCAGGACTCAAAAGAATCTTTGAATCAATGTTCTTCACACATCAATTCAAAGAGGGGCATTTGTAGACACACAAAAATGGACAAAGTGCTTTTAAATTGCAAAAATCAATAAAATGGCTCAAAATCATCAAAATGCACTAATTCAATAAAAAAGGGATTAAATTAATTAAAATGGACATAATTAAATAAAGTTGGACAAAATTAATTAAAGCAAAGGAAAAATCAAATAAAGATGTTAAATAATTAAATCAAAGCTTAAAGGGGTGAAAAACACTACATAATTGATTTTAATCAATTAGTTGTATAGTTGTTTAAATAAAAAATCAAAATGAACCCATTACCCTTACATGGCTAAATTTAATTAATTAATTGAATCTAATAATTCCTAATATCTTTCAAAAAAGTTGAGAAATCAATAAGAATTGAGGACAAAAAGACATAAATCACTCAAAAAAGATGAATCTCAATCACTCATTTTAAAGTTTCAATCTCAACCACTCAATCTTGTCCTTTTGTTCAAAGCTTTGAGACAAACCTTTAAATTGTCCCCCCATTTATGAACAAAGCAAAGTATTTGACTCAACCAAAGGTAAATCATGATTACTTCACTCCACCCCCTACCCTTGGGAATTTACTATAAATATGAAGCATTTTGAGAGCAATTGATATCTTAGAAATTTATTTGCAAAACATTGTTACTATAGGCATTCTGAGAGAAATTAAGAGCATTTAGAGTAATTTGCATTATACTTTGTCAATTTGAGCTAGAATCATCATCATAGAAGCATTGTAAAAGCATAGAAGCATTTATTCTCATTTTAGAAGTGTCACTAGTGGAGATTTGAGCTGAGAGCTTCACTTACCACCTCTTTCTAGAGAGCCATGAGATGCTATAGATCTTAGTTTCATTTTTAAATAGATTTGCATTGTATTTACTTTAGAATTATTGCTAATTTGATCTTGATTTCATGAAGGTGATTATCATCATCACACAGAGGACACCACCATGTTCAGAGTGGCAAAAAAACTAAGGAACATCAAATGCAATGTTAAAAAATGGAACAAAGAGGAATTCGGTCTCATCTTAACCTCCAAAGATAAGACACTCAATGATCTTAATTGTATCCAAGAGGAAATCCAGAAATAGGGCTATGATGAGGAAAGATTGCAAAAAGAAAAATCCATTCTCTTAGAGTACCATAACATAATTGGATAGGAGGAAACTTTTTGGAAACAGAGATCGAGGTCCATATGGCTCAGGGAAGGAGACAAAAATACTCATTTTTTTCATGTTTCCACCATGAGACACATAGCTACCAACAGGATTAGCAGAATCAAGAAGGGAGACCAAGCACTTAAGGAGGACAATGATATCGCTGATGAGGCTATCTCTTACTTTTCTTAGCTCCTTTCTAAAGATCAGGGCTTATTTGATCAAGACTAGACCTCTCTGCTGGATAACATACCAAGAATCATTATTGATCTTCAAAACAAAAACTTACGTTCTATCCCAGATATAACTGAAGTCAAGAAAGCTCTAGATTCTCTCCCAGGGGACAAAGCCCCAGGCCCAGATGGCTTCCTGATGTTCTTCTTTCACCTTTATTGGGATGTTGTGAAATACAATGTGGTTCAAGTTGTGCGAGAATTTTTTGGTTCGAAGAATCTCCTCAAAGAACTCAACGCCACCTTCCTGGTGCTAATTGTAATACCCCAAAAATGGGCTATAAGTTCATTAACCTCCTACATCTACAATTCGAATGAAATCAACATCGAAGTCCTAATCTAAGGCACATCTAAACATCATCGAATCATAATTGATTATCTTAAATTCTGCATCGGGGAATATTCCTAGCAATATTCCTATTTATCTTAATTATCTTTAATTTAATGATTATTTGGCGATAAATCACATTTATCCTAAGTTTGATTAATTGAATATTTTCATATTTAATTAATTATATTTAATATCTTGCCACTTAATTTTTTAATTAAATTTAATTCTATCTATTATTAATTGTATTATTTAATTTTGACAATAAATCCAAAATTTTATGAATAATTGATTAAATTCTTATTTAATTAATTAAAGCAAGTTGTCATTATTTAATAATATAGTTTTTAATAAAAGTTTGATTAAATAATTGATTAACCCATAAATTAATTATTTTATTTCAAAAATCAGTTAAGTTGACAATAAATCACTTTATTTATTTATTAAATCATAATTATCCATGTGCACATTCAAGCACCAGTTAAACTCAAATTGGAAAATCAATGCAAGTTGTTAGCTTTTTGAAACTCAACATCTTTTTGAGTTTTAAAGTTGATCTAAACTTCTAATTCGAGTTGAACTGTGCTTTTGCATGTTTTTGTGACTTAAATATCTGTTATTTAAAAATAACTCAAAAATCAACCTGAGTTATTTGAGTGATTTATGGCTTTTTCTCATGCACCTTCAAAGCCCTGGATTTCTATAAAACCAAGGCTCAGCTCTTCATAATTCATCCACAAATTTGCACAATCATGCTAGAGAATTAGAATTGGGAAAATCAAAGCTCTTGCGAATCGACACCTTTGTGAGATCAATTTCAAATTCATAGCTTTCATATTATTGTTAGAATTTTCATTCTCATATCATATCATTTCTAGATTAGCATTGCATATCAGTTTTCATTATTATTGCATAGAAAATATAAAAAAAATAGATTAATTGCATTCATATTTCATATCAGTTTTGCATTCAAATCCTTCGTTTAGGTGTCATCTAG
Organism: Chamaecyparis obtusa; assembly: GCA_027943335.1. NCBI lineage: Eukaryota > Viridiplantae > Streptophyta > Pinopsida > Cupressales > Cupressaceae > Chamaecyparis > Chamaecyparis obtusa. The sequence continues at coordinate 400,401 of BSBK01001785.1, forward strand.
GTCACTGATCTCGATAGCAATCTGAGAACATTAATCTCGCACCTACTAGAAGGCAGTAAATCGCTTGGTTAGAATAGATTTCAATTTTGCACGATTTGATTATAGCTAACCTCTAATGTTTTACTGAAGTGTTGTGTCTACAGATCAGGTACAATTTTCACGCACACATTTTTGGCACCCATTGTGGGGCCCTGAAACGGGTTTCCAATTCAATTCTATCAAATTCTATCTTTTTCTCCTCAGTTTATGTGCAAAAATATGATTTTTATTTTTTGTATGTACAATCTTCGTACGAGTTTCTGACAAAAGTCAGATGATTTTGAACCCACTGTGGTATAACAGTTGACCGAGTGTCATTTCATCAGGCACCCACTGTCATTTGGGGGTTGGATTGTCATTTCATAAGACACCTAATGTTGTATGAGTTTCTGGACTGTCGTCTGGTAATAGACCCAGTGTCGTATGAGTTTTGGCATCAGGTTTCAACTATCATTTGGTAACAGACCCACTGTCGTATGAGTTTCAGTACCAGATTTCAATTGTCATTTCATTTTTGCAGGCAGTTTGTCAAATTTGATTTTTTGATTTTGACTGACAGCTAACCCTAACAATTGAAATTTACTATTTCTGATTGATTTCTGCTGGTTTTGATTAGAAAAAGTGCAAGAGTTGCTCAAAATTAGGTAAACATCTACTAAGCGTGTTGCGAGGATCTCAGGTATTCCACTTGTGCTGATAATATTTTGATTTGGGGCTTAAAATAAATCTCTCGTGTGTCTAGCTTGGGTGATTCTTTTCATGCTTTTGTTTTACACACTTGCATAATTGATACTAGGTTGTGACCCCTTAAGGATTAATTAAGTAGTCTCAAATGCTTGTGATTGATCTTGATTGCTATCTTGGGTTATTGGACTTGCTAATCCACTGGCCCCTCATTCCGGCCCGTGGTTGCAATCTCAGCGCTATAAAGGGGAGGGGTCAACAGGATAGAAGCGTTAAGTGTTCCACTTGGCAACCCTTTTGTGCTTTTAGGAACTCACTTGTTTTCTAAGTTGGGGACTCATTTTTAGCTTGTGTGAGGTGTTAAGTGTTCCACCTTGTGGACTCATCTCATATTCGCTTTAAGCGTTAAGTGTTCCTCTTTCTACTTTTTGGGATACTTTTGGTAGATTTGCTTTTGGAAACATACATCTGTGCTCACATAGTAATTAGGCCCTATGAACACTATTCGTGATTCTTGAGAGATTGGATTTCTAGCAAATTCCTTCTTGACGACAGAATCCTTGTAGGTAGGGAGGATACTTAGTGCGTTTCACATTCAACTTGGTTAGTGCGTCTTCTCTTATTGATCGATACATTCTCTCCCAAGTGAGGTTGATAGATCACATGGGGTAGACATCATGAGCTTTGGTGAATCAAAATTGGTTAGTGCATCTTCCCTTATTGATTGACACATTCTCTCTCCAGAGGGGTTGATAGATCACATGGGGTTGATATCATAGACCTTGGTGAGACAAACTTTGTCTTAGCGTGTCAGATTAATCTACTTGCTTTGTTTGGGTTAAAAGTGAAGAGGCGTCAAAACCTTGGATCTGGAGCCAAGTCCCCTTGTGGTATACTATTGTGAGTCACCTTTAGAGAGGGTTAACCGTAGCGGAAAATCCCTTCATAGGTCAAACTGCATTGACGGAACCTCAAGCAGTAATAGCCATTTTCACCATGGTAGTGACAGCCGCTATATAAATGTCCTTGTGGAAGAAATCTCCATAGGTATGGTTCATTGTTGGGTTGTCAGATCTCCCTAGCAGCTCCTGAAGATTAAGTTCTCGAACTGTGTCAAAACCCTGGTGCGCCAGGATTGGAGTTCACCCCTTTGGATCATAAAAGTTGCAGAGTCAAACCATTACTAAAAACCCTAGCGAGGCCAAATTTTCATTTTATAGGGTATATGTGCACCATTGCAAAACATTTTGGAATGTACACAATTAACACTTCTGAGGATTAGAACGAATAAGTCACTTGATTGTTCATGTGCAAGGTTGCTTTTGCCCTTGTTCATTGTTTTCAGACATGCTTGAAATCACGTGCTTGCTATTTTGCATGCTTGTTTATCTGTCTGGTTACTAAAAATGAACAAATTTGTTACAATCCTCAAATCTGGACATTGAAATTTGCAAACAATCCGAATCTGAAAACTCAAAATTTGCAAAATTTGAAGTCAAATCCTTTTCTGGAGTCAAAATTCATCTCAGGAAGTCAGAAAGTCATACGAGTTTCCATCAAGTGTCATTTTAGTACTGTCCATCTGTCGTATGATAGAAAACCCAGTGTCGTATGAGTTTCCATGCCAAAAAATTCTCAAAGTCAAAATCTTGTAACTGTCGTATGAGATTTTCAACTGTCGTTTCATTGTTACCCAACTATCGTACGAGTTTTGCAACTGTCATTTCATTTCTACCCTATTGTTGTATGAGTTTTGCAACTGTCGTTTCATAGCATACCCACTGTCGTATGAGTCTGTAGAGTGTCGTTTGGGAAATTTTTGAAAGTTGTCAAAAAATTGTCAGAATTGCCAGATATTTAGCTTTTTCAGCCTATTTCTAGAATTTGTCGAATAAATCATTGTGTCAAGAACAGAGTAGTAGCCATTGAAAATCAATATACATGTCTCAAAGAATCAGTACACATGAGGAAGAAATTTTAATCACCACTATGATGAAGCAGCTACAAGCTATGCAAGTTGAACTTAACAATCTTAAGAAAGAAAAGGAACCTAAAGAGTTCTCCATGGAATCTCTATACTCTTTTTCATTTGATAAAGACTTGTACATGTCACCATGCCCCTAGATAGAATTTGAGCAATGTGATAACCCTTATGATACCTCTTCCATGGAGAGTGACACATCCAGCTTTGGAGACTATGATGACTATGAGGACAGACAATGTAATGATACCTACAACACCTCTGTTCCTAAGAGTCCTCCTCATTGTGTGTTCCTACTTACTACAAATGGGCCATCACATTGGATAGATCGTGATGGTGATCCATATGATTTTGATTTTGAAAGAGACTTTGATGGCTTTTGTGGACAATATCTAGATGATACATCTACTTCTATTGAGGAATATAAAATGTACCGTGCTGATTTGAAATGTCAATACTATAAAGATCTCTCCTCTAAGAACTCTCAGGCTGAAAATAAAGATTACACTCTCAAGCAAGATCATTTTAATGTTGGACCTTTGTCTTGTGATGGTTCCCTTCCATCCCCTACTTCCTCCAATTCCTGTACATTTCCTAAAGCTTCTGAGTCTTTCAAATATTTCACAGAACCTTCATCTAACACAAGCCCTGATACTTTTCATGCGATTCCCTATAGTTATCCTCCAGGGCTACCTCTTAAAGAAACTCAAGCTAACCTTCACTTGGCTGCAAATACTTTCAATAATGATAAACCTAAAGAGCCTAAGCCTTTATATGCTATAATGCCTACTTCAGCTAGTCCTCCACCATCTCTTCCAAAGTCTTCCATACAATCCCAACATGCTTCCTTGTCCTTAGAAGTGGCTCCATGTCAAGAGGACTCCAGAAATGATAAAGAAAAAAACATAAAGAAAGATCAAGATCAAGAACCCTCCATGTCGTCCACTCCTTTTCACGATGTCTCTTATCCACCTCAGGGTTCTTTTGATCTTGCACACCCTTTTTCATGCATTCCACCATGTCTTAAGTCTTCTCCTAAGCAAGATCAAGCTACTACTTACACTGTTGAGCTTATTGACAATCAAAATAACCTTACTACACTTACGCTTTCCAAAGATGATACTTCCATTAAGGTTGTTAAAAATGGTGTTGTTCCTTCCAATGTTAAGCCTATTGAAAATCAAGAGAAAAATTATGCGCTTATGCTATCCAAAGATCCTTGTCAAGATCAAATTCTTCCATCTTCTTATTCTACCACTCCATATTCACTTCCACTTTCTACTCTTCCTAAGTCTTTGCAAACTTTGAACAATCCTATGAAAGAAGGTGCTCATATTCAAGATGTCCATGATTCTATTGAAAATCCTAATGCTCACTCTAAAGATGCTGATGTCCTTGGTTGTCATATAGTTGTTGATGAACTTATTGATTATCCTTTTGTATCTTCCGTATCTATTCTTGGACCTCTTCCACCACTACTAAGGGCTTCATGTCTGCCTTCCATCTTGGGTCCTTATGTCCCTTCACTTTCCCCTCCTAACTCTCCTAATTTGCCATCCATCTTGGGTCCTTACATACCTCCATCTCCTATCTTTCCTCAAGATCAACATAGATGCATACCCTTGAATCCTTTTCATCCACCCACCCATCTAAACCAGTCATATCCTCCTTTTTCTTCCACAAGTCCCAAGTCCTTTGGAAGTAACTTGAATGTTCAATACAAGAAAAAGAAGCAATACAAGAATCCATAAAAAAAAAAAGATCACCATGTCTCCTCTAATAGACATGGAAACATACAGTCAAAAAAAATATCTAAGAAAAAAACTACAAGACAAGTATGGGTTCCAAAATCCATCATTGAAGATATTCTCTCTAGATCATCAAAAGGAAATAAAAAGCCTATGGCTATATGGATTCCAAAGTCTCTCTTGAAAGAGTTTGGTGTTGAGGAAAAAGTGAAATTGACATTCAAGCTTCCAAAGGCTTCCACTTCATTCCCCTCCAAAAATATTCTTCCATTTCATGCGCCTAAACCACAACCTCTACTATCCATTCACCATATTCCTTCACGTATTCCTTCATTCATGATTCCTCCATCCTCTCACCACCCTTCAAGGTATGTGTTGATGTTGATCTTGCCTTCCTTTCCACCTACCCTTTCACAATCCTTCCATGCATTATCCTTCTACCTTTTATCCTTTTTCCTAAAGTGGCTTTTTGAATCTGATTTAGTCTTCTATTTAATCAATTTGAGTCCTTATCATCCTGTGTCAAAACCTTGTCATAACTATCAATCTTCAATCAATCATCGAAATGACTAAGTGTTGTGATATCTTGTCCGCTATCTTTTGGGAACCTACCCATACATCTAGGGCATAGTATCCTTCATCCACGTCTAATCAAATCTTCAAATCAATCAAACCTTGACAAGGTTGCATCATCTGATCATCTTGATTCAATTCATTCTTCAGTTATCTGGATCTTATTCTTTTGTTTCACTTGAGGTGAATGGTGGAGACTAGAGCTTCCTCTCACAAGAAATCTATCACCACTCTCCAAACTCCAACTCTTGAGAAACTCATCAATTTTGGTCTTTACGAGGATGATGGTCTTGGCAACTATCGATTGAAATCTAGTTACATACCTCCTCCATCAACTCACGAAGGCACTGAACATAGCCCTCATCAATCTAATCTAGGGAGTCCACAAACTCCTACCATGTCTCAAGCAGGGACAAATTTTGGCTCTCAAAGAGCTCAATCTCAACATGGTGTAGATCAAGAACCCACACCTGAAGAAATTGCTCAATATTAAAATGATGATAACTTCAAATGAATGATGAAGCATTTCTTGAAAGAAGATAGAGAAGCATACTTTTTACAATTAGCTCATCAAGGAGCTAAACTTCCTCCCAACTTTAATGTTGAAGACATCATTACACATGAGGAAGAAACTCCACTCACAGCTATGACAAAATGGATACATGCTTTACAAGTCATATTTAATAGCCTTGAGAAAGAAAAGGAACCCAAAGAGTTCTCCATGGAAGCTCTATGCCCTTTTCCTTTTGACAAAAACCTGTATATGCCACCATTTCCAAAAAGAGTGGAGATGCCAAAGTATGATAAGTATGATGGACACTCTGATCCTCAAGATCATGTCAGAGAGTTCTATATGCAATCCATGGAATTCATGCGTGAACCGACCTATCTGATGCATCTTTTTCCTAGATCTCTGGGAGGAGCATCCATTCAGTGGTTTTCAAGATTGCCTCCTATGATCAAGACGTTTGAGGAATTGATTAAATTGTTCTACTAGCAATACTCCTACAATATTCAACATCCAATCACCATGATTGATATTTGTAATCTCAAGCAATATCCAAGGGAACCATTCCTAACATTTCTCAAGAGATGGAGGAAGAAGTTCTCTCTATATGCCAGACCTATTCCAGAAATAGAAAAACTTGAAATATTTATCAATAACCTTGTTCTAGAAATCAATTATCCTCTACAAATGCAAGATCATACATCTTTTGATAAGATGGTGGATAATGCTATCAAAATTGAAAAAGTGCTTGTAAAAAAAGGAGAAATCACACTTCAAAAAGACAAGTATGAATCAGGATCCAGTTCTAAAGACAAGCACAAAAATTGGAACAAGAAAAAAGGCATCGTCACAGATGGCGTTGTTGACACTGTACGACACTCCACAATAGACCAAATGACACAAGGGTCCCTCTCATACGACACTTGGGTGGACTTGAAATGACAAAGGAAATTCAAATGAAGTGTCGTACGAGTCTGGGTTGAGACTCGTATGAGTTTTCAAACATGCAAAAATTAAAAAAGCAAAACGCGTACGAAAAAAATTTAAAAATGCTAGAAACATGAAAAATTTGCATTTTCAGAGGGGTACAGAGGTCCACCTACCAGATGTCCATACTGTCGGGGTCTCTGGTATCTCCAGCTGCGCTCAAATCGATGCAAACTCATAGGAACCTTCAGATCTCACTGTTCTACCATTTTCTCGCTCATAGGGCTCCACATAATTTCTAAAGTCAAATGGTTGAAATGAATTGAAAATGACCCTTTAGGCCTTTATATAGCATTTGACCTAATTTTCAAAAGTTCTTTGTTTCTCATGAAAATTGCACCCTTGGCTAATTTTGACATTCTGAATCCATTTTCGGGATCAAAATTCAAATCTGAGATCATTTCATATGTCAAAATCTCCATGTTTGAGTTGCTTCGAATATCTCCAGCTCATAGAGCCATTGTCGATAAAGCTTTGCTCGGTTCCAATGTTCCTAATGACCTTGATTTAGATAGGTTCTAGACTATGGTTGGACATCTTACATCTCCGCAATATATCTCCTTTTCAGAGGAAGATGACAACTCCTTGAGTCACCCACATAATCAGCCTTTGCATATAGAAGTCTTGATCCAGAACGATAGAGTCAAATGTGTGTTGATAGATGGGGGCGGTGGCCTAAACATTTGTTCTTACAGCTTGATCACACAATTGGGATTTTCAGAATTGGCTATTGATCCTAGAAAGAAAATAACTATCAAGGCCTATGATGAACAAGAAAGATCTTCTAAAGGCACCATTGTCTTACCTATCAGAGTGGGTCCAGTTATCAAAGATACCATCTATCAAGTGCTTGATCTACCTTTGGCCTACAACGTCCTTCTAGGGAGACCGTGGATACATGAAATGCAAGCTATTCCTTCTACATACCATCAATGCTTGAAATTTCCTTATGAAGGAGTAGAGGTTACTATCCTCACAGATCTGAATACAACTTGCAACACCTTGAAGGAAAGTGCAGATAAGCTTGTACCTAATAACAGAGAATCTTCTATTGAACCAACTAAAGAAGCATCCACATCTAAAATGGAAGATCTTGCAAAAGAGGTTAATATCAAAGAAAATGGTATGGGAGAATATACTATCGAGCTAGTCTTATCTTTGACATCTCTCCCTATCTCGCCTAAGTCTTATGGGCAATCTTTGAAACAATCCAAACCAGACCCTACAGAACCTCTTGAAGCATATAAAAAGAATTTTGTAGCAGAACAAGTATCCAAGCAAGAATTTGAAGAGGATGAGGCTGTGCTATCATGGCTATACAAAGATGAACCTAAATCTCAAGTTGTTCAAACTGGTGACTCTACAGTCTCCAAACTCCCTTCCAAGTTATATTGTCCAAGAGATAAATTAATAGCTAAGATGGGATATTCAGGTAAAGGACCTCTACGAATCAGAGGAAAAGGTCTTGAGGTACCTCTCCCACATACTGGTAGAGAAAATAAAAACAAAGTTGGCTTAGGCTTTAAGAAGAAACCCTATCACCTCAAAGGTAATTGCTCTCATGTCATAGAGAAGATCGCACTAGGGGAACCTCTTCTTAAGAAAGAAGAAACAAAACCATTAGATAGTGATTTAGATAGTTCAGAACTCATCCCCTATGAAAAATTGCCTAAAGAGATCAAAGACCTTCTTGATGATAAAGATGATCCTATCAAAAGCATTAATGTAGTAGAAACACAAGAACCTACTATCAATCAAGAGATAGTTGCAACACAAGAACCAGCTAATCTCAAAAAAAATCAAGAAGAGGGAAGTGGTAGTGATTCTGAGACAGATTCTCATGAGTATGAATACAAATCAGAATATGAGGGTAACCCTTCTTGGGGTATTCACCCTGACTTTACTCATGTTCTAAGATTTAGTAGAGATCCTGTATCAGAAGATGAATCTAATGACTATGAATGGGGAGCCATTCCAGAAATAGATGAAGATGAGCTTATCATAGAGAAACATGTTGATGTTATTCACCAATATGCACCTCAAACCAACGTAAGTCTAGAGTGAAATGATGAACCTATCGAGTCTGATCCACCTATGTCTGAATTGGACTCCCACGATGACATTGAGCTTATTCACGAATTGAATGTCTTAAGTTGTAGTATCACCTTTGAACTCGAGCATCAGGTTAGGACCAATGATGATAGATCCATATTCGTAAACACTATCTCTTAATCTTTCCCTACTTTGACTATCAAATATCCAGAACTTATTGATCAAACCTCCACAAATCCGAGCCATGGTATTTATAACTTTCCAAATGACTATGCCCTTGCTTGCTACCTCAATGCAATTGAGCCTATGAGTACTTCCATCAATGAACCAAGTGTCAGCATGACCGAGTCAGACATCAAATATCTTAGCCAAAAAAATAAGAATAAAAAGAAAAAGAAAAAGAGTTCTGAGGGTGAAAACCACTTTGTGGCAGTCTCAGAACCTACAAAAGTAAAAATAAAAGATGTATCCAAAGGTGAAAACCTCTTTGAGGTGCCTAAGGATGAGATATTTGATGTCCTTCTGAGTCATTTACAGGGCAGATCTCCAGTTCTAATTGAGCCCACTCAATCCATCAATTTGGGTACAACAGAGGAACCACAATTGGTACATGTAGCACAATCATTATCAAAAGAAGAGAAGCAAAAATTTACAACATTCCTAACAGAGAAGAAGATCAACTTTGCATGGAAATATTCAGATATGCCAGGATTGGATCCTAATCTTATAATGCATCATTTATCTATCTCTCAAAATGTCAAACCTGTCAAGCAAAAATTAAGAAAGATGCATCCTCATGTTGCACTCTTGGTAAAAGCTGAATTAGAGAAGCTCCTAAATGCTGGATTCATCTGAGTTATTGACTATGCAGAGTGGATCTCTATTATTGTACCTATTTCTAAACCAGATGGCTCAATCAGAGTGTGCACAAAATTTAGAGATGTGAATAGAGCTTGCCCTAAGGATGACTTTCCACTACCTAACATTGATATGATAGTGGACATGACTGTGGGCTTCGAGATGTATTCCTTAATGGATGGTTTCTCTGGATATAACCAAATAAAAATTGCTCCAGAGGACCAAGAGAAAATTGCTTTCACATGTGCATGGGGCACCTTCTGCTGGAATGTCATGCCATTTGGGCTTAAAAATGCTGGAGCTACATATCAAAGAGCAATGACATCTATTTTCCACGACATGATGCATCGAACTATGGAAGATTATGTTGATGATACTTTAGCAAAATCTATGATCAGAACTGAACATCTAAAGGACTTGAGCATGATCCTAGACAGAATGGAAAAGTTTAATCTCCGACTAAATCCTAAGAAGTGTGCTTTTGGTGTCACTTCTGGAAAGCTCTTAGGATACATAGTTTCAAAGAAGGGCATTGAAGTTGATCCGGCTAAAGTCAAGGCTATAATAGAGATGCAACCTCCCATGAATATCAGTCAAATGAGGATGTTGCAAGGAAGAGTTTAATCTATCAGAAGATTCATATCACAACTAGCAGACATATCACAGCCTTTTACAAAAACATTACATAAAGGTGTGACCTTTGCATGGAATAAAGAATGTGAGAACAACTTTAACCATATCAAGAAGTATCTATCAAATCTTCCTATCTTGATGCCTCCTATTCATGGGAAGCCATTGATCTTATATGTCTCCACAACAACCACATCACTGGGGGCATTGCTAGCGCAACATGATGAAGAGAAAAAGGAAAGAGCCATTTATTATATAAGCAGAACATTGTTGGCATATGAAAAGAACTATTCTATGATTGAGAAAGCTTGTCTCATTGTGATCTTTGCATCATAGAAAATAAGACACTATATGTTAGCTCATACCATGCATCTAGTAGCAAAAATTGATCCACTAAAATACCTACTAAGCAAGGCTGCCCTCACAGGTAGACTGGCTAAATGGGTCATGCTTCTAAGTGAATTTGACATTGAATATGTTGAAAGAAAAGCTAGAAAAGGTCAAGTTATTGTTGATCAACTAGCAGATGCACCCATGTTTGATGACACACCAATGCAAATGGAATTTCCAAACTCCTCTATTATGCACCTATCTTCTAGAGAATGGCAATTGTTCTTTGATGGCTCCTATACACAGAATGGATCTGGAGCAGGCGTATTGTTCATAACTCCTCAAGGATACTCCATCCCAAAATAATTCAGACTAAAGTTACCCTACACAAACAATATTGTGGAATATGAAGCCCTCTTGAATGGTATGAAACTAGCAATTGAATGGAGAGTAACAGAGCTACACATTCATGGAGACTCTCAACTTGTTATTCATCAAGTCAATGATGTGTACCAAACTAAAGATGAAAAGCTCATTCCTTACAAAAGAATGGTAGATGATCTTAAGAAATATTTCATATCTATCACATTTGAGAAAATTCCTAGAATAGAGTACAAGGCTACCGATGCAATGGCAACACTATCTACTTTATTACAACAGCCTGAACATGAGCTATGCTATGAGTTTCTGGTGGAAGCACTATCTTATCCTGCATATGACTCCCCCAAAACCTGCATGATCTGCACTTTTGTAGGTCATGATTCATCCCAATATAAAAACATATTTTCCTATCTCCAAGACCAAATCATCCCCGATACCTTCAACTGCCATGAAAAGAGATACCTTATCCGTAATGCCTCCTGATATGTCATCATTGGTAATGATCTATACAAATGAGGTCTAGATGGTACGCTACTTAGATGTTTAGAATGAGAAGAGTCTCAATGTGCGTTAGAGGAAGTCCATGATGGTATTTGTGGGTCACACTCGAACGGTTTAACACTAGCTCAAAAACTTATTAGGGCTGGGTACTATTGGCCTGAAATGGAGAAAGAGGCTATCAAATTTGCTAAGAATCATCAAAAGTACCAAGTGCATGGAAACCTAATTCATGCTCCAGGGAGGGATCTAATACCTTTTACAACACAATGGCCTTTCCATCAATGGGCATTTGATCTTATCGAGATGATTCATCCTCATTCTTCTAACGGACATACCCATATAATCACAGCCATAGATTATTTTACAAAATGGGTAGAAGCGGTCCCTTTGACACAAGCAATAGGAAAGAAAATATCGATGTTCATCTTGAACTATATCATATGCAGATATGGGATACCTCATTCCATAATCATAGATAACGGTGGGCAATTCAGGATAAAGACCTAGATGAATTATGTGCCAAATTCAAGATCACTCAACATTGGTCATCTATATACTATCCTCAAGGGAATGGACAAGTAGAGGCTTCAAACAAAAATCTATTAAAGATCTTGCACAGAACAGTAAACAAAACCGACAGAGATTGGCATCTCATGATTAATCCAACTCTATGGGCCTACAGAACAAGTATCAGAACACCTGCTAGGGCTACACCTTTCGCTTTAGTTTATGGGTCTGAAGCGGTACTACCTATTGAGGTTGAAATCCCATCACTTTGAATTAGGATGCATGGTCTAGTAACTGATGATGACTACCGAGTGTCTAGGTTACAAGAATTAGAACTACTAGATGAGTGCAGACAAGCAGCGTATGATCATCTCAGAGTATATCAGAAGCGAATGTCTAGAGGCTACAACAAGAAAGTCAGACAATGAGAATTTCAGGTTGGCAATCTAGTCTTGAGAGAAAATCCTAAAAATCAATCCCATCGAGAACGCAAGGGGAAGTTCAAACCCAACTGGCTGGGTCCCTTTGTAATCATTGATACTTTTGGCTCTGGTGCCTATCAACTCTCAATGACTGAAGGAGAACAGCTCCGAGAACCAATCAACGTTCTCCATCTGAAGAAATTCTATGCCTAAGGCATTTAGTCTATGGTAAAATGTCCTGAAAAAATTTTAAAAATTGGAAAAAGTCCTGAAAAAATGAACATCTTGGCAAAAACCTAGCAATAGGCACCTTGATGATTCACAAAAAAAATAAAAAAATATCAAAAATTCAAAAAAATTGAAAAAATGAAAAATACGAAAAAAATGAGAAAAAGAAAAAGTGCCTTGGTGAAAACTTGGAAACAGGCGCCTTGGTAGCAAAAATAGAATCTCTGCCAAGATGGTGAAAACTCAGCAAACAGGCACCTCTTGTTTCAATATGCTCTATCTATCAGCGCAATCTTGGTCTTTCCTAGCTTTCAGTCTTGCTTTAGTTTTTACATATCTCTCGGTTTGTTTCTGCATTTCCAATTTTCAATAAGTCAGTTTGTACACCACTCAGCTCAAGCATCTGTATCCTATCACTACTTAACACTTGGGGGCAATCAATGTCATATCCTGTGGTCTCCCATGTATCTTAGATGTATCATATCCAGTCAGAGTCCTTTGAAGCTTCATTTGAGTCAGTCAGTTAGTCTCATCTCCAAAAAGGATTTTGCATCTATAGCAACAATCAAACAACAAACTGAAAACAATCTGTGCTTTTCATGCTTTTATCTCCTTGTATGCTTACTAATTCACATTCAGATTTTTTCATATTGTGTCCCTTCGAGCTCTTTGATGATGTCCTTTATAGGATTTAGAGAGTGATGACTAGGGGCATAATCTTTTCTTTGTCTTCTGCTTGTATGTGAAAATCTAACATCTTTGGAAATTTTGGATTGAAATGGTGTTCGACTGTAAGAGCCTCTATCTTGAATTGGATGGCCATGCGTACCTCGACCATTGATACCTAGAAAATTCAAGGAAGTTTGATCTAACTATTGTCTTTTTGAGTGAGTTCCTTCTCCTACTGTGAAACGTGATCTTACCTAAGGATGTGAATGCTAAGGGTCACTACGGATAATTCACACTGGATTTAGAATGATCTCTTGACTGTTTGATGTGTTTGAATGCAAGGCATATTCAGGTCATCACGACGTTTATGTTTTGATGCTTTTACAAATTGCTATATCAAAATGGACATGATATTCAGGTCATCCTGGCGTTTGTGCCTTGGTGCTTATATCTAATCCAACATTCCGAAAACAAAATCAATATTCATATATCTATGGTTGTCATAATCAGTGGGTGTTGTATTGATTCTTACGCATACAAATCGATATTCATATGTCTATGGTTTTATAGCTAGTGGACATTGTATTGATTTATCCGGTTACCTAAAAGTTCAATGATGATAACAAATTGACACATGATCAGCGACTAGGTCCTAGGTCTTAGGTTGCATTTCATTTTGCATGTCTCTTTGCATTTTTCATGTTGCATGATCTCACAATGGCTAAACGAACTTCAATGCTTAAACAATTCTCCACTCGCATCTTCAAATCTAACAAGAGCTGAATCTCACATGAAGGTTCCTCCAACAAAACAACAAGTAGAATCCTTTTTCGGGATCAAAATTCAAATCTGAGATCATTCATATTATTAACTACTTGCATATTCAACCTTCGATCATCACAGAAATCCATAATTCAACTTAATTGATTATCTTACATCAAACTATCAAAATTTCAACTATGGTCAACTATGGTCAACTCATGGTTTAACCTAGTCAAACTTGGTCTTTTGGGACCTTCCAATGATGCAGAATGCATTCTTGAACATGTATAACCACTTTTCCAATCAATTAACATGCTTCTGAACTCTCAACGCTGACTTTTCTTGTCAGATTTCAATTTTAATCCCGAAGGGGGCATGGTATTACACATCATTCAAAGTCTGTAATCAAATTTGAAATCATATCTTTATGGAAATCATATCTTCCTTAGTAATTAAGACAACAACCACGTCTAGTTACTGATTCATCAAAAAAGACCTCATCACTCAGGGCAAATCTATCATCACTTGGGGCATATCAGATTCATCAAGATCCATATCAATCTGGTATTCTCCTAATCTTGTAAACTGTGTCAATTTTTGCAACCATCGGATCATAGTGTTCTTTCCTTGGTTCTTCGGCAAGTGAAGGATTTGGATGTGATACCTGCTAGTTCTGCTAAGACAATCGAGTCTAGAACCGGTCACTCACTTCTTTGCAATCCTAAGGTTTGGAATCAAGCATTTTGACACTTTTTCGCAATCATAGGTTCATTTGCTGTTATAGTGAACATTATCTTTGGTCATTCAGGACCTATTATCTCCATATCAAATCAATATCAATCAGCTTCTGTCTCATATCAATTATCAATTTCAAATCAGTTTCATATCTCTATCAAACATAGACTGTCTTTGAACCACTGCGCTTCGCACAGTAATTCAAAGAGGGGCAAAATGTAATACCCCAAAAATGGGCTATAAGTTCATTAACCTCCTACATCTACAATTCGAATGAAATCAACATCGAAGTCCTAATCTAAAGCACATCTAAACATCATCGAATCATAATTGATTATCTTAAATTCTGCATTGGGGAATATTCCTAGCAATATTCCTATTTATCTTAATTATCTTTAATTTAATGATTATTTGGTGATAAATCACATTTATCCTAAGTTTGATTAATTGAATATTTTCATATTTAATTAATTATATTTAATATCTTGCCACTTAATTGTTTAATTAAATTTAATTCTATCTATTATTAATTGTATTATTTAATTTTGACAATAAATCCAAAATCTTATGAATAATTGATTAAATTCTTATGGGTAGAAGCAAAAAGTTGGGTGCCAATTCCGCGGAAGTCCGCGGCTTGAAAATTTGCGCCACTTGAAACAGGCACCCATTTTTTAAAAACGGGTGCCCGTTTTAGGCTCGGACATCTGATCCGAAATTCAAAAAGCGGGTACCCATTTTTCCAGAAACGAGCACCCGTTTTTGTTCAAAACGGGTACCCGTTTCTAAAAAAAATTTAATTTTTTTTTAAATTTAAAATGTTTTTTAAACACATTTTTAAATTTATGAAACGGGTGCCCGTTTTTTGAATTTAAATAACGGGTGCCCGTTTCTTAAAATATGCACGTGGGAGTTTTCACCTTGCCTCAGTTTTTGGTTTGGGATAGGTTTGGTGAGACCAAGCCTATGTCTTAGCCTCCAAAATTTTGGCTAAGGCATTGGAATAAAAATTTTAAGGCTTACTGTAATTTTTTGAAGCCCTTCTGGATCATTTTTTTGACAAAATAAAAACCCATTAAAGATCTCACTATCACGATTCTAAAAATATAAATTTCATAATAATATGGTTATTTTTACTATTTTTACATTATTTATTAGTTGATAGTGGTACATAAACGTAAAATAGTGAGACTCACTAAAACTTTAATAACTTTTTAATTTTTAAGTATTTTTAAAAATAAATTATATGTCATCAATCTAGATTCAAATATTTTGAATTTAAAAAAAAGAATTTTTGAAAAAAAGAAAAATTATATTAAATTATGGTGGCCGTACACGAGAGGTTTGAAAAATAAGCTTTATTGTTAATAAAAAATAATTTACAAAACAAAAAAATAAGAAAAAATATTCTCATCAATATTCTATGTCTTAGGTATCTTCCTTAAAAAGGATTTTAAAAAATTTATTTATTTGTGTCAAAATATGATGGCCGTACACAGATGTGGTATGGTCCTGAAACAGGCATTTTGAAAAAGTAGTTTTCAAATATGCCTATCAAAATATAATTTATACCATGTGGGTATTAAAATAAATTATATATTTGAAAAGTAGACTCCAAGTACTACAATTTCTATTAGTAAATTTTTCCGAGATTCAATCTCTAAGTGCCTCAAATTTTGAGATCAATTCAGATAAATTTTGAAAAATAAGAAAAACACTTCCACTTTTTGCTAAAAATTGGCACCCAACTTCTTGCAACCACCCTTATTTAATTAATTAAAGCAAGTTGTCATTATTTAATAATATAGTTTTTAATAAAAGTTTGATTAAATAATTGATTAACCCATAAATTAATTATTTTATTTCAAAAATCAGTTAAGTTGACAATAAATCACTTTATTTATTTATTAAATCATGATTATCCATGTGCACATTCAAGCACTAGTTAAACTCAAATTGGAAAATCAATGCAAGTTGTTATCTTTTTGAAACTCAACATCTTTTTGAGTTTTAAAGTTGATCTAAACTTCTAATTCGAGTTGAATTGTGCTTTTGCATGTTTTTGTGACTTAATTATCTGTTATTTAAAAATAACTCAAAAATCAACCTAAGTTATTTGAGTGATTTATGGTTTTTTCTCATGCACCTCCAAAGCCCTGGATTTCTATAAAACCAAGGCTCAGCTCTTCATAATTCATCCACAAATTTGCACAATCACACTGGAGAATTGGAATTGGGAAAATCAAAACTCTTGCGAATCGACACCTTTATGAGATCAATTTCAAATTCATAGCTTTCATATTATTGTTAGAATTTTCATTCTCATATCATATCATTTCTAGATTAGCATTGCATATCAGTTTTCATTATTATTGCATAGAAACTATCAAAAAAATAGATTAATTGCATTCATATTTCATATCAGTTTTGCATTCAAATCCTTTGTTTAGGTGTCGTCTAGGTCACTGATCTCGATAGCAATTTGAGAACATTAATCTCGCACCTACTAGAAGGTAGTAAATCACTTGGTTAGAATAGATTTCAATTTTGCACGATTTGATTATAGCTAACCTCTAATGTTTTATTGAAGTGTTGTGTCTATAGATCAGGTACAATTTTCACACACACACACACACACTAATTCCCAAGACATCTAGAGCAGACTCCTTTGAGCAATTCAGACCCATAAGCCTATGCAATTCTTTCCTAAAGATCATCTCCAAGGTTATCACCACCAGGATTCTCAGTATCCTCCCTTCCTTGATCTCGCAGTAGCAATCTGGCTTTGTGCCTAGTAGACAGATTTTGGACTCCATTATGATGGTGCATGAAGTCATTCATTCGTTAGAAGAAGGAAAAAGTGAAGGCTTTCTTCTAGAACTTGACCTATCCAAGGCCTATGACCAGGTGGACTGACAGTTTCTTCTTAAAGTTCTGGGAGCTTTTGGTTTCAACTCCAATTCCTATAAGCTCCTCTTTCAAATCATCTCGACCCCTTCCTTGGTGGTCATGATTAATGGATCCCTGTTTTCTTTCTTCAAACCCACCAGGGGTCTAAGACAAGGGGACCCTCTATCCCCGATCCTCTTCATTATTCTTGCTGAATGCCTTGGGAGATTTATTTTGGCTTCCAAATTGAATGGGGATCTGAAAGGCATCAAACCCTCATTAGATGACATTGTTTTTACACACTAGCAATTCATGGATGATACCATACTTGGGGGTGAGGCTTCGGTGGGTGAGGCTAGAGTGGTGAAGGATATTCTCAAGAACTACACTAGGGCTACATGTCAACTTATCAACTGGAACAAAAGTGCCATATTCTTTATCAACACTCCTGAAGAAAGACAGAGGAAAATTGCTCAAATATTGGAGTGTGGCATTGATACCTTACCTTCTACCTAATTGGGGCTACCCTTAGGTGTCAAGCCTCCGGAAGCCTTTTGGAACAATTTGATTAATAGATTTAATAGGAAGCTTGCTGGTTGGAAAGAGGGCATCCTCAGTCGGGCCGGTAAGATCCAGCTGGTAAAGTCTATTTTACAGAATCTCCCCACCTATGCCCTCAACCTTTTCCCCATCCCGACCAAAGTTGTGGAAGCCATGGAAAGAATCCAAAGAATATTCCTCTAGTCTGGTGTTGAGGACCACAAGCACATTCCTCTAATTGCCTGGGAAAAAGTGTGTCATCCTAAAATTGCTGGTGGCCTTGGCTTAAGGAAGTTGAGACCTTTCAACAAAGCCCTACAAGCCAAACAAATCTGGAGAATTTTTAATAGCATTGGTGAGTGGAGGGACACCTTTGAAGAGAAATACCTCTTGCATAACTCTATCCATGAATTTTTTGAAGAAACAGAGTCCCCTAAAGGTTTGGTTATTTGGAATGGTCTCCTCAGTGCCAAGGAGTTGGCTAAATCCAGAGATGAGTGGCAAATTGGAAATGGCCATTCTATCAATTTCTGGAAGGACAACTGGCTTCAGATGGGCAGCTTGAGAAATATGGATACTATTTACACGTGGAGACATCCCTGCTCTCAAACCTTTGGAACTCAGGTTAGTAATTACAAAAGGGATGATAAATGGGTGGATCTTACTCAGATCTCTCAGGACCTATCTTCTTTGATGATAGCTCTTAATCCGGTCACCCTTTCTCCCAAGTAGGACAAGATCATCTGGGAGGACTCTTCAGATAAGAATTACACATTGGCTTCTACCTATTCCTCGCTGACTTCCCAAATCAATGACTTAAATCCGCTATGGGCCAAAGCTTGGGTCCCTGGTCTCACACCCAAAATCAATGTCTTCTTTTGGCTTCTGCTACAGAACCATATCCTTACTATGGACAATCTCATCAAGTGTGAATTCCAGTTCACCAACAAATGTGTTCTATGTAAATGTCAAGAGGAGACTATGGATCACCTGTTCATCCATTGCTCCTATGCTAGCCATATCTGGCATCTCCTCTTTATGGTCTTGAGTCTCTCATGGTGCTTGCCCCTGTCTTTCAGTGATCTCTTCTCCCAATGGGCTTTCAAAAGGTTTGATCAAGAGTTCAGGTCACTCTGTACCTAGATTCTCCCTCATTTTTGTTGGGGGTCTGGAAGGAGCGCAACAACTGCATCTTTCACAATTGTTCTACTCCTTCTAAAATTGTCTTTGAAAAAATTACTCATGTTGTTAAGAAAAACTTCTTCTACTATGGTAAACCTAATCCTTTTGTAGGAATTGCCCGAGCTGCTACATAGGATAAGAGAAGGAACTATGTGTGGACTAGTCCTTCGGCTGGCTGGACCAAAGCCAACTTTGATGGTGTGACAAAAGGGAACCTTGGTCAAGCTGGAAATGGAGGAATTATCAGGGACAACTTTGGAATTGGCATGATGGCTATTTTCTTCCCCTTGGGAGCCCAGATGAATCACTTTGTTGAAGCCAGTGCGGCCCTTCAAATTACCAAACTTGCGAAAGATCAAGGAGTTAAGTGGCTATGGCTGGAAGGTGATTTGATGAACATCATCAATTGCTTCAACCTTACTTACCCTCCCTCTTGGTCAATAGCCAACATTATAGCTGAAACCCAAGCCATTCTCAACAGCTTTGACAAGGTGTTCATCTCCCATGCGTACATGGAAGCCAATGGTGTGGCTGATTGGTTTGCCAACTTGGCAGTCACTAAGGATGCTAAGCAGATATGGAACAATGGAGATGACTTTCCCAAAGACGTGAAGAGCATCTTGGACAAGGAAAGAATCCAGAGCATTGAAGGAGCAATCTTACAACCTTAGCCCCTTGCTCGGTGGTCGGAGGTGGCTTCTCTAAATATAAATATAAATATTATTCACTAAATTAAGCATTGTATAGTTAAATAGAAACTTCATATCCTTTTTGTAGTTCTTGTGTTATCTTGTGGCTTGTCTATTTAATCTTTTGTCATTATGGCGATTCTATAAGCTTGTATTATGTTTGTCTCTCATAGGCTATGTAGGAAATAGATTAAATGTAACTAGGTATTAAGCATTATTTCTTAACATATTCAATGTGATTATATATTGCAACATATCTTTTTTCATACTAATTTTGTCTCATTGTTCATGGAAGCTCATGTTGCAATGTTCTCTTGTGGAAGACATATTTATTAGTTGATCCTTTGGCATTTGTAGCTTTTTTATGAGTTCATTATCATTCCAACAATATCCACATCGTAGATGTTAAGTTGACCAAGAAGCATAAAAAGCTTTTTGATATTGCTCTTACTGGATGTGTCAAGTCTCAATATAAGAAAAAATCTATTATCATTAATGGCTCAAAGAATGAGCTCATTAGGGACCACTTATAGTTCTTAGATGAAGAATGAGACTTGTGGTTGACACCTTTCCAAGATGTTCTTATAGTGGCCTCATCCATTGTTTTTACTATTAGCTAGCTACCTTTTTACCATTTAGTAAAAAAAATCCTACCTTGTACTTCTTCTTAAATAAAACTTTTTAAAATTCTGATATTGATACCTCCACATATCTCACATCCTTATATAAAAATTCAAACCTTTACAAAGATTCATAATTTACTAATGTAATTAAAAACTACAAATAAAAATAAATAAATACACTGATTAATTATTGTACTCGTTGTAGGCAATACTATTGCATTCACTTGTGCCCAATTAGTTAATTAATTTCCACCAAAATAACCATAGTTTTTACAAAGTTCAAATTCATATTTATTAAATTTTAAATTTAAAAAATTATTTATTTACGATATCATTGGTTGAAAAGAATTTGTTATTGCAAGATTTTCTAGATTTCATACACACTTTTTTACAGGGTAATGGAGCTACTTTGTATCCCTACACTTCATATAAATCAAGACCTTTATGAGTTATAATAATAATATATTAATGACACTGATCTTATTACTTTATGTATGCATAAACCAATGGTAAGTTTATTTGTTTTATTCTAGAATCTAGAATATATATAAAATGTAAATATAAATATAATAAAATTAATTTATTATATTTATATCTATTGATAATTTTATATTTTAATTCATCTATCTACTGACTAACAACTATTATTATTACAACACTGAAAAACAAGTACCATCATTAGATGACAGTTGTTTAAATATCAATCTTAATCTTGCTCTAAACATTTATTTATCAATCTTTATTCATATAGTTAACCTAGATCATATCTACACATCTTTTATACATGATTATAAAATCAAAGTACAATAGAACTCAATTTTGCTAATTATAAAATATAAACATGGTAAGATCCTATAAACATTTTAATAATATATCAAAAACATCTTTGACTTGGAATCAACAATTCCCAAGAAAGCCCATATGTAAAAATGTTAGAATTTAATATTTCCTTGGTATTTTATGTATTTAATAGGATAAACCAAGGTATCCTAATGTATTATGTCCTCTAGTCCAAGTGGGAGGACATGTCATTTTGTAATTTCTTTTATTAAGGAAAATAGATATTCCTTCTTATGAGGAATCCTACACTTGTCTCACACACTAGTGAAATGTGGCATACACAGAATTGGGAGTTAAAATGTAACTCCTTTCTCACATCTCTATTTAGAGATGACTCTCCACTCTCATTTCTCATGAGGTTTCTTCCTCTTTTCAATTATTGTATGAGCATTGCTCTCTCTCTCTCTCTCTCTCTCTCTCTCTCTCTCTCTCTCATTCTTAGGCATTTGTTGCCACTTTCATTAATTCACAAAGGTTTTTTTATGGTTTTCCCCTTCAAAATCTTGTCTCCTCCTTGCTTATTTTTTGGTGTATGCTCCTAGTTCTTGTGCTAATTCATGGTATTTTTCCTTACTCCTCACTCTTGAGATAAACAATTTTCTGCAATTTCATATTTTGTTCTTTAGCATTTTAACATGGTATCAAAGCAGGTTGGTTTAATTTCGTTTTGAGTGTACAGGTGAAGGAGCTACCATATCTTGGAGCACTCCAAATCGGAGACTCTTGAGAGAGTTATTCTAATATATTTTTTCTAATCTGATTAAGAGAGAAAATTTGATTTATTTTTGTTTTGTTTTTGTTTTGGCTGGTTTACCACCAAAACCTATTTAACTATTGGTCTCTTGTTTGTTCTAACTTGTGCAGGATTCGATACAAGAAATTACACAAACTTAAATCTACCAATATCATTGTTTTATCTTATTATTAATTTTTTTTTGTTTTAATATTATTCTAATAGAATTCCAAGCATTTAAAGCTTCTTCATTTTCTTTCGTGTTCTAATATCAGTTCCTGGTTATATAATTTTTTCCTTTCAAATTTGCTATAGAAAATAATTCCATTTAAAAAAATAATTCTCTTTTATAATTGCTTTGTGCAGGTAATATTATTTTTTAATTTAGTTTCTTTTATTAATCTATTCTTTCCTTCCTCAAGTTCTTTCTTATCTCTTGATTTATTTTAGTTTCAAAATTTAATATATCATTATATAATCTTAAAAGAACTTATAATCTAATATCGGTTCTTGTATGTTTAGATTTTTTTTTCAAAATTAGCAATCATTACTTTTAGTTAGATATTCTTTCTCTGCATGCATTTTCTTTTTGTGAAAATCATTATAGCCTCTTCATGCTGGAATAAAATTCATTATAATTTCTTTATTGCACTTCATTTATTTCTATTTTTGTGGCTGTGTGTCAGATTCTTCTCTGAAGTATTAGCCGTTCTTTATCATTGCAACTTGTTTTGTTTTCAACCAACATCTCTGTCTGTTATGCATGCGTTTGTTTCTAAAGAATATCTTTACCTCTGTGTTTTTTTTGTCAGTTCATTTTAATCTCCCTTTATAGCTCTCGGTCGCTTTTTTCCTCTTGGATGTGTGTTTGTGTTTAGTAGCTCTTTTGAGGGCGGCCCTGGTGCATTCAGTGGGCTTGTAGAAGTTTTTTTTTTGGCCTTACTTTGTATATTTCTTAGCTCTGTTAGTGGCAAGGTTCTTCATACCAATTTCTTTTCCTTTTTTTTCATATATGCTTTGCGTTTTCTTTGGATCTGGTGAGACTGATAAACTTGAATGTAGACTTTGAATCTTTCATAGCTCACTGCTCGTGTTCGGTTTTGGGGATTGTGGATGTGATTCAAATTTTTTCGTAGATGTATCATTTTTTATATTTACTTTCTTTTTCATGTAGTGCCATTTTTTTTTTCTTTTCTTCATATTTAAGTTCGCTGCAAATGCTTTGGTTCTTTGCATCTGATAAAGCATATAGAATAGGGCCTTGACTGCATTTCCTTAGTAACTTTTTATTTGTGGTGGTTTAGTTCATAATTTTTTGTTATGTGAATTTGTGTCTTGCATTCATTGTATTGTTCTCATAATAGATTTTTTATTGGCTCTAATCAATAGCATCACGAGGTTGCAACTTCTTGGTACTTGCTTTGGACTTCATCTCTTCCATTGTTTAATAGTTTATAGTTTATAGTTTGTAATCGTTTATAGTTTAAATCTGGTTAATGTGTAATAGTTTATAGTTTATGAAGCCTTCTAATCTTTTTTTGCAGATTGACTTAAAATTTTGTTATCTCTTCACTTGCAACGACTCTATCTTTCCTGGATGCCTTCTCAATTTTTTTTAGTTGCCGATATTGGCTGCAAAATCTGTATTAGGAATGTAAAGCCATTGCATCTTTTATTTACCTTGTTTTGTTTATTTGTATTTGCTGTGAAATCTGTTCATAGCCACTTTATTTGGTTCCTGTTCCTTTTTTTCCTCCTCGGTTTGCTTCGTATTCTTACCTCTTTGTGTTTTAATAAGCAGATTTTCTTCCAGCAAAAAGTGGTAAAGTTTCTAACATTTTTTTGTTTTTTTGCTCGTTTGAGGTTGAGTATTGTATCTGTGTTTTTTTCTTTTGCGCAGTAGCCAACTCCCCTTTGCATGTAATGCAATCAATAAACACAGTTAATAAGCCAATAAACGTTGTTATTTAGCCGTCTGCCCTTATACTTCTTACTTGGTCTTTTATTTAGTTTCATGTGGTTTTTTTTCTTCTTCATATGTAAGACTTTCAAAAAGTCTCTTAAATTTCAGCCTTTGATTTTTTTATCCCAAGTCTTTAATATAATATACGTGACTTTGTTTTGAAAGGAAAACTCTAATTTAGATGAACTTTTTTCTTAAAGTTTTTACTCAAGTTTTTTAATAAAGTTTTTAAATTTTTTTTAATCTAGTTTCTTTTCATTTAATGTTTTAAATTGTAAATGTTTTTTAAAAAGATCAAAATCTTTTAAATTCTTTCTTTTCTAACTTTTAAATATTTAATTTCAAAATCAAGTTTTATTAATTTCTTTTCTTTTGTATTTCTATATATATTTTCAAAATTATAAATATTACTATTTATGGTTGATCTTTAAAATTGAAATTCATATAACGTTTTATTAAATTAAAAGTTATTATTATTCTTTTCTTATTAATTATTATAATAAAGGTATTTATTTTATTTTTTAATAAAAAAAGAAAAAATCTTATATAAATAAAGGGGTTTTTTTTTCTCTAATAATCTATTTTATTGTCATTATGTCTCTATTTAAACTCACTCGTTCAAATTATCCTATTTGGAGGACTCACATGTCTGATTTTTTACAAACTCAACACCTATTTGATGTTGTGTCTTCACCTAATGTGAAACCGACTTCCACCGCTCCTCAGGCTGACCGGGATTCCTGGTAGTTGAAAGATGATGAAGTGTTTGGTCTAATTGGACTCTCTTTAAATCTTGATTTATATCATCTTCTCTTAGACTGTACTACAGCTCATCAGGCTTGGCATGCCTTAGAAAACACATTTCAAACTTACACAAAACCTGTTCCCAATGGTAAACTCCATGTTGTCCCTAATTTGAAAAATAACCATATTCTTGTTTCTTTAGCTGATAATTATTGTTGTCCAGTTGAAGGAACTAGTAATGCTTCTGTTCCAAATGATGTGCTTCATGCTCCTATTTTGAAAGATAACCATATTTTTGTTTCTGCTCCTAACATTAAGGATAATACTGATACTCTTCAAAAGGATAATGTTGATCATGAAAATTGTAATGATACTCCTAATGATTTTGTTCCTCCTAGCAGTGATGATAATAACAATGGTAATAATCTGTTTACTCCTCCTTGCTCTCATGTTGTTGATGACCAAGAAGAGGAAATCATATCTACCTTTCTTAATGATACTTTGCAAGATATGTCTATTACTCAAGATGAAATGCATGTTGATAGGACTCATCCTATGATTCTTGTGGAGGTTACTGATGCTTCACATTATGATGCTTACACTACAAATTTACCTTATGAAACTGCAGATTGCATTTCTAATTCTATGACTCATGAACATGGTACAAATTTGGTTTATGAACCTGAAGATTGATTTTATAATTTTATGATCAATGATTCACAATATGATTTTTTCCAAAGTGTTATTAATTCAGCACTAGGTGATCCCAATGATGGGCACTCTACTAGTGGTTTTTGCCTTTTTGCAGGCTCAAGTATTGATCATGTTCCTATATGCTCCAAACTAGATCATGAATTTCATGACACTCAAATGATTCTTATGGAGGACCAACCTCCTTCCCTAAACTCTAATCTTCTTGATATTATTGATGGTGATTGTGCTTATGCATGTAGTAATAAATCTATTTGGTTTACAAAACCTCTTTATGATGAAATAACAATTGATGATTCACATTCAGATTTTACTGATTCATTTTTAGGAGGAAATCCCAATTATGGGAGATCCCCTCATGGTTCTTATTTTTTTGTAGATTCAGGTGATCCTTCTTGGACAAGTAACAACGAACAATCTCCAAGTTTACTTAAAGATTTGAGCCTACATCCACAAACACCTACACTCTTGCATTACGACACACAAAAGAATCTTATTTCAAGATCCCAGCATTTATCATTGCACCATCACCTTATATCAACACAAAGTGAAGAAAACCAAGCTTTCCTCCTCTACTACAAGAAGGATAATCTAGTTGCAGATTTTTGTAATTACCCCAAGTAAAGATTAAAGGGGGGTGTTAGAATTTAACCTTTCCTTGGTATTTTATATATTTAATAGGATAAACCAAGGTATTCTAATGTATTCTATCCTCTAGTCCAAGTGGGAGGACATGTCATTTTGTAATTTCTTTTATTGAGGAAAATAGGTATTCCTCCTTATGAGGAATCCTACACTTGTCTCACACACTAGTGAAATGTGGCATAAACAGAATTGGGAGTTACAATGTAACTCCTTTCTCACATCTCTATTTAGAGATGGCTCTCCTCTCTCATTTCTCATGAGGTTTCTTCTTCTTTTCAATTATTGTATGAGCATTTCTCTCACTCCCTCTCTCTCATTCTGAGGCATTTGTTGCCACTTTCATTAATTCACAAGGGGTTTTTTATGCTTATCCCCTTCAAAATCTTATCTCCTCCTTACTTATTTTTTGGTGTATGCTCCTAGTTCTTGTGCTAATTCATGGTATTTTTCCTTACTCCTCGCTCTTGAGATAAACCATTTCCTACAATTCCATATTTTATTCTTTATCATTTTAACAAAAAACATAATTCATAGTGGAAAAGCTCTTAAATGGGTATAAATCAAAAGGCTGGGAAAATTCTTTCATACGAGAGGAAACGTCACTCTTGAGAGAAAAGAGGCATCCACCGATTTTCAAATATAATGATTTGAGTAAAACAGATGGAAAGTGCTGGAATGGCACATCTTCTAGAAGTCTTTTGACTCAGAAGGCGGCCATGGAATCAAACTTCATGGTGATGTGAGTGTTTTCACGCGTTAAGAACAAATCAGACACTGCACTAATGGACATCAAACAGTTATGTTATCTCTCTTCACATGAACGTGAACGACAGTTGACCTCACAAGTCCAACCGAAACCATTTTATTTATTATGTGATGTTACTAAACATGGACAAATCTTCTTCAAACATGTACTAAAAAAATTATCAGGGATTTCATGAACTTGTGTTTCCTTGAACTAGTGGCTCAATTTGTCAGAGTTTCTAGATGGATTCCATGCTGTGTTCACATAATGTCACACACACGCCAATCTCATTTTCAGAGGAACACATACACAAGAAGAATATCATATTGTCAAATCATACCAGTCAACCTGCAATTTAGCTTTACTGTAGATTAGCCTTCAATCATTTGGAATGGGTTTAGTTTTATTTGGTTTTATATTAATTATTTAGAAGTATAAATCTTATGTTGAAATCATTTTTTATTGAGAATTAGGGATTAAGATCATGTATTTATTTCAGAGGAACACGTATACAAGCAGAATATCATATCATATCAGTCAATCTTCTTCCTCCAGACCAGTAATTTACTTTTACTCTAGATTAGTCTTCAGTCATTTGGAATGGGTCTAGTTTGCTTTTTTTCCAAGGTTTTATATAACATCTATAAAACCGTTTAAAGTTAGAGTTCTTCCTTTGAGAATCAGAGATTGAGATGTATTCATCTCATCAAAGTTTTAAGATCAATGATTCTGATCTTGTCATTTGAAATAGACCTATTTTTTTAGGGTTTACAAAATGTCCTACGTTAAAACATTTTTCACGTTAAGAATAAAGAGATTGAAAAGTATTCATTTTTGTCAAAGTTGTCAAGATACGATTCTGACCCTTTGAACAGACTTACTTTCTTACAGTTCTATATAAAACCCACATAATCTTTTAGTTATTTCAAGAGTATGAAATATCAATTGGAATGGGCTCAGATTTGTTCATTTTTAGAATTTTCTATAAAATTTATAAATTTTTTTAACTAATTTGGAAGTATAAGTTTTAACTTGAAATTTTTCTACTGAGAATTAAGGATTGAAGGTATCCATTCTGTCAAAACCATCTAAGACACAAGCACCACCCCATTTCTTCAAAATAGACTTAATTGTTTAAGATTTTATATAGAGCCTACCGATTTTCTTAATTACAAAAATATAAATCATAGACTAAGATATATCTATTCCACCAAAAATAATCCCAAACAGGATCATAACCACATATCCTTATATCATTCCTTAAAATAGACGTGATTTTAATTTGTAAGCCTCCAATAATCATTCAAATATAATATTGGTTGTCTTGATTATAAAAAATTTAATGTGATAGAATCAATATCCCATTCAAAATTTCTTTCCACAGGCTTTCACTGGTTAGTTACTGACCAGTCTTTTTAATAGAGAACAGCTTAGTTGAAAATTGATTGAGAACAGTCGCTTATCAAATTGTAGGTGAGATGGTTGAGTTTTGAAAGTTTTGATGGTTTGAGTAGTGAAGATGTAAAGAGGTCTTAAAAGCCTTTCACGATATTTAATATGGCCCTTCAAGATTTTCTTTTATGTTTAAAATACAGTATACCAGAAATTGGAACCATAGGTTTACCAGACACATCGATAGTTTTCTGATGATAGTGACTCATGTACAATTATATGAATGATTATACAAAACATATAGGAATTAGTCAATAAGGTTAGGGCAAGTAGAGTTTCAATCTATTCAATCATTAAAACAGGATTCAAAAAAAATCCCCACATTATTAGTATCATATCATACCTCTCTAAGTTTCCATTTTTATTGCAATTAACTCAATCGTTCCTTTTTCTAGATGTGAATAGAATAAGTCTGAATTATAACAATGGGAAGTCGTGTCTTTTTCTATATAAAACAAATCATATATTAAATGTACATGTAGTGAATGGTTTGTTAATTGACAAGGATGTTTATTAGAGCACCGCTTGTTTTTTAAGGGTTAAGAGAATCAAATCTATTTAATCATTATATAGGTCAAGATGTCTATGAATTTTTTCTTCAATCTTTCTCATCTTTGTTAATTTGGTCAACTATATTTTTTGATGTAGGGGAGTCCAATTACCTATCCAATGAACAAGTTTCTTGAAAATCTCTCTCAACCACCCTCTTGAATTCTTAGATTCTAGGAAAATGTCTTTTGTCGAATCATTTTCATATAGAATAGATTAGTTTCACACATCAAGATCAAGTTACTAACATCTACTTCATTACTCCTTTATCATCTACTACCTAGAACTACAATAAAAGTTTTGAAACAAGAAAAATCACAAGAAGATTAATAACGAACTCATATAAATATTACCAATCAAGCTTACCAAGGCAATGCATCTACCAATCATTCTTAAACATGTTATTAAGTGGAACTAAACTTAAGGGTGGTACATATTTAAATTCTCCAACATTTAAACAAAGATAATACAATAGAGATGTGGCAAGTAGTTTAGTATATATGTAAGTAATACAATTCAGAATTAAGCATAGCCCTTTTAATTTAGGAAGTATACCTTATACCACATATTTATTGTATGAACTCCATTACTATGCATTTTCAAACACATAAGATAGATTGCCTTTCAAATCTAAAGATAAATCTTATTTAGAAACCTAGAACTTATATTCCATACTTATCATTATTTCCCAAGTGATTGTGCACTTTCAAATGTGTGAGTGTATTCCTCAATAAATTTTGATTTAATCTATCCAAGATCTTCTCTAACATGTAATATAGTGTTTGCAATATTTTTACTAATACACAAGAATATCAATATACAATCATATCACCATCAAAATTAGGTCATGAGGGCTAGTACTTGTGAGAATCACATTTCAATCTTTGAAATGTGAAGATGGTTAAATAATTGTTTAATGATATTATCATACAATAAAATCTTCAGAAAGTAAATGAATTTGAATAACATTAATATAGCAATTAAACACTTTGAACTAAATATAAAACAAATTAATATGTATAATTTGTTGCATAAGTTTAATTGCAAATACAAAGTTTATACCTAGTGTATGCTTTTTTTTTCATTTCTATGAAATTTTGCTACCATCAAATTCTTAGAGATGATTAAACAGATAAGAGTTGGATATCAATATTCAATAACATCAGGGAGGATTTATACAATGCTATTTACAGTCTGTTGAGGATAGTTACTGAATAACATTTATACCAGCTTGAGGATAGTTATCGAATAACCATTATGCCAAACATACAATGTAATACAATTATGAAGGTACATAACATTCCCCCCTAATTACATTGATCCAAAAACCATAAAAACACATTGACCTAGGGACCCCTCCTTAAGGCTTACATAACAAAATATGTTGATTACATAATATGAAAACTTATGTTGAGAAAATATTCTTTTGAAGTATAAAACCCTAAACCAAGAAATGCTCCATCAAGTTGTCTCTTGACCCTCAGAAAGGTGTAGCTTTGAGTTGTGTTCTTAAGCTCTTAGTCTGGTAGATCTCTATCATTATCTAGTGACCACAAAAGGATATAATTATCGATCATATACTCTGAAGCTCACATGACAGCAATCCATATTGAACGCAATATCAAGCTCAAACCTATCTCCAAAATGAAGCTTCACAAAACATGTATTCTTCAAATTTGTCAGCATTAGAAAGTAAAACAAAACAAAACAAAAAAAAATGCCAAAAATGATTCTCATGCAGAACACCATCACAAAGTGAGAAGCATACCTCCAACCTCCAGAAGAATTCACAAGATAGTCAATCAAGACTATCTTGTATTTTTCCATTGTTTGAAGATTTCATCTTTGAAGGCCACATGAATTGATCAAGAAGTCCACGATCAATAGCTTTTTCAGTTTTAAACATTTCATAACATCAAAATGGTTTCCATTTCTTTAATGTCCTCAACCTTAAATTCCATTCAACATATTCAACTACATCATCATGAAATTTAATTATTTTTTGAGCATCAACCAAACTAAGCAATAGATAAGAAGGCTTCCATGACAAACTATATTTCTCTATATTTTGATCATTGAAAAAATGATATCCATTATATATTCATGTTTTAGGACTTCACGGACACTAATTCTCTTAAGGTCTAGATTAAGAAAAACATTCTCCAACTCTGATTGTGTGTGGGGAAACATGTCTATGAGAAGACTATCAACAAATATACATGAGACGAAAACCCACTTCCTATTATTTGTCCATAAGTTGCCATGTTGTGTTGCAGGACTTCCAACTGTGCACAAAATTGAAAATACTATGAATTCTATACTTGATTAATATTTTGGCTTAATTAGAAAGGAAGTGCTTTACCAAGAGGATGTCTCCCTTCAATCAAAATGACCACCAAGAAAATAAGAGACACTGATCAATATCGAATCACCAACCCATAATAAAGTTGAAGGCCTAAGTACATCTAAATTTGCCACTTCACATCCACAATATCTTCAGCAGTGACTACAAAAAAACTCTACTCCAATCGTTGATTCATACCTTATCATTAACTGCATACATCCGTCTATAGTAATTGATGAGATAGTCACAAGGATTTTATCTATGTGACTAACTTTTATCCCATAAGAGTTCATCACAATGTTATTTACAGTTCGTTGAGGATAGTTACTGAATAATAGTTATACCAGCTTGAGGATAGTTACTAAATAACCATTATGTCAAATAGATAATGTAATACAATTATGAAGTTACACCAACACAAATGATACCATTGAGAAGTTAAAATCTACCATTTGTTGATCCAAGTGAAAAGAAGTGTTACAAAAATAATCTTGGACAATCTAAAGAAAAATATCTACAATCCTACTTTCCACACCTACATATCTATATCAACATCCTTTCCTTCATTTGGTATAGCTATAATTTCTTCCCTTATTAAGGGGGCATTTGTTTTCATAAAAAATAATTTTGTAGAGATTATTTGAAGGATATTTGACATCTAGGAAACACAAAGCCTTAGCCTAAATAGAATGAAATTCTACATGCACCCCTTAGATAACTTAGAATATCACATAATACATAGACAAAAGAACACACAATACAATCAAGAAAAACTATAGTGGGTTATACCAAATAGGAGATTCTTTAGAAGAAAATACATTAGGTAGAAGATTGCAATATTTACATTTGCACATGAAATAAAGGAACACAAGTTAAAATCACACAAATGTGTGTACATCAATTTTTTTTAAGGATTTAAACTTATTTTTGGAGTCGTGTGTAAAGTTATAGCTTTGAACTCACTAACTAATAATCACCATGAACTAGTGGGATAATAAGACATAGGTATGCAAGGAGGAGGGATTTCTCCAAAACTTTCTTCATTGTGCAAAGGATCTTCTCAACCAAAATCTTAACATCAAGTTACTTAAGATGAAATGTTAATGTTGAGAAATAAATTCAGCAAGATGGCCATAAGGTACATATTTAATGAAACTTGAATTTTGAAGAGTGCACAAGTTTACAATATATATGATATTTTAAGAAGGAAGAAAGAAAAGTGTTAGTGATACACCAAGTTTGTCAAAGTTTAATCTTTCTCACTACTCTTTTTATCTTTCAATTTTTAATTTATTTGTGTAAAGATTAATTAAGATATTCTTTCAATATCACTTCCTAAATATTTCCTTTATTTTTAGCAAATATGATTATGTTTTAGTCTTCTCAATTTTTTATCAATTTGAAAATTGGAAGTTCTATGAACTAAAATAAAATCTATCTAAATGTTCATATGTTAATACTAATTTGCAATCCCCTTTTAATAAAAAATGATTAATGTGTGGGATTTCATGATTTTGGTAGTAAGATTTTTCTAGATTCAATAAAGAGAACTAATAGCAACTGTAATTTTAATTAGTTTATATCATGGAAGATGATTATTATATTCAATGCACATGTCAAATAATAATTTTCAAACACACACTAGAGGCTGAGAGGGGGAAGACAGGGGGGGAGGTGGGGGGGTGAATCAACCTAAATATTTTTCTCAAGTAATTAACTAGTAAAAATAACCATACATTAGAATAAGCAATTGCAGATTAGGAAAACAACACAATAACACCAAAAAAATTTATATGTGGAAAACCCAACTAGGAAAAACCATGGTGAGCATAAGCCCCCCCCCCCAACACACACACACACACACACATTTGTTGATTACAAAAAGGGAGTTCACTGCTCTATCTTGCTAATAGAGGCTCATTGCAAAAGTAGAAAGATATAATAAAAATAATTTGTTATATGAAGTGCATTGTTTAAAAGATAAGATACAATGGATCCAAATAATATGAATGGTTTGAACTAAAGTCAGTAATGCATTTGAATATGCAGATCATAGTTCTCTATATTTTCCAGAGCCAGAGCCACCAATGCCTCTACCAATAGGAGAGCCAATGGAGTTTGAAGAGGATCTTGCATAGGATTCCCTAGAACCACAGATAGAAGAGCCAAACCAAGAAGAATCTTTACATGAAATCCTGCTGGAAAAGAAGAGTGAAGTTGATCCACCTTTAGTTTAACCTCTTGCTCCTACTCCTCCACCTTCTGCACCTACTCCTCTACCTTCAGTTCAACCTTCTTCTCCTACTCCTCCACCAACTTTTCCTACTCCTCCACCTCTAGATCTCATATTTTCTTCCACTTCAACCACTAAAGATGTATAAGAACAACAAATTCTAAAAGAATCAGACAGGGAAGAGAGACCTCCTCCTTGTGGACACATTCTAGAAGAATAAGGTGAAGAGAATTCAGAAGAGAGAAAATCTTTAGAGACATAAGGGGATTTTGAAGAGGTAGAAACTCAAGTACAAAAAGAAATGACCTCTATTTTGATTTCTCCATATGAGCCAATCACGATTCACCACATTCCCCAAACCCACTTGGTTTACTAAGGAAATACAACAAAGGAAAAGGGTATACACTAAGGAAGAGGACACTGGCATGGCTATTCTAGGTTAGACTTTCTATCAAGGAGAATCCAACACCCGAGTGAGAACAATTTCATATGTCACTCAGGATCACAAGGGGTAGTGGAAGACACAAGTAACCATACCAACGATTGATGCTAGTATTTTGGAGATAACTCCCGAGGACTATACCTTTGATGAAGTTGATTTAGATGAACCTACAAGGGAGGGGAAAAAAATATTGGCTACACTTGGTTTGAAACATGCCTTGGGGTTTATGGACAAAGATGAAGAGAAAATCAAGGTATTAAAAGAGAAAAATGAAGCCATGAAGAGGTTTATTCTTAAAACAATGGGTCTCACTAACCTAAATAATTCGAAAGCCTCATTACCAGCTATCCTAGAAAAGAGAGATTCCCTTGAATTGCCGACATATGGTCCACATTATTTCATTCAGGTCTTCTCGAATTGGAAGGTAGATTTTGAAGAAGTCGGGAAAATCACTATCCGACCAATTTTGAGACCATTCAGAGGTATTCTTTGGGAGCTCACCAAATTGGTGGATATGGTAGGTGATGAGGAGGGATTAGATGTGCAGATTGAGAAATGGAAAAAGGTTCTTAGGGACATTAAAATAATAAGGAAGTAGTGCTTCCAAGTCTTGGTGAAGGTTTATGAGGGACCATAGCTGGATAATTCTAAAACCTCAATTAAAGACATAGTTTGAGCCCTAAAAGTTTATCAAAAGTGCCTAAGTAAAATAAACAAGAAGAGGGAAGAAGTAATGGCTCAGATTGAGGAAATAAAAAAATTATTTAAGGAGATTGATCTTGAGCTTTATAATGATAGATATAACCACATGATGTACCCAATAAAAATAATTGTACAATAGTTTGCGAGAATTTTGGTTGGTGTGAAAATAAAAGAAGACCTTCACTAGCTCTTTTACCAAAAGGAGGATACATAGAGAATGTTGGGTTGTGAGGAGGAGGTTAAAAAATTTTCTACAGAGTTGGTCACCTTCAGGAAGAAGTAACAACAATACCTTGATAACATTCAAATTAAGGACTTTGAAGAAGTGCACGAGATAGTGGAAAGACTTCAAAGAGCTCATCCATAAATCCTTCCAATCAGCTGAGTGTTCCATTTTGGACTTAGTCAAATTTTGCAATGGGGGGAATTTTGACACTTAGACATTTTTCCCAATTCATATTTTTGGCCTTTCATCTATTCTGAAAGTCCAAAAATTTGGGAGTCATAAGGATTATACTTAATCATTTTTTCAAGCTATCTTTTTTAGAGTTAGGGTTGGGGTTTGAAATTCTTGGGCCATTTTGACATGAATATACTTTGCATAAAGGGTTTGTTCTAGATCAGATTGCACACATATTTGGGGTCATTTCTGCTTGACTAGAAGATATCAATCAATTGCACTCATGAAGAGGATAAAAAATGAAGATTCCAAGTGATAACTCAAGGTTTTGAAGAAGACTTCAGTTCAATCAGCGATGGAAATCTAGCTGTAATCTCTTGTTTACTTAGAAGATTTCACTTGATTTATTCTTATAAATGTAATGCATGTGGATTGAATCCATGGGGTTGTTTAGAGCTCATCTAGGAGTTATTTTCTTTCAGTTAGATTTAGATTATAAGTTATTTTCTAGTTTATTTCATAGTTAAAACCTTAGCTATGAATTTCTTGTTTTCAAAAGGTAAAGTGCTATTAAAGGCTTTAGAATAATCTAATAAGGGTCAAATTTATTTTTTGTAATACAACTATCTACAATTGGTGCTTCAATCATGCTACGAAAATCTGTACTATCTTTTCAAAGTTCTTGAATGTGTGATTTCTCATCCATTTATTTCAAAGAGCCAATTGATTGTATGGTGGTTATAATCTGTGAATCTTTTAGTCTAGTGTTTATCATTGCTACATTACCTTGTTGTGACGAATTATTGAGAAAATTGTTCATCGATGTCTTCAAGATAAATTTATCTCATGTGTGCATACATTTGTAGTAGCTTCATGATTTGATGAACTTTGACAAA
Source organism: Chamaecyparis obtusa (assembly GCA_027943335.1). Lineage (NCBI taxonomy): Eukaryota > Viridiplantae > Streptophyta > Pinopsida > Cupressales > Cupressaceae > Chamaecyparis > Chamaecyparis obtusa. The sequence continues at coordinate 436,318 of BSBK01001785.1, forward strand.
TCTTACATCTGCATTAATAATCCTTTGATGATTGCATCTGCAAAGCTAGGGTTATGAGTAATTTGAATCTACGTTTTGTGGGTCTCCTCTATTTTTGTGATAATTTAATTCATAAGATTATACAATGGTGGTTTATATCCATTAGGATTTACTGTCTGCAATTTTCTTCAACTCTTGTTACCTTAATCTTTTTCATTTTTGAGAAATCGATCATAATAGATTAAATTAAATTTTGCATGTTAGGAAGCTGCATTTCATTTAAAGATTGAAATTAAAAAAAGAGTTGTTTTGTTAAGTTTTACAACCTCTCCAAGAATTGAACTAGAAAATGCCTCCTCGTGAACAACTTCTCATTTATCTTCAATTGAGCTATCCATATGGTTGAACCTTGATAGTGATTGTATCATTCTTTTAAGAGGAGAATTTGTACTACAAATTCCTAGTCATTGTCTCGTGTAAAAATGATGCTCAACAATTTATAAATACATAAATGGTCCTCTAAACTAAATGTTTAATAAATTTATCCTTTTTCAATAGACAAAAGCATTGCAAAACTTTAAACTTGAATCATAGAAAAATTTGAAGTGAAAAAAGGCTTTGTCTAGATGAAATACAACATGTTGAATGTTTGTTTAGTTAATAGAAAAAGGGCTATGTAAACAATAATATTTATATGAAGCATTTGGAGGAATCTTCTTTCGATGGTGAGTGAGAGAGCGGGTTTGAATGGTGAAGGAAAGAGATCGAATTTGAACTGCAAAGGAGGGAATGTGAACCAGGGAGGCAATGGCACCCCTTTTTCTTCGAAGGGTCAGGCTGTTGGAGGAGAGGGGACCTCTTCGGCAGATGGTGCATCAAATGCAGGTGAGTTCTTTCTCCCCCGAAGAATCTTGTAAAGGAAAAAAAGAGCAGGATGACAGGGTTGACCCAACGTCATCTGATCCAGGAGGAGGTGGGTCATCCTTGGAAGGAAAAATCTATGGTGCTCACTCATCTTGTAGGCCTAACAATAAGGAGTGACCATGGGTGGATTTGTTTGGGAAGATTCCATCTGGGAAATCATCCTTACTAGAGGTGAACAACATATCGAACCCTTCAAAAGGTGAGTTTTTTATTTGTATCCTTGGCTTGGTCCTGAATAGTTCTCTAGCAACTATGAAGATGGTTCTTGTTGGTAAATTTATTGGTCCTCGACCTATCATTTATGTGGTAAGAAATTTTGTCAGTAGAAGATGGTTCCTGAAAGGTCAGGTTGATATTGTTGCGATGGCTAAAGGGGATTTATCATTTTCATTTACTAATAAGGAGGACATGATGAAAGCTTTGTGTGGGGGTCCCTGGATGCTTGACAATCTTCCTCGGCTTTACGAAAATGGAGTACTAATATTGACTGGAATGATTATTTTGTAGAATTCTCCCTAGTGTGGGTGAAACTTCCAGGGCTTCCTCTAGAATTCTAGAATGAAGGAGTGTTTAAGGGCATAGCGAGTACTATAGGAGAACTATTGTCTATAGATCCAGGAACGACCTCCAAAACTAGGTTGGTTTTTGTCAGATTGTGCATTAATATAAGTGAATCCTCTGATCTTCCCCTTTCTATTGATATTAGGTCAAGGCTTGGGAAATGGCAGCAAATGATGGAATATGAATCCTACCCCTTTGCCTATTTTAAATGCAAGAAAGCTGGTCACTAGGAAAGAAACTACCCTATGAAGAAAGGGAAAGAGACAAAACCCATTATCAAAAAAGAGAATAGGAAGGAATGGAGAGTGAAGAACCCTTTGGACCTGAAGGAAAACATTAAAAAAAGGGAAGACAAGGAAACTAGGGATGATTTAGGCTCTTCTAGTGAGCGGAATGATCCTGAAGGGACTATTCTTTCTCTACCTCTGAATGACATCCCTCCAACCCTTCTTCAAAAGTTAGTTTCTGAGTCTAATGAGGTTGATCTATCAAATGACACATGTAATGTTCCTTTTCCTCCCTTTGATCAGAAGAAGAAGGATAGTGGATTTAAAGGGAATAGAAGCATTCTAGATTATAGCGAAAAGGACTATTTGGACTCCTAGAGTGAGAATCCAACAAACTATCTATTATGTAATGATGCCCAAGGAAGTGATGGTTTTGAGAGCATCAATCAAGGGAATTCCACATAATCCCAAAGCATCACTATTGATTTTTCCTTACTTCTTGAAACTCCAGTTGAGTTGTATGGAAGAGGAGAATCTCCTTTCCTAAAATCTCTAGAAGACGTATAGAAAGAATTTAAAATAGTTAGTAACAAAAATAAGAATATAAGAGGTAAGGGGGATAGTCCTTCATTCTAGAATGGTTTGGATGGTATCAATACTAGAAGTAAAAAATAATATGTGGGAAAAAATGAATCTAAAGGAAGACCTTCAAAGCAAAAAATAAGAGACAATGATAGTTGGCAAGATGTGGCAGATGGAAAACAAAAGACCATCTCAGAAGCATTTACTCCTAGTAAGAAATGAAGATCATTTCATGGAATATAAGGGGATTGAACACACTACATAAACAAGGAATTCTCAAAAATCTAGTAAGGAACCATAATCCAGAAATCCTTTTAGTTCAGGAAACTAAGATGAGTAAAGAGAGAGTGGAAAAAATTAGCTTTTTCAAATATAATGGGACTAGTGGTAGCAGTTCTGACAGGGCTTTAGGTGACACAACTATTTTTTGGAATAGAAGTGTTATTAGAGGGTAAGTGCACAAAGATGGGGGACCAAAAAGGGGGTATAAGATGCCACTTTTTTCCTGAAATCAGAAAACTTTGAACTTCAACAAGAAATTGAAGATAGTTAGACTCAAAATTTTAAGATGCGACAAAAACAAGAGTTGTAATACTTTGAATCTAGTTCCTAAAATACTAACTTATTTTGAAAATGGTGTAGACTAAGGCCCTCAAAAAGGGGGAGCACAAAAAGTGGTCCTATTTTTTGTCAAAAAATATAACATAGCATTTGGTGTGCTCCCCCAAAAATGGTAACTTTTTTTTTGAATTTTTTGAATCACTCCGGTGAGAAGTTAGCTAACACCACATAGTTTATCTTGGAATTTTTTTGTAATTTTTTGATGAATGTATAATATTTGATGAATTTATGAAGTGCACACATCTTGAAAACATGAAGTTTCTATGTGCTCCCTCTATAAATCATTTAAAACTAATCAAAAATCAAATTTTCTTTTTTTTGAAGTGTGTAGAATGGAGTCTAGTTTCTAAAAATGTAACTTGTTATAGAATTTGATGAACGAGCCAAAATCTATGGCCAAAATACTACATGTTGGTTTTTCACAAAAAATGGACATACACACAAAAGAAATTAGAGTTGAAAAACTTAACATAATCAGAATTCAAAATATATTATATACTTAGATAGATAACAGAGAGATATGCAATATCACGTTGTCTAATTTTTATGTTCTTGAGCCACAAGTAAACCTGATGAGGAGCACACAAAAAAGATGTCATTTTTTTGTATGTCTGCTGGAAAACATGTCTTAGGCCTATTTTAATCATCTAAGCCTTTGGGTTGGATCTCCATGGCAAATCCAAGCCTTAGGATTGGTAAATTCCAATGCCTTACAAAGTGCATGTGCCCTATAGGGAGAGTGCACTATTGAAATCTATGACTTTCATAAGGCGTGCGCCCTATGAAACTCATAGATTTCAATAGTGTGCTCACCCTATAGGGCATGTGACCTATTTAAGACAGATTTAAATAGTGATGAGAAATATTCAGAGAGAGAGAGAGAGAGAGAGAGAGAGAGAGAGAGAGAGAGAGAGAGAGAGAGAGAGAGAGAGAGAGAGAGAGAGAGCTCTATATATATATATTCCCTTATTACCCTCTTTCACCCCCTCTCTCTCAAAAAACCATATCCTCTCTCCCACCTCCCTGACCTCTCTCTCTCTCTCTCACATGTTAATATAGGACTGTGTTGTTGGGGCCTACAAAAGCATGTCTCAATTTTTAGAGATTCAACTTCATTTAAATTCAGCAACACATTCTCGATCGATGTCAGAACTCAAAGTGTTCCTTAGTTCAAATGGCCAATGTTGCATATCCTTCCAACCATCGGTCATAGCATCAATCCATTTATTCCAATAGCTCTGAATGGCCGATTAAACGCTAGTGGCAACCTTGTTCACCATGCATAGTCATTTGATCACCACCAACAACTCCGAGCCAAAGTGTCCCTCAAGGTCGATTAAGCATGAAATCAATGATCATTGTGAGGTTATATCTTGGAGCTCGTGCAAGGTAGCATCAATCTATCAAGTGCTACGGGACCATGTTGCCGAGGCCTACAATAGGTTGTCTCAGTTTTCAGAGATTCAAGTACGTTTATATTTGGAAACACATTCTCATTCGATGTCAGAACTCACAGTGTTCCTCAGCTCAAAAAACCAACATTGCGTATCTTTCCAATCGTCGGTCGTAGCATGGAACCGTCTCTTCCAACAGCTCCAAATGGTTGGGTAAACACTAGGGGAAACCTCAGTCGGCACACGTAGTCATTCAAACCCCGTTAACGACTCTGGACTAAAGTGTCCCTCAAGGTCCCTTAAGCATGAAATCAACAATATTTGTGGGTTCATATCTCAGAGCTCGTGCGAGGTAGCATTGATCCGTTAGGTGGTACAAGACCATGTTACCGAGGCTTACAATAGCCTATCTTGGTTTTTAGATATTCAAGTTCATTTATATTTGGAAACACATTCTCGGTCGATGTCAGAACTCATAGTGTTCCTTAGTTAAAATGGCCAACGTTGCGTATCTTTCCAACCGTCAGTCATAGCATGGAACCATCTATTCTAACAGCTCCAAATGGTCGGGTAAACACTAGGGGAAACCTCATTTGGCACACACAAACATTTGAACTACGTCGACGACTCCGAGCTGAAGTGTCCCTCAAGGTCCCTTAAGCATGAAATTAGTGATCTTTGTGGGGTCATATCTCAGAGCTCGTGTGAGGTAGCATCCATCCATTAGGTGCTATGGGATCATGTTGCTGAGGCCTACACTAGCCTATCTCAGTTTTTAGAGATTCAAGTTCATTTATATTTGGCAACACATTCTTGGTCGATGTCAGAACTCATAGTGTTCCTCAGTTCAAATGACCAACATTGCGTATCTTTCAAACTGTTAGTTGTAGCATCGAACCATTTGTTCCAACAACTTTGAATGGCCAAATAAATGCTACTGACAACCTTTTTTTGGCACACACAGTTGTTCGAATGCCGTCGACCACTCCAGGGCGAGTAGTAGGATGAGTGCAAATATGTATTCTAGTGTTTTTCATTAACAATTAGTCAATTAGGGGACAATTAGAAGTTAGTTTGTAAAAGCATAAGGTTGCACATCCACATCTATCATAGTAATATTATTAAGAAAAGAATTCTTGCCAACATTAGGGTACCCACAGATCAAAATATGCCTAGTATTGGGGTCAATAGACGACAACCTTGCCATATGCTGCCTCACCTGTTTGAGGTCATGTCTTTATATTGTGACTGTCCCATGGAACATGAACACACCAATGAATATAAATGTTTGATTCGATGTGATCTTGGATAGGTTGTGACATAGAAATATTGCCTTATATTATATTTATACATTTCTGCATTCATTTCATTACTTTTATTATTATTACAGTCAAGGAATTGACTATTATTGAGGACAGTGACTGGCATTTGTAGCACAGTCAACAAGTTAAACATACATCAATAAACATACAAGCATAACTATAAGGCATGGGAAATTTACAAAGCATAAGACATCCACATAAACATAAATTAGTATACATCAATATACCAAACACATGAATTGCATACCTAAAACATAAAAAATATATATTCATTGGGCATGAAGCCAAATATATGTGTCCAATAATGTCATACATTGAATATATTCAATACAGTTAAACTAGCTTCCTCAAAGCCAAATGGATGTACAATGTATCACGTATACAATATACAAAAAATATGTCCACTAATGCCATATAGGCATACAATCCATATCCCTAATCTAGTCCTTTCCCACCAGGGGAAGAAAAAAAATCCCGAGCTGTCTTCGACCGTCGCATCGATGGAGAGGTAGTGGATGATGTAGTCTTCCGAGTGCACTCATTCGTCCTCCTGTCTAGACTCTTCTATAGCTCAAGCTGATAAAAAAAAATTTAAGCATCAATAACTAATATACATCAAAATTGAATTATACAATGACATAAAATTGAATATTCGCTTACAACTATCAAATAGTCACTATGTTCATCGACTGAAGGCACATGCTGGCAATTTGGAGTAATAAGTCCATAAAAAAATGATCAAAATAATAATTAAAATAAATACATGAATATCATTATAAAATTCAATACAAACTATTAAAATAACAATTAAAATTAAGTGATCTCTTTCATACCTCAGTTAGTGCTTCATAACTAGCTACTGCTGCAGCTACTCCATGATCCAAAGTATCACAGATAGAAGGAGGAGTCTCTGATGTCAATAACTAAAAATGAAACAAAAAAAGTATTATGTAGTTATCAAGATTACATATATTTTTTACAACCCTACTAATGAGTAAATGATACCTCCGTGAAGGTTCCACCGCGTCTTTTGGTGTGCGGTGTCAAAGTCGAAGCTCTAGCATTCAACTAGTGCACATGTACATGGAAAATTATAAGATAACCATTCATAGAAGAACATACTACTGACATGTTAATTATAATGCATTATTACATATATACATGTGGAATCAATGGTGACGTCACAAAGCCAGGTGAAAGAATGTGATCATCGTGCCTCTAGATTTTGATCATAATTTGTTTAGTAATTTAGTCATTCATTCATTTATTAATTAAATATAATCAAGTAAATCAAATTAATATGCAAATAAAGATACCTCAAGGAAAGTGGCACGATACCCTTCGCTATTTGTTGTGAACATTGATGGTCCACCAGTGAACGTCTAATGCACATGCACAATAAGTTATGATACAATTATTCATATAATTACATAATAATCAAATAAGTTAATTAAAATATTTTATTTGATACATACTTGTGGAATTGACGATGATGTGTAAAAGGGGACATGAGGATCATTGCCACTTCCACTACCACCGCCACTGACACTCTTGCCCTAAATTTTCATCATAATCAATAGATACTAAATTAATTAGTTATTCTTTTATAAATGAAATATGATCAAAGCAATTTAATGAACTTAGAAATATTTACCTATGTGTCAATGCCAAATGTCATATTTAGAAAGCTATCAGTCATCATTCTAGGATCATCTTCCTCTCTCTCGCCAGTACCAAATGTGCACAAGCATCCACATGATCAAAAAATATGCCCCCTCGAGGATTGACCACGATCACCCTCAACTAAAGGAGTGACACACTGAATGAGAGTCTGTGTCAGAGCACTAATCGTGCCTAGTGTGTTTGCCTCTACATGTTCCTTCACAACGGAAGGAATAGTAACATGATCCACCCGTGGCTTTCCAATAGGAAACCTAGGTGCGTTAGGGTCATGATGTGCCCCCGCTCAATCAAATGATGACCCCCCTCCTCTACCCTGAGAATCTAGATAGTCAAAATAATTTGGCACCTCCTTGAGTACAAACTCGCAATAGAGTTTCCTCAAGAAATATATAGGAACCTCATGATTGTTACAAGGAGGCGAATCAAAGACCGTCCACCATCTCTCCCAAAAATTGTTTTTAATGTCTTCATTTAAGCACCAATGAATTGGGAACCTCCTTGTTGTAGTTCTAAGAGTATATGTGTCCCTTGGTTTTTTAAATAGCTTGCAAATGTCATCTTTTGTGATTTTTTTTCTTTTTTATGTCTGCATAAGATAATTTATTTGCATAATATTGTTTTTATTCTTCTCTTTTATCCCACCATAAATTAATTTGCCCACTAATTGAGCTTACGTGGGTCAAGATTGCTTCCAATGATTTTGCAAGTCTTTCCCTTCTGGGATTTGTACCACTAGAATCTTTTAACCTAGTAATTAAAGATTCTAATTCTTTTTGCCCTCTTTCAATTTGGTTCATCAAATTTTGTTGTATTCCAGGAGGAGGTTTCTCGATTGGTGGAGGCAATTGAGGTTCATTTTCTTCATTTGTTTCTTCATTCGGTTCTTCATGAGGAGACAGAGGGTTTGGTGGAGGGTTTGGTTGAGGGAGATTATTTCTTCCTGGCAATTAAAAAACTAGATTTTAAAATCTTCATTACACATAAATTTAAACAAAAACAAATTTTAACAAAACAAATTGCTACAAAACTAAAATTTTAAAACAAATAAGAGGCATGGGCTGTAACAACACTTACCTCTTCTTCTGGATTGAACTTGACGACATTGTGGAGCCATTTTATGGATGAATGAATGAAAATAATGGATTCACAAGCCAAAAGAAGAGTGCGTGCGCACTTGGGAAGCCCTTCTTAGCTACAAATATGGGTTGGAGGAAAGCAAAATGAGCTTTCCAACTCGCAGCTTTAGCTAAATAGGCTTTTTTCAAAGTGCATGCATGTTATAGGATGCATGCATTTGAAAAACACTAAAAAAGTGTTTTTCAAAGGGTGTGCGCTTTGTTTTGGATTGCCCAAGCCTAAGGCTTGGGCAACCCAAGCCATAGGGCATGAACCCTATAGGGCGCACACCCTTTAGTATGCACACACTATGCTTGATGGGGGACCAAAAAGAGAAGTGGCACCTTTTTGGTCCCCCATCTTTGTGCATATCTAGGTGATGTTCTTTTTGAGGATGATAATATGGTGCCCATTCACATGCATCATATTAGAGATAATTTTGATTGGGTTCTGACTAATATTTATCCTCCCAATTCTAAGCGTAGTAGAGATAAATTTTGGTGCAAGTTAGATGATTGAAGAATCCATTTTCGTGATGAAATTTGGATGATTATGGGGGATTTTAATACCCCTCTAAAGGAGTCAAAAAATTTTGAGGGATCTTGTTCTCAGATGGAGAGTAGATTTGACCTTATGCATTTTATCAACAACCAAGCCTTGACTGACATGGATATTCAGGGCATTAACTACACATGGTCCAATAGGAGAGTTGGAAAACATTGCATCCAAGTGAGGTTGGATAGAGCTTTGATCTCCTTGTAATGGTACAGTAAGTATACTTACTCTTTGCATTAGTCTCTAAAATTTTCTTTGACCATTTTCCTATTTCTTTTTCTGCTGACCCTCTTTCTTGTAAAATAATTTTTCCCTTCCTCTTTAAAAAAATTGTGGACCCTCCACCTTGATTTGGAAAGAGGATCTTAGAGTGGTGGAACACGAACATTGATGGGTCATCCATGTTTAGAGTGGCCAAGAAATTAAGGATTATCAAATTTGAAATTAAGAAGTGGAAGAAGGAAGTGTTTAGAGATATTTTTAAGCAAAAGGAGGTAGAAAAATCTAATCTTAAATTGGTTCAAGATTCTATCTAGCTGTTTTGTCACTCTGATGAATTTTAAAAAAATGAGAATGATGTTCTTGTTGTTTACCATAATGTTATCTCTAAGGAAGAAATCTATTGGAGACAAAGATCTCGAGTTTCTTGGCTTAAGGAAGGAGATATAAACACTAAATATTTCCACATTACCACTTGAAACATGGGGAAACTAATAGGATTCATGAAATCCTCAAAGGTTATTCTAAAATAGTCAAGGAGGAAAATCTACAACATGAAGCTTTTAGTTACTTTTCTAACCTTTTAGTTGCTAACCATAATCTCTTGGAAGATGAGAAAGTTAAAATGTTGATTGGGATCCCTGAGATTGTCACTGAGGAGAAGAATAAAATGTTGGGAGCTATTCCTTCAGCCAAGGAAGTGAAGGATGCAATTTTTTCTTTTGAGGATGATAATTAGGTTCTTGGCCCAAACGGTTTCTAGACGTTCTTCTTTTTGGCATATTGTTGGAAAAGACATTTCTAATGCAATTAAAGAGTTTAATGGGTGTAGAAGAATGTTAAAGGAGATCAATGCTAATTTCTTAGCTCTTATCCCAAAGAAGACGGGTGCTGATTATTTTGATCTTTTTAGACCAATCAACCTTTGTAATTCCTTCTACAAGACCATCTCCAAAGTGTTGACTCTTAGAATTCTAAAAATCCTTCCAGCTATCATTTCTCCTCAACATAATGGTTTTGTTCTTGGAGGAAAATTCTTGATTCCATCATAACTGTCCATGAGAATATTCATTCTCTATCCAAATCTAAGAAACAAGGATTTCTCTTGAAGATGGATATGGCTAAAGCTTATGGCAAAGTGGACTGGAAGTTTTTGATGAAGGTGCTGGAAAGATTTGGTTTTGGACCAAAAATTATTTAGATTATTAACCAACTCATTTCCACTTCCTCTATTGATGTTCTTATCAACAGATCCTCTTCCCTTTTCTTCAACAACTCTACGGGCTTGAGGCAGGGTGATCCTATCTCCGCATTACTTTTCACAATTATGGCTGAAAGTCTGGGAAGGAACATCCAACAATTAATTTGTGATAGGACTCTGAAAGGACTGCATCCTTCCTCGGCTAATTTAATTTTCTTGTATAAGTAGTTTGTCAATGACACTATAGCTATGGGTGAAGCTTTTGTTCAAGAGGCTAGTGTACACCTCAAATGGTGCACTTCTCTAAGTCATTATATCCAATGGAATTCATGAATGGGATACCTTAGAAAGTGACCTAGAGCTCTTTATGTATGGAGTTGCAAGATTATTAAAATTTGCTCTCAGCTAGAGCTATTAAGCTAATGACCTTGCTAGTCAACCACACAATGAGAGATTCAAATGAAGACAAGGGAAAGAATGCCAATATCCCCAAGAATCACTATGAAATGCAATGCAATGCTATACCATGAATGAAATTGCAAGCTAAGCTATGGAAATGAAAGTACAAACTAAACTATGAAAGGAAAGATGCAAGTATTACAAAGCCTTCCTAGTTAAGCTAGATGAAGTAATCTAAAGCATAAAGGAAACTAAGCTATGAATGCCTTGATAATGGAACTAAGATGCAAGAAATGAAACTATAATAGCATGTAAATATAAAATCCAAGAATGCTCCAAATCTCTAAAGCTCCAAAGTGACCTAGAAAACCTGCAACATAACATTAGGATTCAAAAGATGGATATGCAAATGAGGAAGAGAGCTCTCCTTTTATAAGAAATGAGAAAGAATGGACCATGGAGATTAAGAGGAAAAAGATTTAATCAAGGGTGGAGCTTGAAAGAGGAGCAATCCATGTGCACAAGTATCCTCCAATGAGAAAATAAGAGTTCACTTTTGTGTCCATATGAGACAAAAAATGTTTTTTCCCTTTTTATAAAATAAGAATAATGCTTTATTTGTGCAACTTAGGATAAGAGGAAAAGTGGAGGCTTTTTATTTATTAAAAGGGGAGGGAATATTCTTTTTAAATAAATAAAGACTTTAGGATAAAATGGTTAGCCCAAGGCAAATAATTGAAAATGATAAAATAGGATTTGATCAAGGAAATTGATATAATTGAAAATATTGATTCAGGGATTTGATAAATTGCTGAATGGGAGCCCAAAGTCTAGGTGACCATTTTAGGGTGCATACATTTGCCCCTCTTTGACTAATGTGAGATCGATTTGGGATCACATGCAGTCAAAGAAGAATTAAAATGTGAGATTGATTTGGGATCACAAAACAATCCATACATGTGATCATTCTAGGAACACGCCAGGACAAAAATAAACCAGCTGAAAGACAAGACCAACACCGTTGCTATTAAGTGATAGTCAAGTCTCAAAATAAGAGATAAGAATTGAAAGACAAAACCATCACCATTGTTGTTAAGTGGTAGTCAAGTCTCAAAATAAAAATCTCAAGCTGAGTTGAATGATAAAGCTAAATCAAAGATTAAAGTTGATAGGTACTGCCCCCTCGGAATCAAAATCAAAATTAGGTAGAGGAGAAATAGTAAACTAATAAACTTAATCAAGTCACTAGAAATTATGATCGAAGATGAAAAGATGATAAGATAACCATCAAGCAGTGAAGACATGCCCCAGTTTGACTAGGTTTGACTGAGAAAGATATAGGATAAAAATGAAGTCAAACCTCAAAGAGATGAAGCGAATAAAAATGAATGAAAGACTAGGAGTTTGAAAGAGATGGGGATGAAGAAATGATGATGCCCCAACAAAGATCGAAGGATCCGGCCTCAAATGGTCAACCAACTGTGTAGAAGAGGGAGAAAAGTTTGAAATGCAACTTTGACTATCAAGATGAACTCAGATTTTGATTTCAAGTCTGAAAATGGATCTAGGATGTCGAAATTAGCTAGGGGTGCAATTTTTGCGCAATTCTGAGGTGTTTTGAAAATTAGTCAAAAAGTCAAAATGCTATATAAGATGATAAAATGTGGAAAGATGAGGAGTGAAAGACATGATTGAGAAAAGGAAAGGTGAGTGTAGTTGACCGATAGGTCCACGAAAGATGAAAAAGGAGAGCTCTCTCTATATGCAAGATGTAAAAACTAACATGAACCTGGGAATGCAAGCTACTATGAAAAGTGAATGACTTGCAAGGTCACAATGCCAATAGACATCTAATAATCATCATCAAGATTTATTGGTAGCGTTTCAAGATCATACAATACACACTAGTATGAATATGGGTATATGAATATGATCTATATCAGATAGAATGTGGAAATCCCACCTAGGCACCAAAGACATGTAGGTCAAGATGACTAGTGCAGTGAGATTACCTAAATTTGATATGGCAAGATTATACTCACATTGAGACACAAGGAAAGTCAAGATGACTATAAGTATGCACTTGTGTAAATAGTCAAGTATAATACCTTGTAGATCCCAATGTCAAGTGAAACAAGCATAAATGCTAATGACTGTTAGGACCAACAAAATATACCTAGAAGTAGAAAAAAGTAATAAAACATGTCCTCATGCCCCTAGTCTTCTAGCTCGGCATCATCGAAAACTATTAGGGGGAGAACACTCATCAAAGAAATCATCATAGACAACACACAAAGAAATAAGTCAAGAAAGTCTCATCGGGTCAAGTGTTTAAGTGCATGTGTGTAGGTCATAGAGTCAAACTTTGAGTATCACATCTGCCAGTGAGAAAATATTGCATCATTCTAGACTGCGGGTAAGACATCTGATAAGTGTTGAGAAACACTTGACGCTAGGGTAGTGCTGAAAAACACTATTTAGGTGGTGTTGAAAAACACCATTTGCAAGATGTCCTAAAGACTAACGCATCCTAGAGACCAAAGCTAACAAAGTTATGCCCCCAGACAAAGACAAGGACCAATTCCAAACCAAGGCAACAGGGTTAAGGCATGATGGAGAGAGGCTAAGTGTCGAGGATGCCTGCTAAAAGATAAGGGTGCAAAGGCCTCAAGTAGCACCTGTTTCCAAGTTTTCACCACTTGGAGATTTTTTATTTTTTTAATTTTTTTTGTATTTTTGCTACGAAGGCACCTGTTTCCAGGTTTTCACCAAGGCACCTTTTTTTTTTTTTTTATAATTTTTTCAGGACTTTATATGCTTTTTAGGATTTTTTTAGCATCATATATATATATATATATATATATATATATATATATATTTGGTGCTAAATTAGAGAAGCTCCTCAGTGTAATATGGAAAGATTATACTCGCATCGAGACACAAGGAAAGTCAAGATGACTATAAGTATGCACTTGTGTAAACAGTCAAGGATAATACCTTGTAGATCCTAATGTCAAGTGGAACAAGCATAAATGTTAATGACAGTTAGGACCAACAAAATATACCCACAAGCAGAAAAAAGTAATAAAAAATGTCCTCATGCCCTCAGTCTTCTAGCTATGCATCATTGAAAACTATCATAGGGAGAGAACACTCATCAAAGAAATCATCATAGACAACACATAAAGAAAACAAAGTCAAACAAGTCTCAACGAGTCGAGTGTTTAAGTGCATGTGTGTAGGTCATAGAATCAATCTTTGAGTATCACATTTGCGAATGAGGAATACCATACCCTGCTAGACTGTGGGTAAGATATCTGATAAGTGTTGAGAAACACTTGACGCTAGGGTAGTGTTGAAAAACACTGTTTGGGTGGTGTTGAAAAACACCATTTGCAAGATGTCCTAAAGAATAACGCATCCTAGAGACCAAAGCTAACACAGTTATGCCCCCTAGACAAAGACAAGGACCAATTCCAAACCAAGGCAACAAGGTCAAGGCATGATGGAGAGAGGCTAAGTGTCGAGGATGCCTACTAAAAGATAAGGGTGCAAAGGCCTCAAGTAGCACCTGTTTCCAAGTTTTCACCACTTGGAGATTTTTTATTTTTTTAATTTTTTTTGTATTTTTGCTACGAAGGCACCTGTTTCCAGGTTTTCACCAAGGCACCTTTTTTTTTTTTTTTTAATAATTTTTTCAGGACTTTATATGCTTTTTAGGATTTTTTTAGCATCATATATATATATATATATATATATATATATATATATATATATATATATATATATATATATATATATATATATATATATATATTTGGTGCTAAATTAGAGAAGCTCCTCAGTGTAATATGGTAAGATTATACTCGCATCGAGACACAAGGAAAGTCAAGATGACTATAAGTATGCACTTGTGTAAACAGTCAAGGATATTACCTTGTAGATCCTAATGTCAAGTGGAACAAGCATAAATGTTAATGACAGTTAGGACCAACAAAATATACCCACAAGCAGAAAAAAGTAATAAAAAATGTCCTCATGCCCTCAGTCTTCTAGCTATGCATCATTGAAAACTATCATAGGGAGAGAACACTCATCAAAGAAATCATCATAGACAACACATAAAGAAAACAAAGTCAAACAAGTCTCAACGAGTCGAGTGTTTAAGTGCATGTGTGTAGGTCATAGAATCAATCTTTGAGTATCACATTTGCGAATGAGGAATACCATACCTTGCTAGACTGTGGGTAAGATATCTGATAAGTGTTGAGAAACACTTGACGCTAGGGTAGTGTTGAAAAACACTGTTTGGGTGGTGTTGAAAAACACCATTTGCAAGATGTCCTAAAGAATAACGCATCCTAGAGACCAAAGCTAACACAGTTATGCCCCCTAGACAAAGACAAGGACCAATTCCAAACCAAGGCAACAAGGTCAAGGCATGATGGAGAGAGGCTAAGTGTCGAGGATGCCTACTAAAAGATAAGGGTGCAAAGGCCTCAAGTAGCACCTGTTTCCAAGTTTTCACCACTTGGAGATTTTTTTTTTAAAATTTTTTTTTTGTATTTTTGCTACCAAGGCACCTGTTTCCAAGTTTTCACCAAAGCACTTTTTTCTTTTTTTTTAAATTTTTTTAATTTTTTGATTTTTTTGTATTTTTTTCAGGACTTTATATGCTTTTTAGGATTTTTTCAGCATCATATATATATATATATATATATATATATATATATATATATATATATATATATATATATATATATATATATATATATATATATATATATATATATATAGAATTTTTTCAGGATCAATAAGTATGTACAAAGGATACCCCCAGATAGAATAGGCATCATGGATAGAACTTCTTTAGGTGCAAGACATTGATAGGATCAGGGAGCTGCTCTCCCTCTGGATCAGATAGTAAATAAGCACCTGTACCAAAAGCAACAGTAATAATGTATGGTCCAAGCCAATTAGGTTCAAACTTCCCCTTTTGCTCTCTATTTTGTTGGTTCTTAGGGTTTTCTCGTAGGACAAGATCCCCCACTTGAAATTTTCTAGGGAGAACCTTCTTGTTGAATGCTTTGGACATATGCTTTTGGTAGACTCTCATGTGATCAAAAGAAGCTTTATGATTTTCATCTAGAAGTTCTAGTTCCTGCAACCTCATGGCGTGGTAGTCTTCATCTATTACTAAACCTTTGAGAGAGACTCTAAGTGAAGGGATCTCTACCTCTAAAGGTAACACTGCTTCAGCACCATAAGTGAGGGAAAAAGGTGTAGCCCCTGTTGGAGTATGAATACTCATTCTATAGGCCCACAAGGCCAGATTTATCTGTAGGTGCCAGTCTCTACCATTCTTGTGCACTGTTCTATGCAGGATTTTGAGAATGGTCTTATTTGAAGCTTCTGCTTGTCCATTTCGTTGTGGAAAGTAAATGGAGGACTAATGCTATTTTATCTTGAATTTCTTGCAGAGATGTTTAAGGTCCTTGTTTTTAAACTGACCTCCATTTTTAGTGATTATCTCAGAAGGCACTCCATACCAAAAGATGATATGGTTCAAAATAAACAGAGAAACTATCTTGCCTGAGGTAACAAAAAGTGGGACAGCTTCTACCCATTTGGTAAAGTAATCAGTAGCAGTGATAATGAATTTGTGTCCACGTGATGAGTTGGGATGAATCTGCCCAACAAGGTCAAAGGCCCAGCACTGAAATGGCCAATGAGAAATAGAAGGAATAAGCTCCCTACCTAGAGCATGTATCAGGTTACCATGTTTCTGATACTTGTCACAAGATTTAGCAAAAGATATTGCATCTATCTACATGGTAGGCCAATAGTACCCCACCCTAAGCAACCTTCGGGCCATGGAAAGACCATTAGAATGTCCTCCACAAATGCCCTTGTGAATGTCAAATAATGCTTGGTTAGACTCATCTTTCTCTAAACACCTAAGAAGTGTCCCATCTAAAACCCTCCTATATAGATCACCAGAGATAAGGGTGTGACGAGAGGCATTTCGGGTTAGGTTTCTTCATTTAGAATGGTTGAAGGTTTCGAGAATAGTACCATCACAGAGATATGAATAAATGGCACCATAGCGAGATGATTCATAGCCAATAAGGGCACAAACAACTTGGCTTTCATGGGATTCATAGATAGGGTAATGTAGCTCTTCCACCAGGAACTCAAATCTGGACTCATGCTATTCTAGCTGAAGAAGTGAAGCTAATGTAGCCATAGCATCAACTGCTTTATTTTCTACTCTAGGGATTTGTTGAAATGTAACAAAGGTGAAGTATCATCACAATGAATCAACCATTTTCTTATAGGGTACCAGTTTTTCATGTTTGGTTTGGTATTCTTCGTTAACTTGGTTGACTATCAATTGTGAATCCCCATAAATATTCAGCTCTATGATTCCCCACTCTATAGCCATTTTCAATCCATTTGTCAAGGCATCATATTCAGCAATGTTGTTTGTGCATGGGAACAATAACTTGTAGGACTTAGGAATAGTATATCCATGAGGAGAGATAAACAACACTCCAACACTTGAACCATTTTGCATGAAAGAACCATCAAAGAACATCTTCCATGTTCTTGCAGTCATGTACATTATGTGCTCATCTGGAAATTCAACTTGAATTGGTTCTTTGTCTTGAATTGGAAAATCAGCCAATTGGTTTGCAATGACTTGTCCTTTTATAGCCTTACGCTCAACATACTCTATTTCAAATTTTGAAAGAATCATCATCCATTTAGCAAGTCTACTTGTGAGAGCAGCCTTATCGAGCAAGTATTTTAGAGGATCAATTTTTGCAATGAGGTGTATTGTATGCGCAAGCATGTAATGTTGCAACTTTTGGGAAGCAAACACCACCGCTAGGCAGGATTTTTCAATACTAGTATAGTTGACCTCATATGAAACAAGTGTTTGGCTGATATAATATATGGCTCTTTCTTTTCTAGTACCATCAAGTTGAGCCAATAATGCCCCTAGGGAAGATTCTATTGCTGAGACATATAATATAAGTGGTTTTCCTAGGATAGGAGGCATTAAGATTGGAGGATTAGCTAAGTACTGTTTGATTTGATCCATGCTTTGCTGACATTCCTCATTCCAGACACATTTAACCCCTTTATGCAAAGTCTTATTAAAGGGTTGAACTCTATTAGCTAGTTGTGAAATAAACCTCCTTATAGATTGAAGGCATCCTTGAAGAATCCTCATTTGATTGATATTTGTGGGAGGCAGCATATCCATTATTGCTTGAACTTTTTCTAGGTCCACTTCTATTCCTTTAGCTGAAATGATAAATCCTAGGAGTTTTCCAGAGGTGACTCCAAATGCACACTTTTTGGGATTTAATCTAAGTTGAAACTATTCTATACGATCTAGAATTACTTCCAAATTGGCAAGGTGTGTATCCCTTTTCTTGGACTTCGCCAAGGTGTCATCCACATAGTCTTCCATGTTTTTATGCATCATTTCATGGAAAATAATAGTCATAGCTCTTTGATATGTAGCTCCAACATTTTTTAATCGAAATGGCATGACGTTCCAACAATAGGTTCCCCATGCACAAGTGAATGCAGTTTTCTCTTGGTCTTCAGGAGCTATTTTGATTTGATTATACCCAAAAAAGCCATCCATCAAAGAATAGATCTCATAGCCCATGGTCATGTCCACTATCATGTCTATGTTTGGAAGTGGAAAATCATCCTTTGGGCATGCTTTATTAAGATCTCTAAAGTCTGTGCAAACATGAATGGACTTGTCATGTTTTGAAACTGGTACAATATTGGATATCCATTCGGCATAATCAATAGCTCTTATAAATCCTGCACTGAGGAGCTTCTCTAATTCAGCTTTGACAAGGAGAGCTATGTGAGGATGCATTTTCCTCAATTTCTATTTTACTGGTTTGATTCCTGGAGATATGGACAAATGATGCATAATGAGACTAGTGTCCAATCCTAGCATGTCTGAGTAAGTCCAAGAAAAATTAATTTTCTTTGTTTGTAGGAACTTGGTATATGCCTCTTTTTCTTGTGTCGATAGAGACTGAGCTAAATGCACAATTTGTGGAGTGTCTAGTGTATTCAGGTTAACTAGCTATGTAGGCTCAACAAGCACTGATGACTTGTCTTGAAAATAACTAGGAAGGTGATCAAGTACCCCATCCTTAGGTGCCTCAGGGAGGTTTTCACCTTCGGATACATCTTTTATTTTTACTTTTTTTGGTTCTGACATAGCCACATGGTGGTTTTCACCATCAAAAATCCTATTTTTTGTTTCTTTTCTTTTTATTTTTTGACTAAGGTACTTGATATCTAGCTCTGTCATACTTGTAGTTGGTTCGCTGGTGGAAGAGACTATAGGTTCAAGGGTGTTTAGGTAGCACACTATTTCATAGTCATTTTGAAAATTTAGGAGCTGAGGCTCTTGATAGCGCTGAGACCAATCAATTAAATGGGGATTGGCAAGGGGTAGGTCAATGATGGGTTCAATATTGTGTATGTGAATGGTATCATCTTTGGTGATTGTAGAGTTAGGATCCGTCAAGTATCCCCCTAAGGTACCCAAATCAGAACTTATCCTACTAAGTGCAACATCGTCCACTAAAGTGACTCATGGATTCCAATCCTCTAGTCCTACACTAGACTCGTTAGCTACCTCGGATTGGAAACTATATGTATGGACAACAGTAATGTCCATTTCAACTATAGAACAATCAGAAAGAGTCTCCCACTCATACTCATGTGAGTCCGTATCTAAATCTCAGCTGGGATGTTTACACCAACCATATTTTTTAGGCCTTGACATAGAAGCATTGATGTCACCAAGGGTAACACCCTCTTGAATGCCATTTGTGTGTTGGATAGGATCCTCAACATGATCTTCAATAGTGGATTGTTCTTGTTCTAGTTCTGAAACTGTTGGATTATCAACTGTAGTATCTAAATATCCCCAAAGGAGATTGGTGGAAGGGACCCAATCTTCACACCTATCTTGTTTATTTTACACATTGGGTATGTATTCATCATCACTATCCATTGCAGCTAGGATAGGGGTAACTTTCTTGTTCTAACCTTTAAAACCTAGGCCAACTGTTGTTTTAGATCTACGTCCAAAAAGAGCATGATTGAGTGGTTCAGCCTTAGCATCTAGTCTATGACTGAGAGGACCATGACCTGGGTAACCCATATTTTTGACCAATGTATATCCTCTCCCATAAGCTTTAGGAGATGGAGAAAATTTTTCGTTATGCTTGTATTTTTCTTCTTTGCAAATCCAGTCTCTAACAGCTACTTCCTCTTTTTCATCCTGAATGGGTATTGAAGACTCTACAAATGTATCAAATAGAGTCATTGCTGAGGATGAGAGACACATCTCCTATGAAGGTTTACCATAGGACCTAGGTGAGACTGGTAGCTTTGTGAAGGAGTCAATGTGATAACCACCCATACCAAGGTCTATGGTTTTGAACTTATTCTGACATTGTGCCAAAGTTGTGTCAACATTTTCTGCTTCCTGATTAAGAGGAACATGGGTCCTTGCCAAAATTGCATTAACAAATAATTTGCTATCCCCGGGTATACAAAATTCTACTCCATTATAGGGGAACTTGACACATTGGTGGTAGGTGGATGGCACTACTTGCATGTCATGGATCAACTGTCTACCAAGCAGAATATTATAGGCTAAAGGACCATCATCAACAATTTGAAACAAGATGTCCTTTTCAATGGGGCCAATCCTGACAAGAAGGATGGCTAAGCCTTTGGAGCTTCTCTTTGCCTCATCATAGGCTTTGATGGTTATTTTCTTGTGAGTATCAATAACTTGCTCTGAGTAACCCAGTATTTTTAACAAACTCAAGGAACAAATGTTGAGCCCAACACCCCCATCAATCAACACACACCTAACATGGGTCTTGTGAATCATGAATTCAATGTGAAGGGAAAGATTATGCGGATGGCTCGAGGCTTTGTCATCTTCTTTTGAGAATGTGAGGTAATGTGGGCTAGCAAGATGATTTACCATGTTTTGGAATTGATCAATGTCTATGTTGTTAGGGACATTGGCTGTATGCAAAGCATCTTCAAGGACATGCTTATGTCTTGGAGACAACTCTAGGAGCTCAAAAATTGAGATTTGAGCTGGTGTTCTTTGTAACTAATCAACAAGATTGTAGCTCATTTCTAGATTAACTGCTGACTTTGTGGTGACATTCTTGGATGCCACTTGCTTTGGTTTGCTAGACTGGTTAGAATTAGGACCTCTAATGACCACATGACCTTGACCTTGGCTTCTGGTGACAACATTAAGAGCTTGAGATGACCTTTGAAAGTGAGGACCTCTAAGCACCACCATGGGTTCTTTATCAAATATAGGAGAGTCAACATCATGACTATAAGAATCTTTGTTTCTCATCATGTTGACATTTTTATCCATAGCTTCAAGCATATTGATAACATTCTCTGCAGACATACAGGTGTAGTTGATTGAAACTTTGCCATCTTTGGTTTTAGAGGTTTCCCCCTTATCATATTTGGGCAAAGGTTCCTTAAACACTTTGTGATCTGCATTGGTTTTCAATCCATCAATCTCAAGCTTTCCATTTTCCATAAGATCTTGAATGAGATGTTTAAGTTTCCAGCAGTGTTCTATGTCATGTCCAATGCCATTATGAAATATGCAATAATCTTTTTCACTCCACCAATATGGCTTAATGTCAGGTATGTGAAATTTTGCTAGATCTTGTGGTTGTACAAGATTGTTATCAATAAGCATTTTGAAAACATCCTCATAAGAGTCCCCAAGCTTAGAGAACTATCGCTTCTCCTTTCTGGGTCTTTCTTGATATCTTTGTTTATGCTCTTGTTGGTTAGAGGATGTGTTAAGCTTCATAGCTTGAACTGTGCTAGATAAATGAAGGACACCCTAATCCTTTGGTTGGTTAGAGTCAACAACTCCGTCATTGACTACTTGCTTATTTTTATTCTAGTGTGAGTTCTTGCCTTTGTCCTTATGATTGTTGTTATTATTTTGACTATTGTTGTTATTATGTTGTTTAGTCAAAATACCTTGCTCTTTTAAGACATCCTCTATTCTACATGCAGTTTCAACCATGGTGTCGAATGAATCAAAGACCATCTTCTGAACCTCATACCGCATCTTAGGTACTAAATTGCTCACAATGATATCAATTCTCTCCTGTTCAGGAATTATCATAGAATATCGAGAGCATAATTGTCTCCACCTTTGTAAAAATGTAACAAAGGATTCCCCTTGATTTTGTTTCAAATTACACAAATCGAGCATGGTGACTGATCTTGATAAGTTGTAGGCAAAATGTTGCACAAATCTGTGGACTAGTTCTTTAAAAGTTTTGATAGGAGGGGTTATGTTGGTAAACCACTCCATAGCTTGACCTTTTAGACTCCTTGGAAATAATCTCATCAGATAGGAATCTTCATGGTTGAATTCAAAACTCATAGTATAAAACTGATGCACATGATCATGTGGGTCACCATTACCATCATATTTGTCATATTGGGGAAATTCAATTTTTTTAGGAAAATCTATCATGCTCACACTCCTATCAAAAGGATTAAGACAAATAGAATCAAGGTTGAAGGAACTCATAGGAGCCATCATTTTCTCCATCATCTTCTTGATTTTCTTAATCTCCTCTTCTTATGAGGGACTCTGTTTCTTTATTTTCCTATCCACATCAAAGTTATAAGGGACCCTCACACCCTTGTTGACTAAGCTCTCTAGGAACTTATCTTTATTTTTCTCAACATATATCTCCACATATTGTTGGAAAAGTGGTTCTTGTTGCATTCTCATAAAGTCTTGAGCTTCATAATTTGCACTAGTTCCTCCATGTTGAGAGCCATGATGAGCTCGTTGGGAGGGTTGTCTTGAGTTCCTAGGAGGCATCTGTCTCCTATAGTGAGCCTGTTGTAAAGTCCTTTCTCTAGGACTAGGAGATCTTGATGGTGACCTTGAATATTTTCTACCTCGTGGGGTGCCCAAGGGAGTAGATGGTGGGGAGTTGGTCCCACTGTTTGTACCCCTATTGTTGAATTGTGCATTAAGTTGTTGGGCTAGGAGCCTATCTTGTTCTTCTTGTGCGGCTCTTCTCTCTATGTCCAACAAGGCTCGTTGTTCCTCCTCTAGGAGCCTAAATCTTTCTTCTTTTGTAGCTTGTTCATTTAAGAAGGCTTGTTTTTCTCTCTCAATACTTTTTAGCCTCTCACTTGTATATCTTGTGGTTGTTTTTAGTGGAGAGCTTGGCCTTGAATGATTGAATAAGTTAGCTACATTCACATGAGCATCACAAGATTAGTTGTTTTGGTCCTCATGTTGTGACCGTGTATCTTGATGAGCTTGTGCATAGTGTCTTTCGGCTCGTTGATGAGCATCCAGATATCTTGAATTAATAGGAGGTGATTTAGGTTGATTATCATCATTGACTGACATGCTACCCCTATGTCTTTGAAAAATGTCATCAAGAGTTTGATCTATTTCTTC
Organism: Chamaecyparis obtusa; assembly: GCA_027943335.1. Classification (NCBI taxonomy): domain Eukaryota; kingdom Viridiplantae; phylum Streptophyta; class Pinopsida; order Cupressales; family Cupressaceae; genus Chamaecyparis; species Chamaecyparis obtusa. The sequence goes on from BSBK01001785.1 coordinate 459,657, forward strand.
TCTTTGTCTCCTAGTCAAAGTGTAGCTCATGTCCATATTTGATTGAGAGGATGGTAAAGAAGTAATCAACTGACTAAGGCTACTCTTAGGCTTAAACCAAACTTCCGAAGCACTCCTAGGAGATTGATCAAAGATGGGTTCCTTCCCCTTTCACTTTTGACGAGTTTGGACTAAAGGTAATTGTTCAAAAACTACTTGAGGTTGTTTTCCTTGACCCACTTGGTATCTTGTTGTAATCGGCATGAAAGAAAATACCCTTAGTGAGAAGATAACCTTATGAATTGCTAATTGTCAAACTAGGATAGTGAAAATATTCAATTGTCCAAAAAGAGATATGGTGAGATAGAAAGTTGACAAAAGGTATAAATCAACACTTCCACGGTGGTGCGTAACAAAATGATTCTAGTATCCTAGCACATATGGACTAGGAGGATGATTTAACCAAAATATATTGAAATTGAATTTATATGAAGATGGCTTTGGACAAAAGAGTACTCAAACTCTCCAAGTGCACAATCAAGGAATCTAAAGGTAAATCTTGTCAACGAGGATGGTTCCTAACTTACCAAGGACAATAAATTTTTTTGGTGAAGTCAAAGGCTACTAACTCAAGATGTCTAGAGCCAAAAACCTAAGGTAGAAACAAGATTTCAGTTGCAAGGTACAAAACTTACTAAAATTTGGTCAACTAAGAGAAGACTGAAAATTGCATAAATTAGGTAGGCAGCAAAAAGATTTTGGGCGATAGTTTTCTGGCTAACAGTGGGACTCTTGACTAGTGAGTGCTAAAAATCTCAGTCTTAAGGACAATTTGATCAAAATTTCAGTTTGAAGGTTGATTTTTTCAATTTCAATCATAGTGACAGCAATAAATTGATAGGTTTGCAAATAGTAGGTGATCAAACATGTCTTCAGGCACTTGAAACAAGGGAAAAAGCAACCTTGCCAAGACAAGAAATTTGTGATATCAAAGCAATAAAATCCTATGAATGCTGCCGTGATGTTTGATGTTTGAGAATGTTTACACGGGTAGATCACAATGAAAACACTTCTAGCACTTACTAGCCTAAAAGGTCAATGGCTCAATACTTAACAACTTGGCCCACACTTGATGTCCCATTGCCTCACACAAAGTGGTTACCCACAATAGATATTGGCTTTGTCGTGGAAGTGCCAATGACAACCAAAGGAACACAGATGGTGAGTAATCTTGGGGTGATTTGGGTTATTCCACTTGGATCAATCCTTGCACCAAGAAGCTAAGCGAAAAAATAGGGTGGCTCCTATCTATGGTTCTTAATAAGGGCTTCCATTCGTAGTACCCCTCTTGCTCCTCAAAAAGGACTGGGACCTCACGGCCACAAGAGTACCTTAAGCATTCTTGCTCAATACTTTCCTCATAGTCACAATCCCACAAGTACTCACATCAAGCGAAGACAAGCACTACGTCTACCAAGGTTTTGTGTCCTTGATAGCCTTGAGATTATAGTGGGTTGGAATAGCTCGGTATTAGCTTGTCCCCACTTGGTTCGTTCCTCTTGATTGCTCAAGAGCAGGCCCGCTAAAGGATCCTAATGCTAAACAAAGAGTGGATTGACTTTTGAGTGTCAGAATTTCTAGTTCACCTCAAGGGTGAAGAGCATAATCTCCTAGCTCAAGAATCTCCCCCAAACACATCAAACAAGGAGTTCAATTACCCTCTTGTTTTCAAAGTCTAAAAGTGGGTCAAGATTTTTGGTTAACCACAAGGGTGAAGAGCATAATTTCCTACCACCAAAAGACTCCTACAACAAGATCTTAAGTGCCTAAGAAATGAGACAACTAGTATATGCTGCACTTAAAAGAAAAGTAAATAAACAAGCAATTGGTTGTTTTTAGGCATTGGGCAGCCCTGCAAAACATAATTAGTAACCCTTTTTCCTTTGAAGCTTTGACATGCGTTCTTTTAAGAAAATATTTCAAGAAATGAGAACACCTACAAGCACAACTTGTTAGCTCCACAATGGTTAGCACATCGAAAATTAGATAATCTGCAAGTAAAATAGCTAATCAAATGGCAAAATTTGAAAATGAAACTAACATGGTTAGATTAGGCTCAGAAAGAGCTTTCCAACGATATATCACACTTAAATTTTTGATACTATATGTGAAAATCTCTTAACGATATATAACCTTTGTCACATGCAGAAGTGCTAGTAACAACAAAACTTCATGCGATACACTGAGAAACCTCATGCGAGATTTTGTAACAGTGATGCACAAAAGTATGAGCAGTGTACAAAAATCATAAAAAAATAAAAAATAGCCAAAACCTGCTACGAAAATGCAAGAAAAAAAGGACAAAACAAAGCTATCTTGCCCCACGGTGGGTGCCAAAAATGTACACCTCAAATGGTGCACTTCTCTAAGTCATTATATCCAAGGGAATCCATGAATGAGATACCTTAGAAAGCGACCTAGAGCTCTTTATGCATGGAGTTGCAAGATTATTAAAATTTGCTCTCAGCTAGAGCTATTAAGCTAATGACCTTGCTAGTCAACCACACAATGAGAGATTCAAATGAAAACAAGGGAAAGAATGCCAATGTCCCCAATAATCACTATGAAATGCAATGCAAGCTATACCATGAATGAAAGTGCAAGCTAAGCTATGGAAATGAAAGTACAAACTAAACTATGAAAGGAAAGATGCAAGTATTACAAAGCCTTCCTAGTTAAGCTAGATGAAGTAATCTAAAGCATAAAGGAAACTAAGCTATGAATGCCATGATAATGGAACTAAGATGCAAGAAATGAAACTATAATAGCATGTAAATATGAAAGCCAAGAATGCTCCAAATCTCCAAAGCTCCAAAGTGACGTAGAAAACCTGCAGCATAACATTAGTATTCAAAAGATGGATATGCAAATGAGGAAGAGAGCTCTCCTTTTATAAGAAATGAGAAAGAATGGACCATGGAGATTAAGAGGAAAAAGATTTAATCAAGGGTGGAGCTTGAAAGAGGAGCAATCCATGTGCACAAATATCCTCCAATGAGAAAATAAGAGTTGACTTTTGTGTCCATATGAAACAAAAAGTGCTTTTTCCCTTTTTATAAAATAAGAATAATGCTTTGTTTGTGCAACTTAGGATAAGAGGAAAAGTGGAGGCTTTTTATTTATTAAAAGGGGAGGGAATATTCCTTTTAAATAAATAAAGACTTTAGGATAAAATGGTTAGCCCAAGGCAAATAATTGAAAATGATGAAATAGGATTTGATCAAGGAAATTGATATAATTGAAAATATTGATTTTTAAAAATATTGATTCAGGGATCTGATAAATTGCTGAATGGGAGCCCAAAGTCTAGGTGACCATTTTAGGGTGCATACAGCTAGAAACTTGAAAGGGGTTCATGTCCCCTATTCCAGAGCCTTTGGCCAGTTAATTATTTGGAAGAAGAGATCTATTTTTTTCATTAATACTCTGAAGGAAAGACAGTTGAAAATTGCTTCTATTCTGAAGTGCAACATTGTTGCCTTCCTTTCTGTGTATTTATGCCTTCCTTTGGGAGAGAACCACAAAAATCCTTTTGGATGGATCTAATAGAGAAATTCAATAAAAGACTTGCTAGATGGAAATGAATCTTTCTCTCTTAGGAAGGAAAAGTTACTCTTCCCAAATCCTACTTACAAAGCTTGGTTATTTATGCTCTCAGCCTTTTCAAAATTCCTTCCAAGTTTGCTGAGAAGATGGAAAGCATTAAAAAATGCTTTCTATGGTTTGGAATGGAAGATAGGAAACATATCCATCTACTGGCCTAAGATAAAGTCTGTAAACCCAAGTATCTTGGAGGTCTAGGAATTAGAACTATAAAACAAATAAATCTGAGCCTTCTGGCTAAACAATTATTAAGAATGTATGGAAAGAATAGAACATAATCTAGAAAGAAAAATATGTCAAAAATTTCTCTCTCTTAACCAGATAACCCAGAAGGATCTCAACATTAGAGGCTCTGTAATTTGGAATAATGTGATGAAAGCTAGAGGGGTGGCTGCTACAAGGGGTAGATGAAATATTGGGGATGGAAAGAGGATCAAATTTTGGGATTACTTTTGGACTTTTTATAAGCCCCTCTACCAGTTCCCTGAGTATCAGGATCTTATGAACAGATGCAAAGTATCTATTGGAGAGATGGTCAGAGATTATTGGAGAGGTAACGATTGGATTAATCTTCATGAAAATGTCAATAAAGCTCTCCTTGCACAGAGGATTACTGACAACAAGGAGGATACTTTTATATGGGGTCTTGAAAATTATGGAAAATTCTATGTTGCTTCTTCTTACAAGATAAAAATTCAACATTAGTCTAAGGATGGGGCTCCTTTCTGGGAGAAAGCTTGGAATAATCATCTCACTCCTAAAGTCAAGATCTTTTTCTAGCTCTTCCTACAGAACAAAATCCTCACAATTGATAGCCTGGTAAAAAGGGGATTCTATCTCCCTAATAGATGTAGCTTGTGCTATGAGGATTTTCTCTTATTCTTTAGAGATTTGGAAAGTGTTGCTTCAAAGATGGAATATATGCTAGGTTTTTCCTAGAACTATCTAGGATTTCTTCCAGTAATGGAACTGTCCCACTATGAATAAGAGAGTCAGATTGGTATGCTTTCTTGTTGTTCCTCACCTAATCTAGAATATTTGGAAAGAACAAAATAACATAATCTTCAAGGAGACCCAAAGAAGCCCCACTATTCTGGCCAACACTATTTTCAAATGCATTCAAGAGAATTACTCCTTGCATGCTAATAAATTTGGAGATTTAGGAAATTGAATGCTGGAATATTAATTTTATAAATGAAAAGAAAAAGGATGGAGAAAACTATTATTAGTTATCTCCTCCTAAGGGATGCGTGAAAGTTAACTTCGACGGTGTTGCTAATGGGAACCCTGGGAAAGATGGTTGTTGGGTGGGGGGGGGGGGGGTTGGGGGTTATCAGGGACTATCGTGGTAACTTCATTATTATTGTTGCTATTCATAATGGCCCTCAAAGTAACCATGTTTCTGAGGCCCTCGGAGCCTATTACTCCCTAAGGTTAGCCAAATAAATTAATGTTGAAAAGGTGTGGTTAGAAAGGGATTCTCTAAACATTATTAATAGTTTAACTGGGAAATCAAAAGCTTCGTGGTCGATATCCAATAGTATAGAAATGGCTAAAGATGTATTGGGTTCTTTTAACAATTTCCATGGTGTCATGCCCCTGACTGTTCCAGACTTTATTTTCTATGTTATGTTAGATTTCTTTGAGTTCGAACTCTGATTGCGTTCTTTTGAACTTTGTTAATTAGATTAAATATGTTATCTCTGTTATTCTGCCAGACATTCAAGGGAATTATGTTTATTTTTGTCACTTTATGGGTCCTATTCTGATGACAGAATTGGATTAGACCGAATTTTGAACATTGGTTTGATTATGTAATAAGGACAAACTATACGGTTAGTTAATTGTCTGATTATTGATTCATTGTTTTGGAATCCTTAGTAATATGTTAGATGTAATTAGAAATGGTTACATTATCATTGTTAACTATATCTTGATGTGTATAGATAGTATTTAGAGTTCTATTGTTATTTAACGTTAATCATATTCTGAATTCAAGATAAATGAATTTGTATATATGTATTTTTATACATATAACTATGAGAGAATGTTTTGTAAGAATGTGGTATTTCATTTACTAAAATTACATTAATTATTTAAGTTAGTATATCCTATGGTGTATGTTAATAGGAGGTTAGTGTGTTTTAGTGTTAGTTAATTGACATTGGAATGCGCTGTCATCTTAGATGTTAAGTTAGTAAATGACTTATGTTATTGGAAAAGACATGTTTTAACCTATCCCTAAGTCTTTTATTATATTCTGGCTCGAAACATGACTTACAACAGGGTTTTAATGCACTTGCTTTTGCATTGAGGTGTTAGTGGGTTTAAGTTGTTTTTCGGGTTGTGGAATGGTACTATTTTGGACATTTGGCAGGAAGTGGGTTTGTGTTCACTGCAAGAGATAAGGTTGCATTGAATAAACTTGTCGAAGGAAATTCATTGTTATGTTTTATGACCGCCATTTGCTCTGGTTAAGAAGTTGCAGTTTGTATATGACTCCATTCTTTTTACCATGTTATGCTGCGGCATCTTGGGTGAACAGTTGGTTATGGAACCATGTTACTGTTGTATTCTTCATGATAAGTGGCATGGAATGAAAGGGGTTTTCACGGAAAAGATAAACCCTTCTGCTCATGGTTATTTAGGAAGTTGGGTGTTGTTACTGTTAACTCTGCATTTTTGGGTTCTCTTGCATGACATTTTTGGTAATTTGTGATAAGGGATCTTCGAGGTTGAGTTTGGGATTCATTGTGAAGCTCACCAGGCAGGAGCTAGCACTAGCATTCCGGTTCTGGATATCTTCTCCATACGAATACCAGGCAGGGGCATCTCTTACCTTATTCTTTGTTTCCATTTCTTGTTCTGCAATGAAAATTAAGGGAATGTTGGTTAACACTGTTTGCTAGTTGATGCGTGTGAGGCTTTGTGTTAGTTTATTTTGTGAGTTTGGTTATATGAATCAATTCTTTTCTTTTCAGATAGTTTAAGAAGTTAGTTTAGTTAAACAATATTGTGTTTTATTGGAGAAACTTGGTAACAAACGACTGTTTGGAAGTGTTTGTTTTTTTAGTTTTTAGTGTGGTATTTGGCACTTGTTTTTTTAATATGCTGTGTTAGAGCATAATGTAATAAAGGGTTTTTCTCTATTCTGAGTATGAAGTTGGAAAAGTTTGAGTTAAGTTTGTGTCAATCTGTGGAATATAGATATGTAGATGTTATGTGGTTATATTCTTGTGTGATAGGGTGTCGATGTTTACTGGCTTTGGACAGTGTTAAGGGAGTTAGTCAGGTTTGTTAATCAACATATCAATACCGTAATGGAACCAGCATGAGTTTTCTTGTTAAAATTTATTTTTATCTCCTCGCACTGTTCCTGTTGTTAGGAACTCTATAGCATCATAATACAATCAGTTTGTATGGACTTGGTTATAAGGTGGGTCGGGATTTTTACCACAATCATCTACCGAGTTTGGTATCGATGTTCTTTTAGAGCTGAAATGTGGGATTTGGGTTTGGTGGTATTCTTAATGTCATCTGTTATCAGTCATATTTTGTGTTACACTTGCAACATAAGTGTGGATTAAAGTATTTCTTTTGGGCGAACTCCTTTGGTTATCTGGTGTCGTTCTTTGTTTGTCAAAAGGTTGTTTGTCGCTGTATGTATCAGTTAATAAAGGAATGTGGATGTCTTGGTTATGTCAAACTTGATTACAAGTTTTATGATCATTAGTAAATAACACCAGTGTGTATTACAGTTGTTACGACATTAGGAAATGTTAAGGGATTTATAGGAAAGACAATTCCTATCTTGTACAGACAGTAAGGAAAAGCACTTGGTAATTTGTTTAAAGGTAGAAGTCAGTTATTATTATTATACTGTCATTATTTTATATATTTGGCAGATTTAGTAGTGTATTAAGGTCAATTTAATTCTGTGACAGAACTAAGACAATTTGAATGGTTTTTCAATTGCATATTTATGAACTTGAATTATTAATTACAAGTTTATGCAATTCGATATATAAATATATATATACCTGCTGGGATATGTATATGTATACACAAGCCGTGGTGTATACATGTACATACGCCAACATGTATATAATAGATGTTATGACTATCAATCTGAACTATTAATTACAAGCTTGTATAATTATGTATTCATATATACATATACCTGCTGGGATATGTATATGTATACACAAGCCGTGGTGTATACATGTACATACGCCAACATGTATATAAATGGTATAAACTTGTAATTAATAGAGCAGGGTGTATGGCCATTTAGTTTAATAATTTGATTATGGTAAACTAGTATGTTTGTTAAAAGTGATGGGTGTTGTGTTGATTCAATTGATGTACGATTATGTTAGTTCTTTTCTATTTGATGGAAACATGGTTTGGATATGGATATTTTATTGAATAGTTACAGATTTAATGTTAAGTTAATATGGAGATTATTTTGATTGGATTTGTGTTGGAGAAAGAGTTGTGAACTTTTCATCTTTCGTGAAACATCATGTTTATGAATGTATGATAAGGGATATGGTAATATGGTTTTAGAATGGATTTCTATTTTCTGTTTCAATTTTGTAAATTGATGCATTAGAAACATAATGTTAGTGAAATTGTGTTATGTAGCTCATTTCACTGTTTTCATTGATAGCTAGATCAAGTGTTTTTTTGAGATAATGCAAGAATGATCCGTAGATTGGGGGCTGACACTAGTCTAGTACCTTGTGATGATAGAATTTCTGTCAGTTGTGACTGACACTAGTCTATATCCTTATGGGAAATAATTTTTGTTAGTTGTTTAATTAAGTGATAATTATAAATTCAAGGGTTATGGGTTTCAATTAACAAAGATAAAACATTATGGTTTCATCAGACATAATGGATTACCACGAGTTTCCTTACGAATACATAGTGTAGGTCCTTATGTGGACACCCATGAACTATTGGATCATTACTTGTCATTTACTTTGCGAGTTTATTTCTATTTGAAAGAAAATTAGTGCTTGATGATTTTGGAGTAAAATGGAAACTATGTTATTTAGTTTTCAATTATTCTATATTTAAATCTGCATAAATGCTATATTGTACTGACTTTTATGGTTGCAGATATTTGGAGATGATTCATTTTCTTTATCATTGTGACTGAGCCCTGTTTGTTGTTTGCATTTGTGTTCATTTTGATTTCCAGGTTTTAGATGGATAAATCAATGAGTATGTGACAGTGGATAGCAGTTGTTAAGTTTTATTGGAAACAGATCATTTCATGGTTATTAGTTATCAGATCTATTCGTAGAATTTAATGGATTTGGAAAGAAAGAAACTTTGTTTTTGGAACTTAATCTTTGAATAAAGAGTATTATTATTACTCTGATGTAATCGATTGTAAACTATAAAGCTCTTAGAAGTGGATGTTTTGATTATATGTAATTAGATTGTTCTTTTAAGAAATTTTTTTATTATTATTGCTGTGGTTTTATGTGATTTATTTATGGTTGTTTCTTCTTTAGTTTCATCTTTTATCTTTTAGTATAGATGGGGTGTTATAGTTGGTATCAGAGCCCAGGTTTAAACACTCAGGGCTTGAGGGTTTTAAAATGGGTTTTATCTTTATTGTTCTGTTAGTGATGTTATTGAGCTTTTCTATAGGATTTCAAGCACGCCTCCTGTCACACGAGGAGCACAAAGGTGTGGTGACCTAGTTGATGCTGATTTAGGCAGAGGTAGGGGTGGACGATGCGGTCGTGGTTGTGGTCGTGGCTGAGGTAGAGGTCAAGGTCACCAAGGAATACTTGGTGATGAACAAGTTGATCCTTTAATAGGAATGGATCAGGAAGATCGAGAGGAACCTCAGGTTGAAGTCCTCCAACAGATTCTTGATAGGTTGGATAACATTAAAGCTAGGAACAATGTTCCAGATGGTGTAGCAAATGCTCATGTTATACGAGTCCCAGTGGCAGAAGATCCTGTTATCAAGACTCAGTTAAAAGACCTTTCCAAACTCAAAGGACCATATTTGAATGGAACAGAGGGTGGTGCTGAAGCTGAAGCATGGCTCTTGAACATCGAAAGATGTTTTATTCTCCATGATTATCATGATAATGTGAAGGTTCGTTGGACTGTAATGCAGCTTAGATCCTTTGTTTCCATATGGTGGAATATGGAACTAGAACAACTTGGAATTCTCATCTCTCAGGTTACATGGGAGCTTTTCATAGAAAGATTCCGTGAAAGATTCATGTCGGATTATTGGCAGCAAACTAGATCCAAAGAATTCTTTAGCATTTCTCAAGGCAATTCAATAGTGGAAATGTATGAGAGGAGGTTTTTCCAACTGAAGAAATATTCTGGTTGGTTAGAGAATGATAAGCCTTTGGTACAACACTTCATTAGGGGTTTGAACCCTAAAATTGGAGAAGAAGTGAGAACTTTCAAACCTAAGATAGTGAAAGAAGCTGCTGATCAAGCCAAGCTCACAGAATTAAAATCAGGATTTTCAGCCAAGGGATCTGTGAATCCACCAGCTCAAAGCAGTGGGAAGAATCAGAAACCTTATCAAGATAATATCAGGGCATTTTCCAGTGGTTCGAGTGGTAAATTTCAGAAGAGGAAGTTTGAAAATTTTTCCAAATCAAACAAGACTTTCAAGGTTCCTGAGCAACCTAAGTCCTTTAAACCAACTCAGAGTGTACAATAGAGTTATGCATCACCTCCAGTAAACTCATCACAGGATAAAAGTACCAAGAGAGGAGCAAAGTGTTGGCAATGTGGGCAATTGGGGCATTTGCAATGGAATTGTCCCCTACGAGGAAATAGTCAGGTCAGGTCTAAAGCCACAGGTTCAGAGGCTACTATTGGTGATTTTGGAAGGAATCATCGCATCTTTGCTACTGTGGATCAGAAACAAGCAGATCATCAGAACACTATGATTGAAGCTAGAGGTAATGACCAAGGTAAGAAGATCTCTATTTTATTTGACTCTGGTGCCACTGGCTCTTTTATTTCTTCCAATTTGGTTAAGCAATGTGGAATTCCTATGAGTAAAGCTATATTGGCATGGCAAGTTGAGTTAGCATCAGGTACAAAGGTTGAATCAGGGTTTATAGCTGAAAATTGTAAGGTTCAATTTAAGGCTTTTTCTACTACAGTTAACCTTAGGGTTATTCCTTTAGGTTCTTATGACATTATTCTGGGAATGGATTGGTTAGAGCAACACCAAGCTGTCATCGATTGTAGAGAGAAGACCGTTAGGTGTATCGATGATAATGGTAGCATCAAGATTATTGTAGGTGTTAAGAGGCCTATGTCAGTCAGAACTATTTCTGCTAAGCAACTTCAGAGATGTTTTCAAAAGGGATGCAAATTGTTTGCTATTTCTATCAATGATTTTGATGAACCAGCTGCATGGAACACCAGCTTAAATCATCCAATTTTGAAGGAATTCTTAGATGTATTTATTACAGAGAGTCTGGGAATCCCACCTAAAAGAGAAATTGATTTTAGGATTGATCTTTTGTCGGGAACCGAACCGATTTCCAAGACTCCTTACCGTATGACCACTCAAGAATTAGTGGAACTCAAGGTTCAACTTGAAGAACTCCTTGAGAAGGGACTTATCAGACCTAGTGTTTCACCTTGGGGAGCACCTGTTATCTTCGTCAAGAAGAAGGATGGATCTTTGAGGCTTTGTATCGACTATAGACAACTGAACAAAGCTACCATCAAAAATAGATATCCTTTGCCTCGCATCGATGATTTGTTTGATCAAGTGAAAGGTGCCAAGGTATTTTCCAAGATTGATCTCAAATCTGGATACCATCAGTTAAGGATTCAAGAAGCTAACATTCATAAAATAGCTTTTCGCACAAGGTTATGAATTCATGGTAGTGCCATTTGGGTTGACTAATGCACCATCAGTATTCATGAGTTTGATGCAGGGAGTATTCAGGACTTTCTTAGACAAGTTTGTGGTAGTGTTCCTTGATGACATTTTGGTATATTCTAACTCCTTGGAGGAGCATGAGCAGAATTTGAGGCAAGTCTTTGAATGTCTCCGTAGGAACAAGCTATATGCCAATCCTGAAAAATGTGAATTTTTCAAAACTGAAATAAGTTATTTGGGTCACATTATTACAAGAGATGGAATAGCTGTTGATTCTGCTAAGATCAGGGCAATTGTGGAGTGGCCAACTCCTACCAATGTTTCTAAAGTATGAAGTTTTATGGGTCTGGCTAGCTACTACAGGAGATTTGTGGCTAATTTTTCAAACATAGCCCATTCTATTACTTCTCTCCAGAGAAAGGGTAAGAAATTCATCTAGTCAGATAAATGTGAAGAAGCATTCCAACATATAAAGGAACGTTTGACTACTGCACCAATTTTAGCAGTACCTGATCCTACTAAGGAATTTGTTGTGTGCACCGATGCCTCATTGGATGGTTTAGGGGCTGTCCTGATGCAGGATGGCAGGGTCATTGCTTATGAATCCAGGAAACTAAAGGATCATGAAATTAATTAACCTACTCATGATTTGGAACTCACAGCAGTGATCCATGCTTTGACCAAATGGAGGCATTTTCTTCTTGGTCAACATTTTGAGCTTCATACCGATCACAAAAGTCTACAATATTTGTTCACACAGCCCAATCTTAATGCACGTCAGCGCAGATGGATGAAGTTCTTGTGTGAGTATGACTTCGAAATGAAGTATATTCAGGGTAAAGAGAACAAAGTAGCAGATGCTCTTAGCAGAAGGCATCATGAACTCTCTTCTTTGACCCTCACAATTGATTTGAAAGAGAAAATACTTCTAAATTTGGCTACTGATCCTTGGTATTTAGATGTCAAAGTAGTGATTGATAGTGGCAGTGTATTAGAAGGCAGATTTGAGGGTTATTCTATCAACACTGAAGGATTAATGACTTACCGAGGTAGCATATATGTGCCAGAAGTCGGGGATCTTCGGAACCTAGTTATGACTGAAGCACATAAGGCACCTTATTCAGCACATCTTGGTGTGAAGAAGATGCATGCTGATCTTAGGCAACATCACTATTGGTCGGGTATGAAGAGGGATATTGCTGATTTTGTGGCTAGATGTTTGGAGTGTCAGAGAGTGAAAGCTGAGCATCAACATCCAGCTGGTTTACTTCAATCTCACAGCGTGCCTGAATGGAAATGGGATACCATATCCATAGATTTCATAGTGGGGTTACCATTTTCAGCTAGGCGACATGATGCCATTATGGTTGTTGTTGACCGGTTAACCAAAGTTGCCCATTTTATTCCTATAAGATCCACTTATAATGCTGCATCTATGGCATGGATTTATATGGAACAGGTTGTTAAGCTGCATGGGATTCCTAAGAAGATCATATCTGATAGGGATTCAATTTTTACATCATCTTTGTGGAGGTCTTTGCAGTGTGAATTAGGTACTCAGCTAAATTTTAGTTCAGCATATCATCCCGAAACTGACGGACAGACTGAGCGTGTCAATCAGATTTTGGAAGACATGCGTAGAATGTATGTGATGGACAGGAAAAATAGATGGGAAGAGTACTTGCATTTGGTTGAATTTGCTTACAATAATGGTTACCATAGTTCTATAGGTATGGCTCCTTTCCAGGCTTTGTATGGAAGACCGTGTAGAACACCTTTAAGCTGGGACAATCTTGAAGACATAATTCTTTTGGGTCCTGAGATGCTTCATGATTTAGAATAGCAGGTTAAGCGCATTAGAGAACACCTGTCTACAGCTCAGGACAGGCAGAAAAAGTATGCAGACCTGCATAGGATTGAACGTCAATTTGAGGTTGGGAATAAGGTATTTCTTCGGGTTAGACCCCGAAAAAGTCCTATTAAGTATGGTAAAGGGTCAAAATTGTCTCCAAGGTTTGTGGGACCATTTGAGATCCTAGAACGAGTGGGTCCAGTTGCCTACAGACTTGCTTTGCCACCCAGTCTTTCACAAATTCATGATGTATTTCATATTTTCATCTTAAGGAAATATATACCTGACATTGCACACGTGTTAAATTGGAAAAATTTACAGGTGGTAGATGGTCAAATGATGCTGGAACTAGTGCAGATCATCCAGCAAAGAGAGCTAAATCTCAGAGGACGCAAGGTGGAGCAGGTAAAGGTGTTATGGGATCTTGACGTTGTAACTTCTACAACCTGGGAGGATACAGGGGCTATGAGAGCTGCACATCCTCATTTGTTTTCAGGCTTCCAGGAGTAAGCCTAGACTAGTGGGGAAGGGTGTCATGCCCCTGACTGTTCCAGACTTTATTTTCTATGTTATGTTATGTTATGTTAGATTTCTTTGAGTTCAAACTCTGATTGCGTTCTTTTGAACTTTGTTAATTAGATTAAATATGTTATCTCTGTTATTCTGCCAGACATTCAAGGGAATTATGTTTATTTCTGTCGCTTTATGAGTCCTATTCTGATGACAGAATTGGATTAGACCGAATTTTGAACATTGGTTTGATTATGTAATAAGGACAAACTATACGGTTAGTTAATTGTCTGATTATTGATTCATTGTTTTGGAATCCTTAGTAATATGTTAGACGTAATTAGAAATGGTTATATTATCATTGTTAACTGTATCTTGATGTGTATAGATAGTATTTAGAGTTCTATTGTTATGTAACATTAATCATATTCTGAATTCAAGATAAATGAATTTGTATATATGTATTTTTATACATATAACTATGAGAGAATGTTTTGTAAGAATGTGGTATTTCATTTACTAAAATTACATTAATTATTTAAGTTAGTATATCCTATGGTGTATGTTAATAGGAGGTTAGTGTGTTTTAGTGTTAGTTAATTGACATTGGAATGCGCTGTCATCTTAGATGTTAAGTTAGTAAATGACTTATGTTATTGGCAAAGACATGTTTTAACCTATCCCTAAGTCTTTTATTATATTCTGGCTCGAAACATGACTTACGGCAGGGTTTTAATGCACTTGCTTTTGCATTGAGGTGTTAGTGGGTTTAAGCTATTTTTCGAGTTGTGGAATGGTACTATTTTGGACATTTGGCAGGAAGTGGGTTTGCGTTCACTGCAAGAGATAAGCTTGCATTGAATGAACTTGTCGAAGGAAATTCATTGTTATGTTTTATGACCGCCATTTGCTCTGGTTAAGAAGTTGCAGTTTGTATATGACTCCATTCTTTTTACCATGTTATGCTGCGGCATTTTGGGTGAACAGTTGGTTATGGAACTGTGTTACTGTTGTATTCTTCATGATAAGTGGCATGGAATGAAAGGGGTTTTCATGGCAAAGATAAACCCTTCTGCTCATGGTTATTTAGGAAGTTGGGTGTTGTTACTGTTAACTCTGCATTTTTGGGTTCTCTTGCACAGCATTTTTGGTAATCTGTGATAAGGGATCTTCGAGGTTGAGTTTGGGATTCGTTGTGAAGCTCACCAGGCAGGAGCTAGCACTAGCATTCCGGTTCTGGATATCTTCTCCATACGAATACCAGGCAGGGGCATCTCTTACCTTATTCTTTGTTTCCATTTCTTGTTCTGCAATGAAAATTAAGGGAATGTTGGTTAAGACTGTTTGCTAGTTGATGTGTGTGAGGCTTTGTGTTAGTTTATTTTGTGAGTTCGGTTATATGAATCGATTCTTTTCTTTTCGGATAGTTTAAGAAGTTAGTTTAGTTAAACAATACTGTGTTTTATTGGAGAAACTTGGTAACAAATGACTGTTTGGAAGTGTTTGTTTTTTTAGTTTTTAGTGTGGTATTTGGCACTTGTTTTTTTAATATGCTGTGTTCGAGCATAATGTAATAAAGGGTTTTTCTCTGTTCTGAGTATGAAGTTGGCAAAGTTTGAGTTAAGTTTGTGTCAATATGTGGAATATAGATATGTAGATGTTATGTGGTTATATTCTTGTGTGTTAGGGTGTCGATGTTTACTGGCTTTGGACAGTGTTAAGGGAGTTAGTCGGGTTTGTTAATCAACATATCAATACCGTAATGGAACTAGCATGAGTTTTCTTGTTAAAATTTATTTTGATCTCCTCGCACTGTTCCTGTTGTTAGGAACTCTATAGCATCATAATACAATCAGTTTGTATGGACTTGGTTATAAGGTGGGTCAAGATTTTTACCACAGTCATCTACCGAGTTTGGTATCGATGTTCTTTTAGAGCTGAAATGTGGGATTTGGGTTTGGTGGTATTCTTAATGTCATCTATTATCAATCATATTTTGTGTTACACTTGCAACATAAGTGTGGATTAAAGTATTTCTTTTGGGCGAACTCCTTTGGTTATCTGGTGTCGTTCTTTTTTTGTCAAAAGGTTGTTTGTCGCTGTATGTAACAGTTAATAAAGGAATGTGGATGTCTTGGTTATGTCAAACTTGATTATGAGTTTTATGATCATCAGTAAATAACACCAGTGTGTATTACAGTTGTTACGACATTAGGAAATTTTAAGGGATTTATAGGAAAGACAATTCCTATCTTGTACAGATAGTAAGGAAAAGCACTTGGTAATTTGTTTAAAGGTAGAAGTCGGTTATTATTATTATACTGTCATTATTTTATATATTCGGCAGATTTAGTAGTGTATTAAGGTCGATTTAATTCTGTGACAAAACTAAGATAATTTGAATGGTTTTTCAATTGCATATTTGTGAACTTGAATTATTAATTACAAGTTTATGCAATTCGATATATAAATATATATATACCTGCTGGGATATGTATATGTATACACAAGCCCTGGTGTATACATGTACATATGCCAACATGTATATAATAGATGTTATGACTATCAATCTGAACTATTAATTACAAGCTTGTATAATTATGTATTCATATATACATATACCTGCTAGGATATGTATATGTATACACAAGCCGTGGTGTATACATGTACATACGCCAACATGTATATAAATGGTATAAACTTGTAATTAATAGAGCAGGGTGTATGGCCATTTAGTTTAATAATTCGATTATGGTAAACTAGTATGTTTGTTAAAAGGATGGGTGTTGTGTTGATTCAATTGATGTACGATTATGTTAGTTCTTTTCTATTTGATGGAAACATGGTTTGGATATGGATATTTTATTGAATAGTTACAGATTTAATGTTAAGTTAATATGGAGATTATTTTGATTGGATTTGTGTTGGAGAAAGAGTTGTGAACTTTTCATCTTTCGTGAAACATCATGTTTATGAATGTATGATAAGGGATATGGTAATATGGTTTTATAATGGATTTCTGTTTGCTGTTTCAATTTTGTAAATTGATGCATTAGAAACAGAATGTTAGTGAAATTGTGTTATGTAGCTCATTTCACTGTTTTCATTGATAGCTAGATCAAGTGTTTTTTTGAGATAATGCAAGAATGATCCATAGATTGGGGGCTGACACTAGTCTAGTACCTTGTGATGATAGAATTTTTGTCAGTTGTAACTGATACTAGTCTATATCCTTATGGGAAAGAATTTTCTGTCAGTTGTTGAATTAAGTGATAATTATAAATTCAAGGGTTATGGGTTTCAATTAACAAAGATAAAACATTATGGTTTCATCAGACATAATGGATTACTACGAGTTTCCTTACAGATACATAGCGTAGGTCCTTATGTGGAAACCCATGAACTATTGGATCATTACTTGTCATTTTCTTTGCGAGTTTATTTCTGTTTGAAAGAAAATTAGTGCTTGATGATTTTGGAGTAAAATGGAAACTATGTTATTTAGTTTTCAATTATATCTATATTTAAATCTGCATAAATGCTATATTGTACTGACTTTTATGGTTGTAGATATTTGGAAATGATTCATTTTCTTTATCATTATGACTGAGCCCTATTTGCTGTTTGCATTTGTGTTCATTTTGATTTCCAGGTTTTAGATGGATAAATCAATGAGTATGGGATAGTGGATAGCAGTTGTTAAGTTTTATGGGAAACAGATCATTTCATGGTTATTAGTTATCAGATCTATTCGTAGAATGTAATGGATTTGGAAAGAAGGAAACTTTGTTTTTGGAACTTAATCTTTGAATAAAGAGTATTATTATTACTCTGATGTAATCGATTGTAAACTATAAAGCTCTTAGAAGTGGATGTTTTGATTATATGTAATCAGATTGTTCTTTTAAGAAAAAAATAAAATTATTATTGCTGTGGTTTTATGTGATTTATTTATGGTTGTTTCTTCTTTAGTTTTATCTTTTATCTTTTAGTATAGATGGGGTGTTACACATGTGTCCCATGCCTTTCGGGAATCTAATTCTATTGCTGTTGTGTTTGTGAATAAAGGGGTTAATCTCAACTCCCTGATGACATGGAATAATGTGAAGGACCGTGATATGGAAATTGTCAGTTTTATTAATTATGATAAGACAAGCAGTAAGGAGGCGAGTTTTATTGGAAATGATGAAAAGCTTGTGGAGTAAGGGTTATGTCATTAATAAAAAAGATGGCTTAGTATGTTAATCAACAATAATTACCTTCTCTTTTTGCATGCTTTTTGAGTGTGTGGGATTGACTTTTTTATGGTTCTATTCTGGATCCCTCTTTTTCATTGTTTGAACTTTAAGCTAGAGAGAAATACGACAATGGGTGGAAATTTGTATAGAGAGGAACTCGCTGATTTCCTAGATCTTAAGAAGAACCCTAAATTATGGAAAAAGTTGGAGAAGGGTAAGATTACTCCCTATCTAGAGAGATTGCATGGCTATGATAAGGGTATTACTCATAAATTCATTAGAGGTTGGAGGGAAAATACAGTCACAATTGATGGTAGGCAAGTTATTCTCAATGTGGAGCTTATTGCATAGGTAACTGGCTTACCCTTCTCTAGTTTCAAATTTTATAGAAATAAGAAAGTGTCTGAAATGGCTGCTATCAAATTCCCTAAGATTGGTAAAGAAAGGGATTCTATGGTAAAAAATAGGGTTTTTTTTGTTGTCAATAGTATAAAGAGTTTATGGCATAATGTCCTAATTGTCTTGATGGAGTATATATCCCTGGAAGGTCATTTTACTAGAGCTATGTCTCACCATTTTTTTTCTTCTATTAAATCACTTCTGTCACACGGATTTCATTTCCAATCTGTACTATCTCTACAAATCTGTCCTTCATAGCCTTGCTATGAATATAAAGGATGTTGATAAATCAGTTCTCTATGAGGGCCTTATTCTTCTTATTCATGAGTTTATGTTGACTAACATCCTTGAGAGCATTGTGAAAAACCTAAAGGAAAAGAGAAAGAGCATAACTCCTGATAAGGGAAAGGAGGATTCACTAGTCAAAAAGAAAAAAAAATGACTCTCAACTAGTTGATGACCCCCCTTTGTCTTTAAATAAGAAGAAGGATGTGTTGGTTGACTATTCTTTGAGATCGGTAAATGAGGAGACAAAACCTAGCGATAGCTTTGTAGAGGATGAAGATTGTGAGTTCCCTAGTTCAAGAAAAAGGAAATTGGAAAAAAGAAAACTAAGGCTAAAGATGTTGATGGAAAGAGCATGTCTTCCTTAGGGAAAGCTTCCAAGGATGAGATGGAGAACTATGAGGCCTCTGGGAAAGAGATTAAGGAGAAAATCGAGGATATGGGGGATGAAAAAGATGATAATTTTGATGTGGAAGGAAGAGAGGATACTGCTATAAATGATGAGAACCCTAATGACGACATTAGAGAAGAACCTATTTTTAAACTAGATCCTAGCCAGAGAACTGGTAAGATCATTATTGATCTTGACCCTTCTAATAGGGAGCAGATTCAAGATTCTAAGGAGAATAAGAAGGCTAGAGCGGATTTTTCCTGATAACAATGATATAAGGATATAGTTTTTGAGAAATACAAGAAGGATACCCTTTAGAAGGACACCAAGGATGATGGTCACAATGATGAGGGGAATTACAATGGAGAGGATAAGCTAGAGGGGGTAGATTATGAAATCATGTACACTATTGAAATACTTGCAAACTATCATAATAATAAGCACTTTAGTCAGGGTAATGCTAATAGAGTGGATTCTATGCCCATGGGAATGGAGGACCTAAATAATAAAGAGGATTCATCTCTGGGTTTTTTACATACTACTAAAGCTAAAGCCCTCTTTTCTTTTAGGAATGAAAATTGGTGTTTTCAGGAGATTTTGAAGCTTAAAACCTATAATAAGGATTTGGAGACCAAGTATTAGAGTCTGATAGATAAAATTCATAACAGGGGTAAGGACTACTCTTAGGACTTTTGTGACCCTATTAAACTTCTAGCTAGAATTGAGTTCAATGAAAAAATGCTGGAAGACTTGCTCAAGTACTCTATGGAAGGAATGAAATCCTCTTCCAGTAATCTTTGTGGGTTGGTTGATATCTGGAGAAGAAGGAGTGGGAATCCATGTAGACACCCAACACCACTAGGAAAGGACCAAGTGCTAAAACCAGAGTGAAAAAGAAATAAAACACTTTTGCTAGCAAGGAGATCTTGGGGCTCAAGGAGAATTTGAAAAATATGATAGAGCTGGAGAAGAAGATGGAAGATCCCATCTAGACTTTGAGAGGATAGTAGCTCCTGGTTTGTTTTCTTGTCTCCATTTTTTGGCTTCATGTTTTGTTCATTTCGGTTAGTTTGGGGTGTTCTCTGTCCCCCTTTTTGTTTTAGTTGTTCCTTCCTATTTTGCTTTTTGACTATTCTGTATCTTTAACTCTTCAGGTTTCGGGTCCCTGTAAAACCTATTTTTGCTTAATTTTCAAAACAATAATATTTGTATATTGAACAAGAGGTTTAGTCTAAATGGGTAATGAAGTTGGCTTGTGTTGTGGTTTTCATCCTCATTTGATCTGTGTCCGACTCCAAGGCCTATGTTTTCTTGCCGAATAGTTGATGATGGTTACATTGTAAATTAAGTTGAAGTGTATTAAAAATTAAAATCAAATATTAAAATTATTGATATTATGTCTAATTTTGATCATAATAACTTGACTAAACTTCCATCCTAATTTAATTGAAAGTATTTCTAAAAAATCAATTATGATAACACTATTTAAAATACTAGAAATATTCAATTAAATAATTTTTACATTCATTCCTAGATAAATTTAGAATTATTGTTTACTATAATTATATATAACCATAACTATCTTATACTTTGTCAAAAGTACATTATATCTATCTAAACGTATTTATAAAATAAATGTATAAATAAAACATAATTTAATTAAATAAGTTAATATTAATAATAGAAAATAATAAGACTTAAATGTTGCATTGATTTAAATATAATTTTATGTTCAGATTTTTCCAATCTATAAATTTTAGATCTTAATATACTATAATTTTAATTGCATAATTTTTATAATTATTTTACTGAAAATACATTGAGATGGAGATAATATTGTAAATTATATTATGAACTTTAATTTTTAATATACACAATTTAAATTATAAAAAATTACATTTGAACAAAAAAAAAAATGTTTTATAATCAAAGGGGCAAAGTTCAATTGATTGCACAAAAATAGAAAGGGTGATGATATGTTTCTTAATTGTGTCATCCTCCAAAATACAAACCTCTAAAAAATATGATATATTAAAGATGTGACCAAGATTGTGTTCTAAACTAACATTCCCATATCAAAAACTATCTTTTTATAATCAAAGCCGTAAAGTTTAGTTACTTGAGAAAAAATTGGTAAGGGTGATGAGATCTTCTTTAATTACGACATCCACCAAAATCCAAACCTCCATAAATATAATATATAATAGATGTGACCAAATTTTTGTTGTCAATTGACGTTCCGATATCAAAAAATATGCTTTTATAATCGAAGGGGTCAAGTTCAATTGGGTGAGAAAAATTGGTAAAGGTGATGAGACATTGCTTAATTATGACATCCACCAAAATCCAAATCTCTAGAAATATGACACATAAGAGATGTGATTGAAATCGTATTCTCAACCAACATTCCCATATTAAAATTATGTTTTTATAATCAAAGGGTTGAAGTTTAATTAATTGAGAAAAGTTGGTAAGGGTGATGAGATGTTCCTTAATTACACCATCCGCCCAAACACAAACTTTTAGAAATATGATATATAAGAGTCGTGATCTAGATCGTGTTCTCAATTGACATTCTCACATAAAAAATTATGTTTTTATAATCGAAGAGGTGATGTTCAATTGATTGAGAAAAATTGGTATGGGTGGTGAGATGTTCCTTAATTACGTCATCCCCCAAAATCCAGATCTCTAGAAATATGATATAGAAGAGATGCGACTGAGATTGTGTTCTTAACTGACATTTTCATATCAAAAATTATGTTTTTATAATTGGATGGGTAAAAGTTCAATTGATTGAACAAAATTTATAAGAATAATGAGACATTTCTTAATTACATCATCCCTAAAAATCCTAACCTCTAGAAACATAATATATAAGAAATGTAACTGAGGTTGTGCTCTCAACTGATATCCCTATATCAGATAACAAAAAAATTCTTATGAACACAACTATAAAATCTCCCTCAAAGGAATGAATCATATTTTACAATCTTAATAATTATTTCAAAACCAACAAAAACTATAAATATCCAAGCCTATAAACCATTTGATGATAAAAGCCATGCCTATCTTAATTAACAAAAATATGTGATATTATAGAATATTTGATATTTGATTCCATGCCGTGTTGACGTAAGGAGAAGTACATGACAAAGTTTTGGTCAAGGTTTGTGCAATGCAGCTGCACGGTCCTTCTCATTCTTAAGCGTGAAAATAGATTCCCGCGTTAAGAACTACACTCCAAATATCTGCGTCAACAGTCATTAATGCATGAAATAATTGCTCACAGTTTACGTTGTGTATATCTCTCAAATACTTCATATTGTCTGAGCAAGTCAATTGAATCACGTTTCTTGTGATAAGGATAAATTACATTAGATTTTGTGGAAAAAGAGTTCATGCTTCGTTTTTCTTTCCACTTGTTTACAGTCTTTAATTTAATAGTTTAGTTTTGGCTTGGAAGTGTTTGAACTCAACATATAGGGTGCCATATTTAATGATAAGATCTTGGACACTGGTACATATGAAATCATGAGATATAAATAAGTAGTTATTTGTGTCAATCATTTGGAAATACTACACCATCTAGGTAGTTGAATGATTGTATTTCAATGTCTTATAATATGTGAGAAAAGGGTTTATCTCTATCTATCATAAATGTGTGAGAGTTATATTTGGGTCAATACATGCATTAGATTCATTCAATTTGTATGGATTCAAATCACTCTTGCTCATGTAGCAAAAGCTAATGGAGTAGGGGAGTGCTTAAAAGTCTGCCCTCATCATGAGAAAGGAAAGCCAAGTGAGTTTCAACAATGTTTGTATATTCAGTGGGTGTCCGCCCAACTTAGTTTCTTACTTCACAAGGAATGATTGCGTGGTGGTAGACATGGGTGTTGGAGGACAAAGTTAGAGTTGAGATGTGTGGATATTTCTAGAGAAAATATTTGAAGAGGTGTTATGAATTTTTTTCTATGGCTATGTTGTTGGCTCAAATCAAGTCTTGATCTTGTTCAAGGTTAGCAATAAAAGTGTTGAAATGGTTTTTTATCTCAAACAATTCTTATAGGAGGGCTAGCTCTCTTACATGTCTCAAGTGTTATTTTCCTCTTTCATATGTTGCAAGTTAGTAGCGTGCTCTTTTGCCTATTCTATGTTGAATGTTTCATGTTTTGGTTGAGTGGTTTCAAGCTTATTTAAGATGAGATTTGTCCTCTTTGACCATAGGACACATGTATAGGATGATGTTGAAGAAAGATAATGTATTGTTTACATTGCACTTGTGTTTTGGTGTGGTGCTTGTTTTGTTTGATTTGTTGAGTGTCTTGGATATGTTAGCAAGGACTTTTAGAATCAACAATTTCTAAAAGTATATAAATTGCATAAATGTATGAAATAAATCACAAGTATATATATTTTTATTTTCTCCAAATTGAACTGTGGTTTGATTGATAAATACAATAAAATAATTTTAAATAATCTACATGTAAATAAACTTATTTGATTTTTGTTGATCATGATGCATTAAATGCCTTGTGTTGTTATAAGGGATTTTAATCTTACTACACTGTATTTTTTATTAAGGTTGAAATAGGTTTTGAAGGGAACTAAAACCCATTTATATATTTCGACGGGATCTCGAACCCACAAATAGATGGCTAGAAAGGAAAAATGCATCACCTAATAACAACCCTATCAACAACAAGACATCAACATCCTAAAAAAAATGACATGCTCTAGCTACACCAATAATAGGCCAAAGCCTGACAATATTCCAGAGTTTTTGAAAATAAAAAACCATCAACACCAATATGTTTACAACACTGTGGAAAATAACAAACCATCAACACCAATCTATTCACCATTTTTAAAGAGCACTCGAGGCCCATCATGGTAGGATGATCAATTAAAAGCTGAGAAAATGATGCAGGACCATCCAGGGTGTAAGAGAAATCTTTCATCACCCAAAATATTATCTAGTTTGCAATAAGGGGTATTGTAATCACCTAAAAATGGACAAAGACAATTCAACGATAAATCAAGTCAAATCAAAGCAAATCAAGGACAAAATTGAAGTAATTGAATCCAAATGAGCATTTAGCCAAAAATTAAAATCAAGTCTTAATTCAAGATCAATCAAAATTGAGAGCATTTTAATCACGTGCAATCAAATCAAAGTGCAATTAAATCAATTAATCGTATAGTTTTGAATTAAATCAAATTCAACCCATTCAAGGGGTACATGGCTAAAATAAATCAATTAAATCAATCAATAAATCTTAATTACTCTCAACAACCTTAAAGGAGAGGAAATTCAATCAACCAATGAGATTTAAGGAAAGGCATTCACATGGATCAAGCCAAATTCAATCTCAATCACTCA
This sequence comes from Chamaecyparis obtusa, assembly GCA_027943335.1. Taxonomy (NCBI): domain Eukaryota; kingdom Viridiplantae; phylum Streptophyta; class Pinopsida; order Cupressales; family Cupressaceae; genus Chamaecyparis; species Chamaecyparis obtusa. The sequence goes on from BSBK01001785.1 coordinate 484,260, forward strand.
AAGTGAAAGATAATCTTGTCCATTGATCTTGTCTACTTGTCCCAAGCTTTGAGGACACAAACTTTGCATTGTCTTCAAAGGGTGGAACCAAGAACTCAACCAAGGCTTAATCATGATCAACTCTACTACACCCCCTACCATTGGAAAAATCTATAAAAGGAAGACCAAATTCTTTCATAATTCATAACCACACATCTAAGAATTGCATTGAAGCTCTTGTAATTTGAGCTTAGAAAGGCAATTTAGATTTAATTGAGCATTTGGAATTGAACAATTAGCTTTAGCTTTAATCATTTATCTTTCTCATTCTAGGACTGTCATTAATGGGAGCTTGCTGAGAGCTTTGCATTAACATTTCTTAGTTAGAGAACCATAGGATGCTTAATTGTCAATTTCTAGCTTAAATAGATTGCTATCTTGTGGTTTATTTAGTTTTTATATCAATTATTGTCAATACTAATTCTATGAAGATACTTTCCTTGGTATACAAAATGGCACCCACCATGGGGCATAATGCTTGACTTTGCTAAACATACAAAAATTTATCATTTTTGTCAAATTTGCAGGTGTTTAACTCTTGGCTTTTCTAGGAAACAACGCTTTTGATAGATTAAGCAACACTTTTGCTTGGTTAAACAACACTTTTAAACACTGTTCCAGCACTTCTGCGATAAATTTGGGTGCCTTTGCCCCGATCAGTGGCGCTTTTGATCTTTCTGTCATTTGTCTATCATTCTTTTAGTGCTTTTGCTATTTTACTGAGTGCATTTTTCCTGACTACTAGGAGCTTTTGATATTTTACTGAGTGCTTTTGTTGTTATTTTACCGCCTTTAATCAATTAAGTAGCACTTCTGCTAGATATTTGTGCGCTTTTGAATTTTCTGACAGAATTGAAGCAACGCTTTTAGTTTGTTAGACAACACTTTTAAGTAATAAAGTAACGCTTCCAAGCAATAAAATAGTGCTTTTAACTATTTCAGGAGTGCTTTTGCAAACTTTGTTAAGCTGATTAATCTAACTATGGTAAAATAATTTGTTGTGTTCTACAGGATGTCTGATCACAAAAAGGTGAGAAAACCATACAATAAATTTAATCAAGAAGGCAAAGCTTTGGCCAAAAAGATCAAGAAGGAGAACTTTGCTCACATAAAAGCAGTTCTTGAGGAGTCACAAGAGGAAGAAAACCAGGTATATCAAAATTATCTTAAGGTTGTAGAAGCTTACAAAACAAAATTCGTATCTCTTAATTGGATTTTTACTCCTTAGTTCAAGTTTTTCTTAAAATTTGCAAATAAGGTGTTTAAGGTTCAATACATAAGTTTTGCTTCTTCAATTTCGATTTGGTTGCCCTCATTGTGATTGGTTGCGTTGACTAACTTGCTGGTGGAAAAGCACATTTGGAAGGAGCTATTGCCAAAGTAATGATAAAAATGATGAAATCACTCAAAAATGCCCCTAACTTTGGTTAGCTACAAGGAAAAGGTAAGCCTCAAACTAGTCAATATTTTCCCTTAAATTGTGGCATTGGAGCATTTCAAAATCTAGTAATTACAAAACAGCCTCTCTTTGTTTCGAAAGTTTAGCATTTAGGCCTATGCTCTTCACTTCTTCTAGTGAATCAAAATGCCAAAGGTGTTGAACTTTTTTATTAATAAGAAAGGTTGAGGAATCAAGCACATAAAATCAAAGCCCCTTGTTTGTGGAAGAGAGAAGAAATACTCAAATCCCTATAGTTAGTGGGTGAAAGAAATTGAACAACATTATTTATTGTGTTTGGGAACTAAAGGAAAAGTTAGGGATATGCTCTTCACCTATTGGTGAACCAAATTCCTAAAAACTTGACCTTAATTCCATTTCCTTTCTTTACATGAACATGCTAGAACATTAGTGGGCTCACCTTCCAAGTTTGCCTTAACGAGGCCGGTGAGAGGGACAACCCAAAGTGGGATATGCTCACTTCTGCTGTGGGAATCCAACCCACTATAAAACAAAATGCATACATCCTTAATGGGGTGTGTGACAAATGAATTTTAATTTTTTTAAACTTTCTCTAGTAGTCCTCACAGATTGTGCCAAATCGTACTTTTGTGTGTGTGGGAAGCCCCTTAACATACTTGGGGGATGAAAGTTTAAGATCTATTTGAACGGAATCTACATTAAATCCTTGATAAAATAGAAAGACCACCTTTTAGAGCCATGTTTACGAACCAAATCTTGTGCTAGGTAGGTGCTTGAAGTGTCTTTTTGTGCAAAACCCATGACAACGTTCTTCAAATCAAACATTTTGTGTTAAGTGGGTAAAAAGAGACAAGTGAATGTGTGATTGTTGTGTTTGAAATACATAAACAAGTGAGACAGATATCCATTGAAAATTCATCTTATATTTTTAATCTCTTCAATTTAAAATCAACAATTCTCGAACCAAGGATCATTCCAAATCAAACCCTTATTGGATGTCAGTTTTCACGTGGTCCCACACATATACTAGAGTATCTTTACAAGGAGATAGCACCCTTGTTGCAAATGAAGGACATGAATACCAAAGTCTTTTCAAAGGCCCTAATCAAGAAGAAATTTTCCCAAACTTGTTTGACCAAAGACTTGGAGAAATGGATAGGAATTCAGCTTATCATAATTACCAACCAGGAGGGAATAATCAAAACATCAATAATGCCAATCATAATCCCAAAGAAACACTTGAAGAAAAGTTTAGGAGAGCAACCCAAGATCAGGAATTCCCAGAGGTCATGGAGAAATTAATAGATAAGGATAGGGAGAAGTTCTTCCTAAACCTAGTTGAAGTAGGAGTAAAGCTTCCCTACGATTTTGATATTGACCAACTCAAGAAAGACCAATAGCAAGATGACCCTATGAATGTTATGAATAGGTAGATAAATGCCTTCCAAGAATAAATTGATACCATGAAAAAGGAAGCTGAACCTAAAGCCTTTTCCATCAAAGCTTTGTGTCCTTTCCCTTTCGACAAAAGCTTAGTTATGGTATCCTTTCCTTTCAATACCATTTTTCCTAAATATGATAAGTATATGGGTAAAACAGACCCACAGGATCACTTAAGGGTGTTTTGTGCCCTAAGAAATGCATAATGACACATACCTAATGAGACTCTTTCCTAGGAGTTTAGGAGGTTCTGCCATGGAGTGGTTCTGAAAACTACCCCCAGGAATAAAGACCTTTGAGGAGTTAGCCTCCAAGTTCATAACCCATTATTCTTATAACATTGAGCACGAAATTACAATGCTCAAGTTGTGTGATACCAAACAGAAATATGGAGAGTCCTTCCTAGGATTCCCACAAAGGTGGAGGACCATTTTCGCAAGGTATCCACGAAGTATCCCCGAGAAAGAAAAGATGGAGATCTTCACCAATAATTTGGCCATAGAAATGAATTATAGATTACAACTCCAATGTCCCCCAACATTTGAAAAACTCATCGAAAATGGGATCAAGATTGAGGAGGTATTAGTCAAAAGAGGTGAAATAAAATTATTTAAAGATAACAAATCCAATAACACCACCAACAACAACAACAATAATTATGTGCCTAAATATTTGACTAATCAAGGGTCCAATAATTACAATGATAAATCTAAATCATGGATAAAGAATAACAATAAAAACCTTGTGAATGATGGAGTTGTGGAGGCCCACAACTTGAAGGCAACCCCTTTTACCTTCTCATATGGAGCTAATTCTTCAAATAATGTCAATCAATCAAATAAAGCTCCATTTAATTCCAATAATGCCAATAACAATTCCAACAATTTCAACAATAATGCCAATAATCCTAATGGAATAAGTCCAAATCTTTTTTCTCCAATTGTAACAAAAGAAAATTCACCTATTTAGGTGAACCTTTGGAGAATGCATTAAGGACCTTGGTTTCCAACAAAGTCATCACATTACCCGATACGAAAGATTATGAACCCCAAGATAAACCTTATTGGTGGAATGACTCTCATAATTGTGAATATCATCAAAATAGAGGCCATCCAACCAATGAATGCATGAGATTGAAACGCTTGGTGCAAGACTTAATAGATAATGGGACCATCAAAATTGAAGGACCTCAAAACAATGAGGACCACATAGATTTCAAGAATCCCTTTTTGAATCATGAAAAGGGTGAGTCATCTAAGGCTAATCAAAATAAAAAAAGGAAATGAGAAAGTGAACTTTTCTCATACGTATGATAACATGACCAATACTTTAAGAGAAGAAGATAATACTATAAATGTTGTCATAGTAAAGAAAAATCCAAGAGAAGCATCATCAAATGTTGTCACTAGGGGGCAAGCATAAAAAATTATTCTACCTACTAATGCTCCTAAAGTGGTGATATCAAATCAAGCTTCAACCTCATCATCGAAACAATACAACTTGGTTGATCAATTACAAAGAACTCCCGCTCAAATCTCTATCTTGGAGTTACTCAAATTATCACCAATCCATAAAGACATTTTGGAGAAAGCTTTATTGGATACCAATGTGCCTCTAGACTTGGAGGTAGACAAATTCCAAAATATGGTGGGGCACCTCATTGCACCCCATTGCCTATCATTTTTCGAACAAGATGACATGTCTCTTAATCATCCCCAAAATCTACCCTTACACATAGAAGTGTTGATTCACAAGCATAGGGTGAAAAGAGTCCTTATAGATGGAGGAGCCGGCCTAAACATTTGTACCCTTAGCCTAGTAAAAGCCCTAGGATTTTTTGAGGAGGCTATTGACCCTAAGAAAAAGATAACCATAAAAGCCTACGATGATGAAGAAAGAGCTTCAAAAGGAGTCATAGTGTTACCCATAAGAGTTGGCCCTATGCAAAAAGAGACCATATGCTAAGTGTTGGACCTAAAATTGACTTACAATATTTACTAGGAAGGCCATGGATTCATGAGATGCAAGCCGTGCCGTCTACTTATCATCAATGCCTAAAGTTCCCTTATCTAGGACAAGAGATAATGGTAAGTGGGGATCTAAACCCATTCCAATATTGTAATAATGTCAAGCCTATTAATGAATCCTTACTCTCACATAATGCAGAAGGGTCTATACCTAATCAAATGGAGCAAGGTCAAAGTTCTAAGGACATCCCTTTGTTGAAAGGAAAAGAAAAGATGGAAGAAGAGGTTGTTATTAAAGATACATCAAAACTCATTAACCTAGCTACATCAACTAAAGGAAATGAGAAGGTTAATGAGGATAACATTATTGAAGAACTAAAGGAAGACCATACCAAAACTATCCAAGTGTACACTAAAGAGGCCCATTATAAAAAGATGGACCAAATGATGAAGAATTTTGACAAGCAATGCAAGATAAAGCAAAAAGGCATAGGTGAGTACTCCTTATCTATGATGTACTTACCTTTATCACCCAAATCCTTTGGAAGACCCTCAAATCTACCCCATAGATATAATGATAACTTTGTGAGGGAAATTACATCATCCGCCATGGATGAAGAAGAAAATGAGATCCTAAATTGGTTATATAAAGATGAAGAATCAAGTACACATGTTAAACATATTCAAAATGTAACCATTCCCACACATCAATATGGGAAAGGGTTCTTAATCATGAAAAAGATGGGGTACAAAGGTCAAGGACCTTTAGGCACAAGGAATGAAGGACTTGTTGAACCAATAGAAAGTACATGGTGAGATACCAAGGAGAAAACATGATTAGGGTATCTTGAGGAAGGATACACTCAAAAACATTATCCTGAACTTCATAGCCAAATATTACAATTATAATCTCATAGTGATGAGGATTCTAATGAATGGGAATGGGAGAGCTTATCAGATGAGTCATGCCATGATAAGGGTATTGATGTTATTCATACCTATGCTTCTACCAAAGATAAAGGACCAATAGCAGAATCAAGTTCAAATCAAGCATCTAGTTCTAGTCAAGTGATCTTAAATGATGTACCGAGCATAGAAATAGAGATAAATCAATAGGTAGGTGAACCATACATTCCTTCATGGAGACCTACTATGGAAGAATCAAATGTTAGGTTTAATCCACACAAGTTTTATCCAACAGAAACCCTAGAGTAGTCTAGTGAGGAGGACTTTGATCCTTCTTCTTTAGAACATTTAGAGGAAGCCCATGTCAAAGACTTTCAAGATACAATGTATGAACCATCCAATAATGAGATATATACCTTAAATCTAATTGAAACAAACCTAAGTATTGACCCATTAACCCTCATACACTCAGAATTAATCAAATGGAATTCCATTGAACCGACTACCCTTCCAATCTTCTTAAATGACAACATGGTGTCCCAATACCTTAACGTAGTTGAACCTTCTTCTATCAGAGAATATCAAGAAGAATTGATCAAAGGGAGCATCCAAACTTTCAATCTGAGAAAAAATGAAAAAAATAGAAAAAGAAAAGAATCAAGTGTTGAAAACCACGTTGTGGCAACATTAGATCAAGAAAAAAATAAATAAATAAATAAAGGATGTTTCCAAAGGTGAAAACCCAACTGATAAGGAAGGGAGTTTGGATGCTCTACCAGAACATTATGAAGAAAGATCTCTAATCTTAATTGAGCCAACATAAAAGATAAATATTAGGTTAGAAACAGAACCAAAGTTCATCCACCTAGCGGCATCACTATCTGGCGAAGAAAGAACAGAATTCATTAAGTTCTTTAAGGAAAAAAAAGTCAACTTCACATGGTCTTATGATGATATGCCAAGTTTAGACCCAAATCTGATAATGCATCATCTAAATATCAAGGAAGGAGCCAAATCTGTTAAGAAAAAGCTAAGGAAGATGCATCCTCATATAACGCTACTTGTCAAAGTGGAGTTAGAGAAATTATTGAAAGTAGGATTTATAAGGGCCATTGATTATGCACAATGGATCTCAAATATAGTGCCAATATCAAAAGTAGACAAATCCATCAAAATCTGCACGAATTTTAGAGACTTAAACTTGGCATGTCCTAAGGACAATTTCCCACTTCCCAGTATTGATGCCATTGTGGACCTAACAGAAGGAAATTATATGGTCTCACTCATGGATGGATTTAGTGGATATAATTAGATAAAGATAGCACCAAAAGACCAAGATAAAACTACCTTTACATGTGCATGGGGTACCTTTTGTTGGAACGTCATGCCTTTTGGCTTAAAGAATGCAGGAGCGACCTATCAAAGAGAAATGACTACAATATTTAATGATATGATGCATAAGTTCATGGAGCATTACATGGATGATATATTAGCCAAATCTCACTCAAGAAAAGAGCACCTACAAATTTTGGCAAATTTTTTTGAAAGGCTAGAAGAATTCAAAGTGAGACTTAATCCAAAGAAATGTGCATTTGGAGTCCAATTCGGCAAACTACTAGGCTATATAGTATCTACAAAGGGAATAGAAGTGGATCCCACTAAAGTAAAGGCTATAATGGAAATGGAAACACCTAAAAACATTAGTCAAATGAGATCTTTACAAGGAAGGATCCAATCCATTAGGAGATTTATCCCCCAACTAGTGGAAAAATGTCATAATTTCACCCAACTTTTGCATAAAGATACAATTTTCAAATGGGATGAAAAATTTGAAGAAGCCTTTAATATATTGAAGAAATATATCATGAAACCACCAATCTTGATGCCACCTATCAAAGGCAAGCCCTTGATCCTATGCATTTTAGCAACGAAGAATTCATTGGGGGCACTTTTAGCACAAGAGGATGAAACAGGAAAAGAAAAGGCAATTTACTACATAAGTAGAACCTTGGTCAAATACGAGCTTAATTATACATTCATAGAAAGGGCATGTTTGGCCATAGTTTTTTCTTCCCAAAAATTACGCCATTATATTCTAGCCCATAAGATAAGGCTCATCACCAAAATTGACCCTTTGAAGTATCTACTTAGTAAAACAACATTGAATGGAAGGCTAGCAAAATGGGTGATGGTACTAAGTGAACTCGACATAGAATATGTTGATAGAAAATCAATCAAAGGACAAGTCATTTCTGACCAATTAGAAAAAGCACCACTTCGAGATGATCATCCCATCCAAGTGGAATTCCTAGATTCAGAGATTGTGAATGTGGAGGCAAAAACATGGCAATTATATTTTGATGGTTCCTACACTCATCATGGATCAGGAGTAAGCATACTTCTAATCACTCCTCAAGGCTCTACTATCCCTAAGTCTTACAAATTTCTATTTCCATGCACCAATAATATACCAGAATATGAAGCCTTGGTTATTGGAATCGAGTTCGCATTAGAATGGAAAGTAATATAACTAAAGGTTTATGGAGATTCACAATTAGTCATTAATCAAGTCAATGAAGAAAATCATACGAAAGATGACAAATTGGTACCCTATAAAAACATGGTGGATAATCTTAAGAAGTATTTTATACTTATTACATTTGAGCAAGTGCCAAGAGAAAAGAACAAAGTAGTGGATGCAATGGAAACTTTGGCTTCACTTCTACAAATGCCTGATCAAAGTGCCAGATATGAATTCCTAGTAGAAGAAGTGGATCAACCCACGTTTGACCCTACCCACCCTTACACCATTTTCTTGCTAACTACAAATGAATCACCTTGGTATGGAACAATTTACACTTACTTGAAAGATCAAATCCTTCCCATAAACCAAACCAGGAATCAAAAGAAAAGCTTCATTCGCCAAGCCGCCTGATACACTATAGTTTCTGAAACATTGTATCGAAAAAGTCTAGACGGAATGCTCCTTAGATGTTTAGAAGAAGAAGAATCAAACTTAGCCTTACGAGAAATCCATGAAGGAATTTGTGGGTCACACTCGAACAGATTAACCTTAGCTAAGAAACTTCTTAGGATAGGATATTTTTGGCCTACGATGGAGAATGACACTTATAACTTTGCCAAAACTTGTAGAAAGTTTCAATTCCATGGAAACTTGATACATGTGCCCGCACAAGAGCTTCATCTGATGACAAAACCTTGGCCATTCTATCAATGGGGTCTAGACTTAATAGGCATGATTTATCCACCATCCTCGAATGGACATAAATTTATCATCACAACAACATAACACTTTACCAAGTGGGTGGAAGCTGTACCCTTATCAATTGCAATAGGAAAGTAGATATTGTTGTTTATCCTCAATCATATTATTTGTAGATATGGCATACCTCATTCTATCATAACGGATAATGCCAAGCATTTCAAAAATAAAGACCTAAGGGAATTATGTAATAATTTTCACATGGTTCATCATTCTTCTTCAATCTATTACCCTCAAGGTAATGGACAAGTCGAAGAAACAAATAAAAATATCTTGAAGATTTTGAAGAGAACGGCGGACAATTCAGGTAGAGATTGGCACAACAAGATAAACCCGACCTTATGGGCTTATAGAACAAGCATAAGAACACCAACAAGAGCTACACCTTTTTCCTTAGTCTTTGGAGCAGAAGCAGTTTTTCCTTTGAAGGTAGAACTCCCATCTTTGAGGATATCTATGCATGGTTTAATAAATGAGGAAGACTATAGGGTTTCTAGGCTACAAGAACTAGAACTCTTGGATGAGAAACAAAAGCAAGCATTTGACCATTTGAAGGTGTACCAAACTAGAATGTCAAGGAATTACAATAAGACATTTCAAATAGGTGACCTAGTTTTGCGAGAGAATCCCAAGAATCAAGCAGAAAGAGAAAAGAAAGGAAAATGGGAAGCAAACTGGTTAGGACCATTTATCATTGTTGAAAATTTTGGGACCGGCACCTACAAATTAGCAGATTGTGATGGAGAGGAACTACAAGAACCTATCAATAGCATACATCTAAAGAGGTTATATACATAAGGTAGAGGAAAGAGTATAAAGAGTATCAGATGGAGAGCATCATATTTATTGTACATAGTCAAAAGAGATCCTAAAAATACCAAAAACATTTGAAAAATAGAAAAGAGCAAACAAATTGAAAAGTAGAAAAGATAAAAAATAGTGGAAAATTGAGCATGAAGAAAGTAAAAAAATTCATATATGATCCTCAAAAAGATGTTGTCTTGGTGAAAACCTAGAAAATAGGCACCTTGATGATATGAAAAAAAATTGAAAAAGAGAAAAATACAAAAAAAAAATCAAAAAAAGAGAAAAAGTGTTTTGGTGAAAACCTAGCAAATAGGCACCTTGGTAGCAAAAAAAGAGAAAAGCTTTAAAAATAGAAAAAAGAGCAAGATCTATTCAATCAGTGAAAACTTGGTAAACAGGTGCCATTGAAAGTCCAATTCAGTCGCATACCTAGAAGGTCACCTTGTAAATATTGCATTCACTAGCATTTGTATATATTGCATAATAAAACTCCATAGTTGCATTTGCAAGTACCTCAAGATTTTGGTCACTTAATATGAAAATTGTCCTAAGTCCCACAAATGAAATTATTTCACATTGGGGGCAATCTACTAAAATGGAGAAAGGATTCATCAAAGAAATATTTATTCAATCAAGGAATCAATTCATCAAATTCGAAAGAGGAACACTTAATCAAATCTACATTCCAATCCAATTTGAGCCAAAACGCAAAATTTGATCCAAGATCTCACATGACCTTATCTTTATCAGGATTAAAAGTATGAAATGGATGGAACTACACTTGACATATGGATTTGAAAAACATTGCAAGAAATTTTTCTAAGTGTTGACTCAATTGATGAAATCATGTCTTTCTAGCGAATCGATGAAAGTTTTAAACTAGACAAGCTATGATGAAAGGATGATATTTTTGTTGATTTCTAAATGACTGTCTTTAAATTCAAAGTTTTAAATCATGTATTATTTGTCTAAGGACGTAATCGTCAAATAATCATTAAGGACTTGTACATAGGATAAAACTAAGATTTCTGCTTGTTTACACAAAAGGATACCTTGGTTATTTTGATCTTCAATATCATAATACCAACATCCACTTGCAACATAGAATTTGACAAAATTGGTATTCACACTCTCATGATTGGTTTCAATTAGTGATAGTCATACTAAAGAGAGATGGGAAAGAAAATAAAGAGTAGCAAAAAGTATGCATATCATCATAGTTGAACTAGTGATGGTTGTACTAAAACAGGATCCAAAAAATACTCAATGATGATTATAAGCTCCAAATTTTGAATAATGACAGTTAGCTGCATTCATCTTAGATTAAGTGCATTGTATATATTGTTTTGCCTTTCTTATCTTAATTTTCAAGAGGAAAATAAAAAGGGGTGTACTTAAGTAAAAAATCAAAAGATCATCAAAAACAACTATATAGGATCGAGTGTGTTGGAAATAAAAAAACAAATCAGAAAAACAAAGTGCATTTCATTAGTTCACTTGCATTACATTAAGGTCATTTTTAAGTTGCATATGTTTAGATATCTTCAACATTTGAATTATTAGGTGCATTGCATTAAGGCATTATCATTACATTGCATTTATCTCATTTAAGGTGCATTACACTAAGTGCATTGCATTAGATAGAAATCATTACATCCATTAAGGTCATTCAACATTAAATACATATCATACATGATAGTAACATTCATGCATATTACATATATCATTAAAAGCTCATGAATTATGGCATAGATACATTACATTTACAAATCAAAAGAAATGAATTCATTAGATTCATTATCCATCTATTATCCATTGCATACATCAATATCCTAAAGTAATACCATTGTACATTGCATCCATCTATTCTATGTCATACATAAGACAAAATATTTAACCATCATTAGGACATATGCATACATTGAAAAATTGCATTCTAAAAAGCATAAAAAAAAGCATATAGAATCATATAGAGCTGCATATCATGTAAAACATTTGAAAAAAAAAGAGATCCAACACATAAAGACATCATATATAGTCAAATCTATCAAAGAAAGTATCAGAGTCCATCATACCATCATCATGAAGGAACACAATATCAAAGTCTATAACATGATCATAAAAGAAATATCCAAAGATCAATGTCCATTAGCTATCAAAGTATTAACATAAATAACATCAATCAATCAAAAATGATACAACAAAGGTCCAATGTCTCGATCATAGCAACATAAAGGAGATCATATATCATCAAAGTGCAAGTAAAACAATGAAAATATCTCATGAGAAATCAACTGATAGAGTCACCAGGACCATCAGTACTGTCACGATCAGGAGCACTATCAGGAGGCCGACTGGAACTAGCTTGTAACCCATGCTAACTCATAACAACCATAAAAGTCTACATCATTGAGATCATCTGTGAAAGATGCTGCTGAATGGATGATATCCGGGTCTGCAAAGATGCAACATCTAATGCTGAGGCTAGTCCATGACCCTATATGACAGAAGACTGTGGAGGAGAAACATAAGAAGATGGCATCGCCGAAGAAGAAGGATCACCCAAAGATGGAACAAACTGAGAAGATGAAGGATGTGATGATGATGAAGGCATGGAAGCTGAAACATAACCAGAAGTAGAAGAAGCTACTTGAACCACATGAACAATCAGAGGAATCACTTTCTGAGCAGAGGACCTTGTACCTGATCAAGTAATACCTATGCAACACCTACATCCATCTCCCTCTGGCACCTAGCCCTAGGCCTATCAACTGGATCTCTAGCCACCTAATGTAAAACCCAGTCAACTCATTGATCTCTAGCTTGATCATCACCCCTAGGAGGAATCAGAGCAACAACTATCACTGGCATCTGTAATCTACTTGCTCTAGCTCTGTAATGACCCTATCATCCACGCTGACTGTTGATCCTACCATGACTACCACCTCCATCATCATCATCATCATCATCATCATCATCATCATCATCACCACCATCTCCACTAGCACCATCACCACCACCATCATCCCCATCTGATAACTCCTAAATGGTGGGAATCCTCTCGGCAGGATCTGTAAACCTAGGAAAAGGATACCAATGTAACCAGGCACCATACTCATCAGTAATACCGACATCCATGATATGTGACCTAGGAGCCCGAGGATGAATCCCAATCTCTCATATCTCTCAGATAGTTGTACCAAAGTCAACACAAGGGCCCCGTAATGACCTCTCAGCCTACACACAAGCATACATAGCTATGCCCTGTGGCATATCCTAAACACGCCCATACTGATAGAAAAAATGGTGAAAGAAGAATCTCTTGATAAAAAATGTGGAATGAACGATCATCCAACAAGGACAAAACATATTAGGAAGCTCACCGTCATCCTCTGGCCAAGCCTCACATGTGAGATAAGGTCTCCACACAACAGTATCCAAGTCATCAATCTGACGACGCCAGTAATCTAGCTTACCCATATGGGTCTGGATAATGATACCACTGTACATCCAAGCAAAAGGCCAACTTGGTTGATGATCTCATGTTGTCATAGGATGTGACATTGTGATATGCTCCCAAGTCCAAAGGTGTAATAAAATGGCTCCAACATTCAAAGTGGTAGAATGTCTATACACAACAGTGTGCAACTCATGATATAACTAGGCAAATACACAGGAACCCTAGTCAAACTGACGAGGCTCTGCCATCAAATCCTCCAAGATGGGACCCCAACCAACAAAAAATTCATGTCCATGCCTATCAAGAAGCAAGAAACGACCGACCAGAGTACCCAAAACAATAGGTAACACAGGGAATGAAATGAACTAAGCCTACTGGATATGTTGATCACCAATGGAAGCATCATCGAAGACTCATCGACATGGTGAGCCATCATAGACAGTATCATAGTAAACAAGCTCCCCTCAGGTAGGCAATCATAGAATGCAATAGACATCCTTAGGCGTGATGGTCATCTCCCCCATGGGAAGATGAAAGGTGTTATGGTCTAAGTGCCAATGCTCAACCATAGTAGTAATAAGACCTCAATTCATGTGAAATCAAGGAAGATAGAGAAGAAAGGACAAACCACACTGAGCAATGTGATGATGGTCGACATCACTCAAATCAGGTATCATATCCCAGGACAAAGGATATGAACCACAGATATGTAAAGACCCAAGATCCTCCTACAAAAAGCAAGTTCAAACACATCAGAATTGAAATCAAAAATTATGGGATTATTCTAAGTCAATCAAAAATTTATAAATCTATCCAACCACAATCAAATTTCGTGTTTCTACTTAGATAGAATGAAAATTTTATCATCACCCATTATCTGAATCTAGATTGACAGATGATATCCTAACTATAATTGATTCCTAACTGACACATCACAACTTGTTATAAAATATCAAGATGGGGAACGTAACCTATCAAATGATCAACAACGTTGAAAGAAATGCAATTTGGACTTAATAAAAAATTCAAAATTTTGCAAAGTAAAAGTGTTGTTTCATGGTGCAAAAGTGAAAAAAATCAAAAGCCCTGTTTAAAGGTGTGAAAGTGCTTATTAATGTTTTAAAAGAGGCAAACTAATCAAAAGTTCCCAAAAAGATAGCGGAAGCGCTCCTAAAAATTATAAAAGTGCGAAAATGGGCAAAAGCGCACATTAACATGGTAAAAGCGGAGAAGGGCTTCAAATTAGCAAGCAAAAGCGCTCATCTGATTCTCGGAAGCACACATTAAAAGTGTGGAAGCTCACTTTCAAAGGTGAAAGCATCCTTAAAAGAGGCAAAAGCGCCCATTCAAGGAAAAAAGAGAAAAAAAGGGCTAATTACCAAGAAAAATTGGGAAAAAATTGAAATAAATGTATAAACAAAAAAAAAATCAAGAGGTACATGGACTCACCGGAGGTCTTGAGCTAGGAAGACGCTAATACTGGTGACATTTCTTGAACCAATGTTCGTGAAGAGGGACAAACATCGTGAAAAGACAAAAGAGTCAGAGAGGGTAAAAGTCAAAAGTGGAGGTAGAAATGAATAGTAAAAAGGGATTTTTACCCCTTTTTATAGCTTTTTGACCTAAAAGAGTTGATTTTGACCTAAGAGAGGACCTTTTTATTAAAATTAACCTAATAAATTGACTTTATCATCAAATCAGTTAACGCAAGGGCATTTGAAATCAAACGGACCAAACATCGATATCGAAAATAAAATCAAAATTTGCTAATAAAATTGAAATAAATCAACATCAAATTTATCAAAATCATTGAGATTATCAAACAACGATAAAATTTTCTTTCATTTCTGAGGGGGCATACCATTGGAAATATCAAACATCAGCAACATCATCAAGATTCGAGAGACCGATCATTAAATCAAAGCGAAAGCTTTTATCAGGAATTTTTTCATAATCAATTGAATGGGGCATCGCATCAAGATCAATCATCAAATCAGGTATTGCATCAGAATCTTTCATCATAATCTTTCATCAGAATCAAACATTATATCAAGGATTCATCAACAAAAAGATCATCAGAACGACCATCAAATCATGATCATCAGAACCACATCAATTGAGAGTTTCATATCAATCAAAATCTACATCAATTTCGTATCAGATATCAAAGATCGACCATCAATAAATTAGGACCTATCATCAGCAAGATTAGAGTATTCTTTGAATCGACATGCTTAGCATGTCAACTCAAAGAGGGGTATTTGTAATCACCTAAAAATGGACAAAGACAATTCAACGATAAATCAAGTCAAATCAAAGTAAATCAAGGACAAAATTGAAGTAATTGAATCCAAATGAGCATTTAGCCAAAAATTAAAATCAAGTCTTAATTCAAGATTAATCAAAATTGAGAGCATTTTAATCAAGTGCAATAAAATCAAAGTGCAAATAAATCAATTAATTGTATAGTTTTGAATTAAATCAAATTCAACCCATTCAAGGGGTACATGGCTAAAATAATTCAATTAAATCAATCAATAAATCTTAATTACTCTCAACAACCCAAAAGGAGAGGAAATTCAATCAACCAATGAGATTTAAGGAAAGACATTCACATGGATCAAGCCAAATTCAATCTCAATCACTCAAAGTGAAAGAGAATCTTGTCCATTGATCTTTTCTACTTGTCCCAAGCTTTGAGGACACAAACTTTGCATTGTCTTCAAAGGGTGGAACCAAGGACTCAACCAAGGCTTAATCATGATCAACTCTACTACACCCCCTACCATTGGAAAAATCTATAAAAGGAAGACCAAATTCCTGCATAATTCATAACCACACATATGAGAATTGCATTGAACCTCTTGCAATTTAAGTTTAGAAAGGCAATTTAGATTTAATTGAGCATTTGGAATTGAACAATTAGCTTTAGCTTTAATCATTTATCTTTCTCATTCTAGGACTATCATTAATGGGAGCTTGCTGAGAGCTTTGCATTAACATTTCTTAGTTAGAGAACCATAAGATGCTTAATTGTCAATTTCTAGCTTAAATAGATTGCTATCTTGTGGTTTATTTAGTTTTTATATCAATTATTGTCAATACTAATTCTATGAAGATACTTTCCCTGGTATACATGATCAATTAAAATCTAAGAAAATGATGCAGGACCATCCAGGGGTAAGAGCAATCTTTCATCACCCAAAATATTATCTAGTTTTCAATAAGGGGTATCTTTAGATAGGGTTACTATTTTTAGTAGGTTGTTCATTCGAGCATAGACTGTTCCAATTTCTTCCTTGGAGGTTCATTTTGGATATATTAGCCTGTTGGTAAACTTTCATGGCAAGATCAAGTCTGGTTTTGAAGTTATTGCATTTTTTATTTTGGTGGGGTGGTACAAAAATGTTGAACTCAGTTTTGAAGGCATTATAGGATCCAAAAAGGAGTTAAACTTTTTTCAGTAGGCACTTTTCTATCTTAGGGCATAGAGCACTTCGTGGGATTTCCAAAATGGGGTTAATAATAGCTAATCGACTTAATGGTTCACAAGTTATGGATTTTGGAAGTTGTGCCTTTAGGATGCTAGTTTCAATACAAAAGGGAGAGAGATAAAAGACACTTAAGGTGGGAAATTGAACCGCTAGGCACCAAAATAAGAAAATTTCACTTTCTAGAATATTATAAGGCAGTTAATTGTGCTACTTATATAGGGCTGAAGGGGAATTTTAGAGTTCAGTTCCAAAAGTGTAGATTGTGGTTATGTCTTACAAATTATTGTAATGAAAATGCCTATGTGGCTATCATGTTATTTTTCTAAATATTGTAATGCCATTTCATTGAAGATGCTAGAAATAAAGTAATTTTGTTCTTTCCATTAGTTTGTTCTTGCAATTTCCTTTTTATTTTCATGTTGTGTTGCACGTGTGTTTGGCTAAATAAGGGGAGCACTCTTCATCAAGTGGTATTAGAGAAGAAGTTTATAAGAGTGTAGATAGATCACCAAACATAAGGTAGTTTGCACTAGGACTATGGTTGTGAGTCTGAGAGATAAGTACAAAAAATGCCTCCATGAAGGAATCATTATGGAAGAGTTATAGGTGTGACAAAAAAGGGTTTTAGAGCCCGCTAAAGGCAAGTGCAAGCACTGCAAGAGGAGATGCATAGAGGAACTGATATTAGGGAAAGAAATGTGAGTGAGGATGAATCTAAAGAAGAAGGACAATTTGAAGAAGAGAAATAAATGGTTAGGGATCCTGATGAAGCTAGGTTTTTGAGAGCCATTTCCAAGATTGGAAAGAGAGAAAATATTGAAGTTTCTCCATTTTTTGGAAATCTTAATCCACAAGAGTTGATCAATTGGATCAATGATATGGAGGAGTACTTTGATCTTGAGGAAATAGATGATCTTGAGAGGGTCAAGTTTTCAAAGACCAAGTTGAAAGGTCATGTGGTAAAATTTGGTGGAAAGAGGTTCAACTAGAGAGAAATAGAAGAAGGAATGAGAATACAACAAAGTGAGATCAGATGGTAGACAAACTGAAGAGATAGTTCATTCCTATTGACTATGAGCTTGATTTACTAAAGAAAATGCAAGGGTTGAACCAAGTAGGAAAATCTATCCAGGAGTATAAAAAGGAGCTTTATCGAGTTCTTATCACAATAGGTCATTCTTAAGCTACCAAGGAGAAGGTTTACCATTACATAAATGGGTTAAGTATGAGTATTCAAGAAGAGTTAGTAATGGTAATAATGTTTACCATTGAAGATGCATATCAATTTTCTTTAAAGGTATAAGAAAAACTAAACAAGAAGTTTGAGGGAAGAAAAATTAGAATAGGTCATGATGGAAAGCTTTGTGGACGGTCCGATGGAGGATGAAATGAAGATCAGAGGAAGAATGACGACTCTAGTAGAAGTCAGAATTAGAGGGGAAATAATCCCTATCATCCTCACAATCAAAATAACATAGATTAGAGAGGAAGAGGAAGAGGAAGGGGGAAAGGACCAAGAAGAGGAAGAGGGAAAGGACTAGGAAGAGGAGGTTTTCATGGGACATGTTTCCATTACAGAGAATGAGGACATGGAGCTTATGAGTGCCTTCAGCATTGAGAGAGAACAAATAGAAGAACATACACTAGTGCATGAGTTGTACATGTAGATGAATATTCCAAGTCATCACATTATGAAGATGCTCAAAGAGGAGAGGTCCTTTTCACTAGAAGAGCTTTGTTAAATGATGAGAAGGAACCTAAGAAAATGAAGAATTTATTTTGTACAAGGTGTTTAAGTGTAATGGTAAATTATGCAATGTCATTGTTGATAGTGTTAGTACTGATAACCTTGTTTAAAAGGAAATAGTTGATAAATTGAAGTTAGAGAGAAGAAAGCATTTGAATCCCTATCATATTTCTTGGTTGCAGAAGGATCATAGGGCTTTGGTCAATGAACAATGCCTAGTAAAGTTCAAAATTGGAAACTATCATGATGAGATATTATGAGATATTATTCCTATGGATGTTTGTCATTTGTTATTAGGGAGACCATGGGAATTTTATCAACATGCAATACATGATGGTTATGTAAATACCTATTCTTTAATAAAGGATGGAGCCTGACACAAGCTGAAGCCATTGAAGGAATCAAAGGCAAATGTATGTAGTAATGCAAGAATATATTTAGCTGATAGAAGGAAGTTTCTAGAAGGCATGAAGCATGAGAACATATGTTTTTATTTAAAATTCCAAGAGTTGATAAAGAGGAAGTAGAGGATGTACCTATGGAAGTTGTAGATTTGTTTGATGAGTTTTTATAGGATATTGTATTTGATAATGTACTTGATGGATTCCCACCAATAAGAAATATTAGTCATGAAATGGACTTGGTTTTTTAAGCCAATTTTTTGAAGAAGACAACCCATAGGATGACTCCAACAAAGAGTGAAGAATTGAATAGAAAAATGCACAACTTCCCAGTAGAGTTGCCAATATGTTGGTTCCCAAATCAACATATTGGAATGTTCTCAAAGTATGTCAAGCTTTGTCTTCAAACTCTCCAAGTGACTTGGCCAACTAACGAGATCAACTAAATTATGGTTGAATTCCCCTACTCTTTAGGCTCTATAGGACCTAGGTGGGTAGACCTATTCTCCAACTATATCTCCAAGTTGAAGCTTTTTATTCTACATTGTTCTATCTTTCTTCTACTTCTATCCTATATCTCAGAATGACATGAGTTCCTGAAATAGACTAAGGTGTTTCTGATTACTTGACTGCTTCTAATTTCCTTATCTTACCTCTTCTACTCTATCTTCCTTCTCTTTCCTCTCTACCGATGATTACTACTACAATTATCTAATTTACTTCTATTTGTGCTGTAGACACTCAAAAATGGACAAGTGCTTGAAAATCAATAAAATGGCTCAAAATCATCAAAATGCACTAATTCAATAAAAAAGGGAGAAAATCATTAAGATGGACATTTAATAAATAAAAATTAGACAAAATCAATAAAATTAAAAGACAAATCAAATAATGATGTTAAATAATTAAATCAAAGCTTAAAGGGGTAAAAAGCACTACATAATTGATTTTAATCAATTAGTTATATAGTTGTTTAAATAAAAAATCAAAATGAACCTATTACCCTTACATGGCTAAATTTAATTAATTAATTGAATTTAATAATTCCTAATATCTTTCAACAAAGTTGACCAACCAATGAGAATTGAGGACAAAAAGACATAAATCACTCAAAAAGGATGAATCTCAATCACTCATTCTAAAGTTTCAATCTCATCCACTCAATCTTGTCCTTTTGTCCAAAGCTTTGAGACAAACCTTTAAATTGTCCCCCCATTTATGAACAAAGAAAAGTATTTGACTCAACCAAGGGTTAATCATGATTACTTCACTCCACCCCCTACCCTTGGGAATTTACTATAAATATGAAGCATTTTGAGAGCAATTCTCATCTTAGAAATTCATTTGCAAAGCATTGTTATTATAGGCAATTGAAGAGCATTCTAAGAGCATTTAGAGCAATTTGCATATCTTTGTATCAATTTGAGCTAGAATAATCATTGTAGAAGCATTGTAGCAGCATACATTCTCATTTTAGAAGTGTCACTAGTGGAGATTGAGCTGAGAGCTTCACTTACCACATCTTTCTAGAGAACCATGAGATGCTATAGATCTTAGTTTCAATTTTAATTAGATTTGCATTGTATTTACTTTGAGTTGTTACTAATTTGATCTTAATTTCATGAAGGTGATTATCATCATCATACAAATGGCTCCCACCGTGGGGCCCTAGGCCTCATTTTATCATTTTGATCATATATTGCATGCTTGTATTGTCACTTTTCTGTGAATATTTTGTAGAAAATAGGTAAAGTCACGTGTACAAAAGATTCACTTAGGCTTACAGTCATTCTGATGACACTTACGATCTCTATTTTGACACCTTTTAGCTAAGGACTTACGCCTAGCCTATCACTTCTATTCTATCTTAATTTCTTTGCAGTCGCCTACAAATTAGAAGCTCACGCCTGCAAGATAAATCGTTCAGCCTTTTGTGCCTAAAGTCACACCTATGACTCAAGAAGTATTGCTTATCTTCTATCTATTATCACCTGTGATCAAGCTTTGCTCCACAATTTACCAAAATAGTCACGCTTTGTATCAGCTATTTTACGCTTACCATCGTTAAATTGTCACTTAAGATCAATCATTTTCTACAATTTTCAATTTGATTCACACTTTGCAATAAACTGTTTATGCCTGAGTAATTTTTAGTGTCGCCTATGTCATTGGAAAGTGTCGCTTGTTGTCATTAAAGTTACGCCTGCTAACAATTTGTTCATGCGTATTAGCTGGACAATGTTTCTTGTTGTCTATTGTCTTTATTTGCTGTTAAATTGATCAAATCATTTATCTAAATCTCTATTTGCATGATTTGACTATAAATGAGCAGGCACAGAAAGGTCCAGAAGCTTGAAAGTAGGTTTAATCAAGAAGGAAAGGTGTTAACAAAGAGGACCAAGAAGGAA
This sequence comes from Chamaecyparis obtusa, assembly GCA_027943335.1. Lineage (NCBI taxonomy): Eukaryota > Viridiplantae > Streptophyta > Pinopsida > Cupressales > Cupressaceae > Chamaecyparis > Chamaecyparis obtusa. The sequence goes on from BSBK01001785.1 coordinate 505,632, forward strand.
AACATTGCACACATTAAGGCTGTTCTTGAAACAACACAAGAGGAGGAAAATCAAGTATTCCAGAACTATCTTGCAATTATTGAAGCTTACAAAATGAAATTTGTTTCTCTCAATTGGATTTTTAGTCCTTAGTTCAAGTTTTTCTTTAAAAAATTGCAAATAAGGTGCCTAAAGTTCATACATGATTCTTTGCTTCATCAATTTCAATTTGGTTTCCCCTCATAGTGTTTGTTGGTGTTGACTAACTTGCTAGTGGACAAACATACTTGGAAGGAGCTATTTTCCAAGGTAAGATAAAAACAATGAAATCACTTAAAAATGCCCCTAACTTCGGTTAGCTACAAGGAAAAGGTAAGCCTCAACTAGTCAATATTTTCCCTTAGCTTGTGGCATTGATGCATTTTGAGAATCTAGTAATTAAGAAGGATTAAGGAATCAAACACATAAATCAAAGCCCCTTGTTTGTGGAAGAGAGTAGAAATACTCAAATCCCTATAGTTAGTGGGTGAAATCAATTGAACATTGCTAATTGTGTTTGGGGACTAAAGGAAGGGTTAGGGATATGCTCTTCACCATTCAGTGAACCAAATTCCCAAAAACTTGACCTTAATTCCATTTTCCTTTCTTTGAATGAACATGCTAGAGAATTAGTGGGCTCGCCTCCCAAGTTTTCCTTAACAAGGCTGGTGAGAGGGACAACCCAAAGTGGGATATGCTCACTTTTTCTGTAGGAATCCAACCCATTATAAAATGAAATGCATACATCCTTAATGGGGTGTGTGACAAACAACTTTTAAATTTTTTGAACTTCCTCTAGTAGTCCTCACAGATTGCGCCAAATCATATTTTTATTCATGTGGGAAGCCCCTTAACATACTTGGGGGATGAAAGTTTAAGATCTATTTGAATGGAATCCATAATAAATCCTTGATAAAGTAGCAAGACCACCTTTTAGAGTCAAAATGTTAAGAGCCAAATTTGACTTTAGGTAGGCTGCTTGGAATTCTTTCTTGTGTTATACTTGTGGAAACGATTGAGAATATACATACTAGAGTGTTTTAGGGACACGATGAAAAATTGATGTGTGTGTTGCGATTGTGTTCTATTTTCAAAAAAGAAAATTTCATAAGACCTGATCTTAAACGTTTAAAAAATTCAAAAATTTACAAATTGGTCAGCAAAGTGCCACCTGTGCACAAAACAATACCACCAATAAGAGGATAAGTCATGCCTGTGACTTTTATGAAAACACGTATCAATAGGGAAGTCACACCTATCACCTATTTAATCATTCCTGTTAAAACTAGAAAATCGCTTATCAATAGCAAAGTGTCGTTTGCATACTTGCAGTGTGCCGCCTAGTTCAATACCAATTCACACTTACAAACATTTCAGTCACATCTACACTCAGACTAGTGACACCCAGAAACACAAAAGGGAAAATAGAGAGTATTTACCAAGGGGGTTAGAAAAATTTGATCACATATTTAGATACCCTTTTCCATGTTCTTACTGTTCCAACATTCAACCTAGTCGTAAATCCTGTTCTACACAATTTTTTTAAAATTCTACAAGGATTTGATCATGGGCAATATTGAATCTTATTCTCCAAGGTTCATGCCTACTTTTACTAGATCCTACTATGTCAAGAAAACCTTACAAGAAGATGGGACTTATTTGAGGCAAGAGCTCCCTTAGCCAGGTGACGATTCTACCACTCTAAGAGTACCCCAAAAATCACCCGAACAAGAAGTGGAAGATAACATGATGTAATATGGTGGCTTGGGTAATAACATAAATAGTGGCATTGATCCAAACAACCAAGGTGATGCAAACAATGGAGGTATTGACACGAATAATCAAGGTAATACCAATAGTGGAGGGACAGATCAAAACACTCAAGGAATTGATACCACTCACCAAAGAAATAATACCGAACCAACTACCGATGATGCCACCGATGACAAAGTTGATGAAGCCATTCAGTGCCCCTATTTCATAAGACTCATAGAAAAAGAAATGGCAAGAGATAAAGAGAAGTATTTCATGGACCTATCCCAAGTAGGTCTTAAGCTTCCACGAGATTATGATGTGAATCGACTTAAACCACCCAAAGTTGAAGAGAGTACCATTGACATCATGAACAAGTAGTTTAAGATATTCCAAATGCAACTGGATACAATTAAGCAAAGTGGGGCTCCTAAACCCTTTTTCTATTGAAGCATTGTGTCCATTCCCGTTTGATAAAAGTCTAATAATGGCACCATTCCCGATCAATGTAGTGTTTCCCAAGTATGACAAGTATGAAGGAATGTTAGATCCACAAGATCACTTATGGGAGTTTTGTGCATTGAGCTTAGAGTTCATGCACGATACCACCTATTTAATGAGACTATTCCCAAGAAGCTTAGGAGGTATGGCTATGGAGTGGTTTTCTAAGTTACCATTGTATGCACCCTAAAATGGTCGCCTAGACTTTGGGCCCCATTTATTCAATTTACCAAATATCAATTCCTGAATCAATACTTTACTTGATCAAATCGTAACTATTTGAATCATCTCAATTCTTCCTAAGGTTTGAATATTTCATTAATTTTATTTAATTAATTAAGAAAAATAAATCCCTTTTAAATAAATAAAATAACATTATTTATTTGAAATAAATATTCCTTAAATGAAATAAGGTTATTTAATTAAAATTCATTTTTTAATTAAATTATTTTATTTTATTTCATTAATATTTATCTTTAAATTATATAATTTTATTTTATTTAATTAGGAGAGATATTATTCTTTTTAATTAAATAAATAAAATATCTTCTCAAATATCTCTTGTGATGAAAAAAAGAAACAAATTGATTAATAAGAGAAATAAAATAAAAAGAATTCTATTTTCCTACAAACTTGCTAAAAACGTCATTTGTTTCCCCTTTTTCATTTATCCCACATTGCTTCTAGATTTGCATTAAAATCCACAATTTGTTATAAAAAGGAGCCCTCTCCTTCTCAACAAGGATCCGAAATTTTCATATCATCATTATGCTGCCAGTTTTCACAGAGCTTTGAAATTCACATAGATTTTTATCACTTACATCTTCATTTAAATTAACTTCATATTTACTTTCATAGATTAGGTTCTTGCATTGTTATTTTCTATCATAATCTAGATTTATTTTCAAGCATTGCATTGCTATCATCTAGATTAGCTTGCATTTGCATTCGAATGCATGAACAAGATTCATGGAGATTAGCGGATTTGCTATTCATCTTTGAATCTCTTGTTCCGGGTTTGTATTTGCATGGGTAACTGGGTCAATCTGAGGGCCATAATATCAATCCATGCTCTGCTCGGATAGAGAGCTATGAGTCGGTTTGCGAGGACTCATTATTGAGTCTCCTTGCATGCAAGGATTCACAGAAGTGTCACACTTTTTGTGCACACAACCATCCGACATAAAAACCTTTTAAGAACTAGCTTCAAAATTTGTGGCCCATTACTCATACAAAATCAAGCATGAGGTCATGATGATAGAATTATGTAATACTAAATAAAAGGATGGAGAAGCATTCCTCACTTTCTTACAAAGGTGGAGGACAGTGTTTGCTAGGTATCCTAGGAGTGTTCCTGAAAAGGAGAAAATGGATATATTCATTAATAGCTTGAGCAACGAGATGAACTACTGATTGAGAATGCAATGCCCCAAGACCTTCCAAGACCTCATAGAGAATGGAGTAATGATAGAAGAAGTGTTGGTCAAGAGTGGAGAGTTGAAATTGTATAAAGATAACAAGAATAACTCCAACAACAATAACTCCAATAGTAACAACAATCAGAATAAGAATTGGTCCAATAGCTATAATCGGTATGGATTGAAGAATAACAATAATGGAGTAGTCAATGATGGAGTTGTGGATTCTAGTAATTTGAAGGTGAATCCATTTTCTCTTACAAGAACACCTAATCAGGTGAATAATACAAACTAGACCTCCAATGCATCTTCCAACAACAAAGCTAATAGTGGCAACCAAGGAAATAATCAAAGGAGCAGAAAATTTGATAAATTCTTGGTACCAACTCCTCAAAGGAACTTCACACCTTTGGGTGAACCCCTCGAAAAAGAATTAAAGACCCTCATGGCTAATAACATCATTAATCTACCTAGCATTCAACCTTATGAGACACACAACAAGCCTAGTTGGTGGAGTGCAAATAGCCATTGTGAATACCATAGAATTCGAGGGCACATGAAAAATGAGTGCTTGCAGCTAAAGAATGTGGTGCAAGACTTAATCGATAGTGGCATGATCACCATTGATGGACCTCAAAGCAATGAAGACCACACGGCTTTCAAACAAACCTTCTATAAACATGACAAAGGGGAATCATCCAATGGAAAGAAATGAAAGTAGTAATAACATTAACTTTGTGCCACCCTATGATAATGTTGTGAATGCTATAGTGATCAAAGAAAAGCCCCAAAAAGATACATCCAATGTTATCACTAAGGGGCAGACTTCAAGGATTACCCTACAAGGGGTTGATCCTAAACCTATTAGCCCTCCATAGTCCAACATTGTGATCAAGCAATCTTCTACAGTAGCAAAACCATATAGCTTGGTAGATCATCTACAAAGGATTCCAGCACAAATATCCATCTTGGAGCTATTAAAGCTATCTCCCAACCATAAGGAAATTTTAGAGAAAGCTCTAGTAGAGACAAATGTTCCTACTAACTTAGAAGAGGGGAAGTTTCAAAACATGGTAGATCATCTCATTTCACCTCATTGCCTTTCATTTTTAGACCAGGATGACATGTCTATTACTCATCCCCAAAATCTACCATTGCATATAGAGGTCTTGATTGAACGACATAGAGTCAAAAGAGCTCTCATAGATGGGGGAGCTGGCCTTAACATCTGCACTCTGAGTCTTGTCAAATCCCTAGGGTTATCTGAGTCCTGCATTGACCCTATGAAAATGATCACCATAAAGGCCTATGATGAAGCTGAAAGAGCCTCCAAAGGCATGATCATATTGCCCATTCAAGTGGGACCTGTCAGAAAGGACACAAATTGCCAAGTATTGGACATGAAGCTAACTTATAATATTTTATTGGGGAGACCATGGATCCATGAGATGCAAGAAGTTCCATCCATGTACCACCAATGCATCAAATTTCTGTACATGGGTGAAGAAATCATAGTTGGAGCGGACTCAAATCCATTCCAATATTGCAATGCACTTAAACCCCTTCATGAACTATTCATTCCCCATAACCGAGAAGGAATTATCCAAAGAGCCACCATTGAAGATATCAAAATGGATGATCCCATGATAACATTAAGTGCTACTTCAAACCCTCCTCAAGCTAGCTCAACGACATCAACTAAGGGAAAGGAGAAAGTGAGCTACGAGAGGCCAACTCCAAATGAAGATTCAGATCAAGCACTTAAATCAGAGATAGTACTCTACAAACTCACCAGAGAAGAAAAGGATAAAGCTAAAAAGGATAACTATGAAAAAATGAGTGAGATGATGGATACATTTGAAAAATAATGTAAAATAAGTTCCAAAGCAGTAAGGGAATACTTCATTTCATTATTTGACTTTCCCACATCTCTAAGAACACATGGGAAACCATCAAAAGAACACCTACCTCATAAGTATAACTCTTACTTTGTAAGTGAACGTGACAAAGAATCATTCGACAAGGAGGAGGATGAAGTCCTTCAATGGCTTTATCATGATGAAGATGATACCTCAAGTACTCCCATAGAAAGAATCCAGCATATCAACATTCAAACTGATCAATATGGGAAAGGATTTGAGATAATGTTGAAAATGGGATACAAGGAAAGAGGACCCTTAGGCCGAAGAAAGATTTTTACTAGAGCCCATTGAACCTGCTTGGAGGGAAAAAGAAGAAAGATCCGAAGTAGGCTACCAATACAAAGGAGAAAGCTCCAGCCCAATGCAAGACTCATATCCTCAAGTGAACATGTTGGAATCTGATGTAGATAGTGATGACTCTTGGGATTATGAATGGGATACCTTATCCGATGAATCATGCCAGGATAAAGAAGTAGTCACCATACATACTTATGCTAAGGTTCCAAAGCAACAAGTTCCAAGATGAAGAACCCATCATACAAGAACTCAATGTAGGACAAGCATTCATTAATCGACCATGGATAGAGGACTTTTGGGACCCCTTAGAGGAAGATGATTCAAACGTTAGGGTTAATCTACAGGTTGTACTTCCCATTTTATTTCCCATAGAAGTCATTGAGGACTCAAGTGAAGAGGACTTTGATCCTTCTTCCATGGACCATCTCGAGGAAGCTCACGTTATAGATCTAAATGATACAATGTACGAACCCTCCAATGAAGTCATGTCCATAAACCCAATTGATGATACCTTGCCAAATGAAAACTTATCCTTGATGAACCCCAACCTTATTGATTGGGACCTAAATGAACCAAGCGACTTACTCTATTTCCAAAATGACCAAGCAATGAACCAATATCTTAATGCGGTTGAGCCCTCTTTCACCAATGAATTCAAACCGAACATGATAAAAGCAGTAGGGGCCCAATCTCTTAATCCAAAGAAAAAAATGAAAAAAATAAATAAAATGAAAAGTTCTAGTGCTCATAACCACTATGTGGTAGGACTAGAACCAAAAAAGTAAAGATAAAGGATGTTTCCTATGGTGAAAACCCAACTATGGCACCAAAGGAAGAGAGATTGGATACCCTACCTAAGCATGAGGAATAAAGGTCACCTATTCTCATAGAACCGACAGAAAAGGTCAACATTTGGACAAAATTGGATCCAAAACTTATACACTTGGCCGCATCACTTACACCTTTAGAAAGAAAGGATTTCATCAAGTTCTTCCAAGAACAACAAGTGAATTTTGCATGGTCCTACGCTGACATGCCCAGATTGGATCCTAAATTTATTATGCACCATTTGAATGTCAAGCCAGGGGTTAAACCCGTCAAACACAAGTTGAGAAAAATGCACCCACATATAGCTCTCTTAGTCAAGGCGAAATTAGAAAAATTGTTGAAAGTGGGATTCATAAGAGCAATAGCCTATGCTGAATGGATATCTAATATTTTATCAGTCACCAAGCATGACAAATCCATTCATGTATGCACAGATTTTCAAGACTTGAATCTTGCATGTCCTAAGGATGACTTCCCACTTTTGAGCATTGATGCAATAGCCGACTTGACAGCGGGTTACTCCATGTACTCATTAATGGATGGTTTCAGTGGATATAATTAGATAAAAATTGCACCCAAAGACCAAGAGAAGACAACCTTTACATGTCCTTGGGGTACCTTTTGTTTGAACGTCATGCCCTTCAGCCTTAAAAATGCCGGAGCCACATATCAAAGGGCCATGACAACTATCTTCCACAATATGATGCACACATTTCTAGAAGATTATGTGGATGACATATTGGAAAAATCACACAAGAGAGAAGATCACCTACAAATTTTGAAAAATATATTCACCGGGTTAGAATAATTTAAAGTGAGGCTTAATCCAAAAAAATGTGCCTTTGGTGTCCAATCCGGCAAATTGTTAGGCTATATAGTTTCAGCGAAAGGAATTGAAGTGGATCAGGAAAAGTACAAGCAATAATGGATATGGAACTTCCAAAGAACATAAGTCAAATGAGGTCTCTCCAAGACAAAATACAATCCATAAGAGGGTTCATTTCTCAATTGGCCAAAAAATGCCATTCATTCACAAGGTTGCTACATAAAGATACTATTTTCATGTGGGCTGAAGAATGTGACCAAGCCTTCACTTTATTAAAGACTTATCTAATAAATCCACCTATCCTAATGCCACCAATCAAGGGAAAACCATTGCTGCTATACATATCTGCTATCGAAAGGTCTCTAGGAGTGCTTTTAGCGCAAGAAGATGAGTAGGGAAAAGAAAGAGCAATCTACTATTTGAGTAGGAAATTGATCAAATATGAACTTAACTATACATTTATGGAAAGATCTTGTCTAGTGGTTGTCTTTGCATCTCAAAAATTGAGACATTATATGTTGATGCACAAGGTGAAACTAATTGCCAAAATTGATCCTCTAAAGTATTTGCTAAGCAAAACTGCCTTAACAGGTAGGATAGCAAAATGGGTCATGATATTGAGTGAGTTCGACATTGAGTATGTGGATAGAAAGGCAATAAAAGGAAAAGTGATCTAGCAGATCACTTAGCTGAAAACCCATTGACTTCTACACAAACTATCCAAGTGAAATTTCTGGATTCTGCCATTGTCAACATAGAGGCTAAAACATGGAAGTTATACTTTGATGGCTCATATACACAAGGAGGTTTCAGGGCCAGCATATTATTGATTACCCCTCAAGGGTACACTATTCCCAAGTCCTACAAATTTTTTTTCCCATGTACAAACAATATAGCAAAATATGAGGCTTTAGTCATTGGCATCAAGATGGCTTTAGAATGGAACATCACTGAGCTACAAGTATATGGAGATTCTCAACTAATAATCAATCAAGTCAACAATGAATACAATACCAAAGATGAAAATCTAATGCCATATAAGACTATGATTGATGGATGGAAGAAGTACTTTGCCTTGATCACTTTTGAGAAGATTCTGAGAATGAAAAATAGAGCAGCTGATGCAATGGCAACCTTGGCTTCCTTATTACAAAAACTAGATCAGAATGAGAAGTACAAATTCTTGGTGGAAGAGTTGGTGAAACTGGCATTCAACCTTCCTGAAACCCAAATTGTTGCCCTACTTCATGGACATGACTCACCTTGGTATGACCCTATCTATACATATCTCAAAGACCAAGTGTTACCTTTAGACCAATCACGAGCCCAAAAATGAAACTTCATACGCCAATCAGCCCATTACATAATCCTTTCAGAGACATTGTATCGTAAGGGTCTTGAAGGGACATTACTTAGATGTCTAGAGGAAGAAGAGTCTAAGTTATCTTTATGTAAGGTTCACGAGGGCATTTGTGGGTCACACTCAAGCGGTTTAAACCTAGCTAAGAAAATCCTTTGCTTAGGGTATTTTTGGAAGACCTTAGAGAAAGATGCTTGTCACTTTGTCAAAATATGTAGCAAATGTCAATATCATGGTGACATGATACATGCACCAGCACAAGAGTTACATCCCTTTGTTACACCATGGTCATTCTATCAATGGGGATTTGACTTGATTGGGGTAATCTACCCACCATCTTTCAATGGGCACAAATACATCATAACCGGAATGGAGTATTTCACTAAGTGGGTAGAAGTGGTTCCTTTGATCATGACCACGGGTAAACAAATTTCCATGTTCATCTTGAATCACATCATTTGCAGATATGGTATTCCTCATGCCATAATAATAGATAATGGAAAGCAATTCAAAAACAAAGATGTGGATGAACTTTATGCTACATTTCATATCACTCATCATTCTTCATCCATTTATTATCCTCAAGGAAATGGACAAGCCGAAGCTACAAATAAGAATATTTTGAAAATCTTGAAGAGATTGGTAAATAAATTGGGAAGAGATTGGCATGTGTAAATCAATCCAGCATTATGGGCCTATAGAACTAGCATTCGGACACCTACTGGAGCCACACCATTTTCATTAGTCTATGGAACTGAAGTTGTTCTACCATTGGAGGTTGAAATCCCGTCTTTATGAGTATCATTGCAAGGGTTAATAACAGATGAAGACTATAGAGTCGCTAGACTTCAACAATTAGAGTTGCTAGAAGAACACCAAATACAAGCCTATGAACACCTGAAAATGTATCAAAATAGAATCTCAAGGAATTACAATAAGCATATCAAACCAAGAGTCTTTCAAGTTGGAGACTTAGTGTTAAGAGAAAACCCAAAGAATCAAGCTGATAGAGAAAAGAAAGGAAAATGGGAGGCTAATTGGCTTGGTCCATTCATCATTGTGTCTTCATTTGGAATGGGAACTTATAAGTTAGAAGATTGTGAAGGAGAAGAACTCCAAGAGCCTATCAACAATAATCATCTAAAGAGGTTCTACACATGAGGGAGACGAAAGAGTATAAAAAGTATCAGATGAGGAGCATCATATTTATTGTACATAGTCAAAGATATCTTTAAAAATAATAAAAAAATTGAAAAAAAGAAAAATACAAAAAAAGAAGAATAAAAAGTGCCTTGGTGAAAACCTAGCAATAGGCGCCTTAGTAGAAAAAAAAGAAAAAAACCCAAAAGGTGAAAACTTGGTAATCAAGCGCCTTTTGTTCCCTTAAGTCATTTTCAAGTCATATGTGTACATATTGCATTTCCAACATCCCATTTGTAAAACTATCATTGCATCCATCATTTGTGCATAAGTCATAATAAAGGCTTTCAGTCACATTGTTGCATTTCCTATAGCCCTAAGTTTATCACACGATCACATTTATCACTTGGGGGTAGGAAAGGATTGGAAATTTGGTACCAAATGGATTCAATAGTGGTACAATCAGTCACGTAACAGAGAGACTTATCAAAGCTTCATAAAAGTGGAAAGTTTATCAAACCTTTGATGGATATCATTGTTCAAACCCAAGTATTTTGATCCTACAACTTGATCCTTGAGCCTTCATTGACTTTATTATTCGGGATTAAAAATTGACAAAACATTTTAAAGATCAAAATGCTTGGAAATACTTTTTGAAAATCATGAGACATTGCAAAACACTTGAAGCTTTCTTTTTGATAATCTTTATGGAATTGAATTTTATCACATCTTCTTAGTTAATCAATGATGTTTCGACTAGATTGGCAATGATAGAGACATGATATTTTCTTGCCTTTGAGTGATTGTTTTAAGGAAGATTCATCAACTTATGTGAATTCATCTAACAACATGGTCATCAATGAACCATCAAGGACTATCACATAAGAAGGATTGACATTTTCTTGTTTACACAAATGGATACCTTGGCTATTTAGATCTTCCATATCTTAATACCAAAAATCCACTTGCAACATTGAATCCATTGACACTAGTATTCATACTCCCATAGTTTGGTCATCCAACTAGTGAGGGTTGTACTAGTTTCAAAAAGAGGTTACCAAAAAGCGAAAAAAAAAGTGGTATTCATATCATCATGATGTGGTCAGTGATGGTTGTACTCGCTTTCTGGTCCCAAAATGCTCAATGATGAAAATTTATCTCCATGGCATTCCTTTGCTAAAAAGCTAGTGACACTTAGTTGCATTGCATTGCATTATCATATTAGATTAATTGCATTTATCATGTTAGATTAATTGCATTTGTTTATGGTTAATTTTCCAAGGACAAGAGGGTACATTAATAATCTTGGTTAGTCAAAACATTACAAAAGGATGGGTTCAATCAAACATCTCACTCTTGGACATCAATCAAACAAAGGAAATGAGAATTATCTTTTGCATTCATGCATAACATTAATCATTAATCATTATTCATATATGAGAAAAGCAGAAAAAGAAAGAAAAGATTCATTACTCATACATCATCTGCATACATGTAGTTAAGGATAGAATTGCATACATTAAAAATTCCAAAACATAGGGGCATTCATATCCATTTCCATAAATCACTTTGCATCCATACATTGAAAAACCAGAAAACATGTCATAAATCGTCCATCATGGCATTCATCTATATATCATAAAATAAGATACATTGCATCCATAGCATAAATCAAAGTAAATGCATATAAAACATCATATAGATGCATAAAAAGATAATCTCATAACCAACTCATCAAGAGAATCAAGGAAGTATATCATCATATAGATCATCATAAAAAGTGTTCATCAACATCAAAGATCCATCAAATCAATATATCAAGATACAATGTCATACAAAATGATACATCAAAGGGTTCTAATCAATCAAAACAACATGAAACATGATACAAGGACATCAATAATGAGCAAATATGTCATCCCTAATCAAGATCCATCCCCAGCACCAGATCCATCTGGACCCCTGTCATCTTGTATATCCTGTGAGGGAGGAGCCTGAGAAGTGCTAGCTGTACTAGGTCTCTGAATCACATGAGTCATGAACTGCTGCATTAAGAGACCAACCTAATCCAGTCTACCTACAATAGTAGATATATTTGTCTTCATTGCCTGCATATCTCGTGATAGACTATCAATGCTAGGAGCAACCTGTGAACTTTGTCCCATATCTTGTGATTTTTACACCTATGGAGGTACCTGCTATGCCAAAACCTGATCATGCTGTGCTGGAACCTCATCCTACTGAGCTAATGCAACTCTCTACAACTGAACCAAAGGATCTAATCCACTAGGAACTTGTCGAGCAACATCTACATGATCCTATCTCTACCGTCTCTCTTGTCGATGAGCTCTTTGCTGCCTATCTGCTGCTGCTGCTCTAGGGTGTACCTTAGCTGCATCATCTTGTCTCCCTACTCTGTCCTAACCATGTCCACCTCTCATCCGTGGTCGATCTCATGCCCTGCCAATAACTTGAGGAGCTCTCTATCCTCGCCATCTTCGATGTCTCCTGCCACCACCACCACCACCACCATCATCATCTCTCTCATCTCCGTCTGGGATACACTTTGCTGGATTAGTAAAATGAGGAAACCTATTACGAGACCACCAATCTTGATACTCACGTGACATACCAACATCAACAATACCCCCAAGCATCTCCCATCGACAATATCCCTAACCAGCAATCTGATCACATGCAAACTGGTAATCAATCATAGGACCCCACATCGATCTCTCTACCTATACCCGAGCATATAACGCTAAACCCCGAGGCATATCCTTTACATGACCATACTGCCTAGAAACTCTACCAAAGTAGAAGTGCTCAATAGTAGTAGTAGTCCAGCCAATCATCCAATGAGGAGCAAACATATAGGGTAGCTCATCATCGTTATCTTTCCAACGCTCAAAACCAATGTATGGTCACCATTGAACCTGATCAAGATCATCTATCTGTCATCACCAATAATCAAGATGACCCAAATGGTGCTGAACAACCATACCACTATACATAAAAATATATGGGAAACCACCCTGTCAAATCCTGTCGAAAATAGGCCTAGTAATGGGAAGGTGCTCCCATACCCACAACTGGAGAATAACTGCCCTGAATGACAAAGAAGCACTCTCTCTATAAAATACCTTGTGTAAATCATGGTAGATATGGGAAAGAACACATGAGCCCCAATCAAAGCGTTAAGGATGCGCAAGCAAATCCTCCAGAATCCTACCCCATCCAACTTAAAAACTATGACCTCACCAGTCGAGAAGAAGTAAACCACCGATAAGGGTACCAAGTACCACTGGCAATGTAGGAAATGAAGCAAACTATGGCCAAGTGATGGTATCATCATCTATGGTATTATCCCCGGATACTCATTGGCAAACTGTGGAATCATAGTAAACTAACTCTCCTCTGCACAGGATGCATAGCAATCTATACACGTCCTTGGGTGTGATAGTCATCTCTCCAAAGGGCAGATGAAAGGTATTGTGGTCAGAGTGCCATCACTTTGCCATAGTAGTCAAGAGACCATAGTTCAGCTGAAATCGCAGAAGGTCAAGTAGAAAGGTCAGACCGCATATCTCAATAACACGATACTCAACATCAATAAGTGCTTGACCAACATCAATGACCCACGATGCAACTGATCAGATGTATAGAATAGGAAAGTTTGCCTATTAGAAAAATGAAGGAATCATATTAGTATACCATATCAAGGAATTATCTAAAGTCAATCAGTTCTATCAAAAGTATCAAGTAATCACACCCAATACCATTTGTTCGTGTCTTTGTGTCCTGAGAATGAAGCAAGTAGTATCAATCATATCAGTTTTCACACTGATTGATTTATCCTACCAGACCAATCCTATCAGATTGACAAATCACATTCATTGGTACCACTATCCTGATATCATAATCAATTTTTTTGTTTAAACGCAACAGACCTAATCTTATCATTGGAATCGATCATCTGAAGTTATTAAATTTTCATCAGGAAAAATCAAGTCCAAGTGCAAATTTTTTAAAAAATCCTTAGGCATGATTTTAATCATCCCACATGACATTTCACCTTAAGCGGTACATAAAATATGTTACGTGACACTTTGTTGGTGTTACATAGTAATTTAGCTATCAGGTGACATTAAAACCTGCTAGGCGACATTGAATTGAGCCTAGACGATAATGAAAATCTAGGGTTTCATACGTGTAAAAACATATGCAAAAAGGACTTAAAACCCTATATTTACATGACATGGAAGTTTTCTCAGGTGAGAATAAAATTTTTTAAAGCGGCAATTTACTACGCGGAGGTGTGAGTAAAAAGTGCAGATGCGACATTAAACAGGCTTACACGACATCAAATCTATCCTATGCATAACTTTGCAAATTAGAAGCAACGATGAATGGAAAAATTGTAATAAATGTGATCAATCAAGCAATAAATGCAAAAAGGGAGTTCATAATGACTCACTAGAGGTCCGTAGTCAGGTGGTCTCGCATATCACCAACACCTCTCAAACTGATGCTCTCTAATAGGGACAACCATCTCGAAAATCACCGTGGGACCAGAAAAAAAATCACCAAAGTTAAAAGTGCAAATGAATAGTAAATCAAGGTTTTTTAACCTATTTAAGATATTTTGACCTAATTTTAGAGGTGAAGTTTGGCTTAGACCTATTAACCTATCAAATCAACTGGGGCATATTCTTGAATCATCGCATATCATCAAAGATTTTCAGAAATGAAAACATATTCAATAAATCAAACATCATCAAATGTATCAAATCAAGCAATCAATATGTTTTATTTTTGAGGGGGCATAAGAGTGTCAAAGTGACATCAAAATATCAATGGAATTAGGGGCATCAATTTTTTTGGAATCATTATCAGTGGCATATCAGTTTATCAAATTAAAATAGAGGCATATCATATCAGATAGCATATCAATCTCATATCAGTGGTAAATCAACAAATTAGTGAATCAGCAATCAAGACCTAAAAAGCGATCAGGATCAAAAGAATCTTTGAATCAATGTTCTTCACACATCAATTCAAAGAGGGGCATTTGTAGACACTAAAAAATGGACAAGTGCTTTAAAATCAATAAAATGGCTCAAAATCATCAAAATGCACTAATTTAATAAAAAAAGGGAGCAAATCATTAAAATGGACATTTAATAAATAAAAATTGGACAAAATCAATAAAATCAAAGGAAAAATCAAATAATGATGTTTAATTAAATCAAAGCTTAAAGGGGTGAAAAACACTACATAATTGATTTTAATCAATTAGTTGTATAGTTGTTTAATTCAAAAATCAAAATGAACCTATTACCCTTACATGGCTAAATTTAATTAATTAATTAAATTTAATAATTCCTAATATCTTTCAAAAAAGTTGATCAACCAATGAGAATTGAGGACAAAAAGACATGAATCACTCAAAAAGGATGAATCTCAATCACTCATTCTAAAGTTTCAATCTCATCCACTCAATCTTGTCCTTTTGTCCAAAGCTTTGAGACAAACCTTTAAATTGTCCCCCCATTTATGAACAAAGAAAAGTATTTGACTCAACCAAGGGTTAATCATGATTACTTCACTCCACCCCCTACCCTTGGGAATTTACTATAAATATGAAGCATTTTGAGAGCAATTCTCATCTTAGAAATTCATTTGCAAAGCATTGTTATTATAGGCAATTGAAGAGCATTCTAAGAGCATTTAGAGCAATTTGCATATCTTTGTATCAATTTGAGCTAGAATAATCATTGTAGAAGCATTGTAGCAGCATACATTCTCATTTTAGAAGTCTCACTAGTGGAGATTGAGTTGAGAGCTTCACTTACCACATCTTTCTAGAGAACCATGAGATGCTATAGATCTTAGTTTCAATTTTAATTAGATTTGCATTGTATTTACTTTGAGTTGTTACTAATTTGATCTTAATTTAATGAAGGTGATTATCATCATCACACATGTGCTATTACTTCTTTTGATTCTATACTATCTATCTGATCTTATTGAAAGTAATGATTTAATTTTGTTTAAAATTTATATCTTTTATGAATAAGACTAGTCCCTTATCCGTTACTGGGAATAGAGTCACCCCTTTCAAATCCTCATGTATAACTTTGCGAGACAATGTTTAAATTCACCCCTTAGATGAATCTATCAACTATTTAATCCTATCAATGCAAGGTGATCAAGTACACAACAGACCAATTAGTCTAACCAAGTTTAACTTCTCTTTCAAAAGGCCAATCAGACAAGAAACATAAGGACAACACTTCACAAATGCTTCTTTATATTCAAATTAGTGTGAGGAAAAATAACTCATTTGCAGAAGTTTTTAAAATGGAAATTAATTCCTTGAATTAATAATCACAAAGAACTAAGTTGAAAAGAAAATAATTCCACACCACAATTATAGAGAAAGGACTGGATCCTCTATTTTATTTCTTCATAGTGGTAAAGTACAATGATATATTACAATGAGATGATTCCCCTTTATCTTTACATTTTATACCACATGTATATGTTGTTGAATGGTTTTCATACCTCTTTAGGGTGAAAAGACATCATTCTTCATTAAAAACATTTTTGAAAAATTAATCAACTAATTAAAGAATAACTATCTATCTTTCGGATTTGAGCTTGGTAGGAAACCCAAAACACCTCGTGAAAAGATAAGATTTTAACTAGAGCTTGGAAATCAGATTTTTTGAATTGGGTATTTTTTATATTTTAAAATTTCAATCACTTTCATCCTTTGGCGACATCATTTTTCCAGCACGTAGAATTTACAACATTTCTGAAGCATGTTTTCTCAGGGATTTTCTTATGATAAAATTCATTCAGATTTGCGAACCTCAAAGAAATTGTATCAATATATGTTGTGTCATTTGAATTCCATTATACTATAGCTCCATGATTCTCTTTGATTGGCTCTTCTTCCTTCTCAGAAAATCCTCAAAGCTCGATCATTACTTGTGTTGTTTTAATTAATGTGTTGGCTCTTTTAATTTTGAGCTCATAAGCATTTAATTCCCATCACACTTCAACATGGGTGTTACGTCAGTTCATAATGCTAGCTATATTCACTTCCATTAAATGTAGTTGACACAATCTAATAAACTCATCCTAATGAGATTAATACCTTTTTTTCCATATCACAAACTTCCTTATATGTTCTTTGTGAAATGGCGATAAGTTTGCTATTTCGCGCAACCTCTTTTTGCTTTCTCGTGAAATAGCAATGACTTTGTTATTTCATGCATAGTGACTTTGTGCTTTTGCGATATATCGATGGGTTTTCTATTTCACAATCCTTCATTTTCTATCTTTTGTGAAATAGTGATGGCTTTGCTATTTTGCAACCTTTGTTTTATGCTTGTGCGAAATAGCGAAAAATGCATGAAAAGGGTATATTTTGTAGTTTGCGTGATTTATGAAATATTTTGAATATTATAATAGTTCTCATGGGGCTTTGCAAATGGATACATGAGTACCTTATTATGAGGACAATCAAAAGAAATAATTGATTGGGTGAGGAAGAGTTGATGCATTGAAATATCTGGTCATGAGCATGATCTATTTGGAGGGATTTATGAGATGTGTAAAGGGCTTAGTACTTCAGAAACATGTCAAATTTGACTCTGCAAGGATTAAAATGAATTTACACCTCTATTTATAAGTGGCTAACATGATCCCATGGAGAATTTACTTGTTGAACATATGATTTAAGAGGCCATTTTTAGGGTTTTCTTCTTATATAGAACTCCAAATTTTACAAAAATTTAGGGCTCCAACACATCTTTAGGGTTTGTTCTAAATTTGGTGTTCTCTTAAATTACTGAATTTTCCCTTGAAATTATAATATAAAAAAATAAAATAAAAGAAAACACCTCTTTGGATAAAATGACACACACACACACACACACACATTCTTTTTATAAAAAATATAATATAAATTATATATGTAAAAATTTAAAAGAAAAATTAATTAAAAAAATATGTAGGTGAGGGTTCACGCCATGCAATGCGGCCCCACCACCATTATTATTAAGGGGGAACTTTAATTAAAATCGCAGCCCCTTATTTTGAACAACAAAGTAAGGAGGGAGAGGGGAGGTGGGGGCCACATACCCCATCCCATGCACCTTTTCCTTAATAGTTAATACGATATTATTCTATTTAAATACTGATATATACATATTCCTTTCTAAATCTATGTGGTTTATACTTTTAAGTTAATTTATCTATTTTTTTTTTTTTTGCAAAAGTGGACATAGCCACTATATTATATTATATTTATTTTATATAATAAGATAATTTTATTTTAAATGAAGAATTATTTATTAATTATTTTATTTAAATAAAATAATAAATAAATTAGTTTATAACTAGTTCAACTTTAAATTTAAATTAGTTTATTTGATGTGTAATTTAATTTATTCTAGGTTAAATTTAATTAATTCATAATTTGATTTATTTTAAATTATATTTAATTAATTTATAACTTATTCTATTTGAGATTATAATTAATTAACTTATAACTTAATTTAGTTTAGATTATAATTAATTAGGTTATAATTGTGCTATGAATTGGTGAGAAATAGGTATTAATATTGGATTTGAAATGATAATATTTTCTAAATAGAATTAATGTTGATATTTAACTCAAAGATGTATTTTATATTAAGATATTATGGTCAAAAATTAAATTAATAACCTGATGATGCTAAATGATTGGTTTGGTTAAGACATCAAATATGTTTCATATGTGTGCTTTTAAGTTAGGTTGACTTGTTTTGATTATTTGTTTATATGGGTAGATTATTGCCCTAGGTGGAGATTTTGTCTTTAAGACTTCATATTTTTTTTTTATAATTTTATACCTTTACACTTTGGGTTACATTGTGGAAAGTTCATAACCATTTTTATGTCATGATCGGTTCCTGTGTTTTGGGTGCATCTGCAAGTTGTGCTATGTAATCAATGAGTCTTCGATCATTATTTTTCTTTGAACCACAAAAGGTGATGACCATTATTGTGTTGGGTCTTAATTAGCACGGTCACCTTGTTTCTCCTGTTATGATGGTTCTATGTTATGAATGATGACCTTTGTGGGTTATGTTTTACTCCATGTATGGGGAGAGATGTTATTGATGTTATTTATGATCATTGATTTTGTGATATGAGAACTATGTGAATTTGGTAATTGATATTTATTGAGATGTCCATTATGGGGTGGACTGTTTGGATCCTTGTATAGGATGATATATTTTTCTCTAGCATTGAATTTGGTGATTACCATGATTTATGATTTACAAGACATCTTTTTTGGTTTTGGTTTTATCATCTCTTGGTTTCTTCACTGGGAGCATTAGGGTAGGTTATCTAGGAACGTAGATGGGAAGTGGCTTGCAATGAGTGTAGGGGTCCTCAAGTGACTATCAAGATCACTCATTGTAAGTAACTTAATAAAGTGATACCTTAATAAATTTATTAAGAGAAAATGTTAATAAGATAATTGTGTACCTCACCATGTCTTGAGTGCTATTATAGGCTAGGATGTGTAAGATGATGATTTACGCATAGTGTGGTGTGTGTTTTGGCATAGTTAACTTAGCCTTGTTTGTATGAGATGTTTACTGATATTGTGTATGGTCACTTGGGTGTTGAGGTCCAGAGAGCTTGCCAAGACAAAGTACAATGGTTAGACGTATGTGATGACACTTCCCTTTATGTGTCCTAGGTTCCTACATTGCATTTGGTACACCTAATTTGTGTCTCGATCATTTATACTTGATAACCTTGTAACCATTTACTACCACTTTATCCAGTGTACCTTGGCATTACTATTTCTTGTTTTTGGATGTTTCCTTGAGTGAGGCCTAGTGTTGTCTCCTCAGCATGGTGGGAGTGGACTTCTTGGTTCCACATGGTCGGGTGGTAGTGATTTTATTACCATTGAGATTCGACGTTCATGACTAAATGTGTTTGGATGATCCTTGATGCTACTTCTATCTTCTTGTTCATTGTTTGGAGACTTTCTTATTATCATCATGAGATGTATAGCTTGTATTCCATTTTATGTATTGGTTAGTGATATTGATTTAGGAGATGTATAAGTACTTGTATTGTATTATTGTTATCCCTGCGACATGTGGAGTGGAAGTTGTATTATTGTGTATGCCATGATGTATTAGTTGTACTCTATAGATTGTATCTTTAATTACATTGATGTAAAGAATGTATCTTATTATTCAATTGTAATGAATATGTTAGTGTACCTTATGATTTGTGTTCTTTTCATTATATAATTAAGTAAAGGACTAGGAATACTTTAATTTGGGTTTTAAAATAAACCTAAGATATATCATATGATTTTGTGTTGGATTGTACTTAGTAGATTAGTTAACTTATATGTAATTATACATCATGGAACCTTGAGATTTGTAATCTATAAATGAGTTGTATTTATGAGTATGCATTGTCTTATGTTATATTCCTTCCACATTGTTATTCATTATTGATTGTAAACCCTTTAGAATTTATTTTTTTGTAAAATTAGTAACATGTTTTAGGTTAATTTCTCCTGGGTTCCCTAGCGGGGCACTATAGGGGTGGGGAATGTGGGCGTTAATACATTTTTAATTGTCAATGATTCCTTTCCTATAAATAGTGAACACTTATTGGTTAATTGTATCTTACGCTATATACCAATAACTACATCCTACGCTATATAATGTTGTACTGTGTGATCAACAACATCATCAAATGTTCATCAATATCTCTGATACTATTATCCTATGAGTTTGTCTTGTGAAACCATGAGTTTTCTATCTATATCATGTTTAGTAATCATCATATTTTACTGTGGGGTTTCTTTGTAGATCTGTGGGATTGTCATCAAGTCCATCTCATCGCCATCTAGCGAGTTTGCATTGAGGACCAACACGCTTTCTATTTTTGCATTGTTCTAACTATCATCCTAATTCTCTATGGGTTTTCTCTTAGATCCATGTGATTGCATTCATTTGTAAAAATTGTGGGTTAAGGTTGTTTTCCAGTAGGATCACGCTATATCAAAATTAGTTTGTCAAAAAAACATCATCCAACAAGTTTTGCTTTGTGTCACAATAGAGTTCTTGTCCACCTCATGTCATCACAACCATCCTTTTTCCCTTTGTCATTTTCATCCTACATTATCATTACCTTCCAAATTACACATTATGTTGTTAAAATTGTCATCACATGTTGTCACTATCATCCCACATAGTTATTATTGCTCATCCTCGTCCCATCTCACGCATCATTGTTGAGCTCAATACCAAGATATCCTGTTAATGCTACAATTGCTACTAGATTATATATTTTATAATATATAAAATATGCCAAAAGATATCCTTTTTGAGATGCTTATTACACCTTAAAGTAAATATGATTAAAAATAAGTACCTCAAAAAGAATATCTCTCAACATATTTCATATTTTATATATATATATATATATATATATATTTATATATTTAGGGTAAACTCAATTCGGCTAATTGGATTGTTTAAACTTGGGTAAACATTTTAATATTTTAAAACATCTTTGACTACGTAAGGAAGAATATTTGAGAAAACTCATATTTAGGAACAAAATGTACCGCGAGGAAGATGTAAATGGGTGTCAATCAAAACTCTTAGTTTATGCTGGGAAGAATCTTTCGTACCAGAAGAAATGTCAGCCTTGAGAGAACAGCAGAATTTCAAATATAACGATTTGAGTAAACTGTAGAACGGAGAGACAGTGATGGAATGGCACAACTTCTAGAAATCTTTTGACTCAGAACGCGGCCGTGGAATCAAAGTTCATGGTGATGTGAGCTTTTTCACGCGTTAAGAACACATCAAACAGTTCTGTTATCTGTCTTCACATGAACGTGAACGGCAGTTGACCTCACAAGTCCAGCCACAAACTCTTTATTTATTATGCTATGTTACTGAAAATCGAAAAGTCGTTTTCCAGTTGTATTCAAACATGTCCTTAAACAAATTATCAGGGATTTCATGAACTTGTTTTTCCTTGGACTGGCTAAGTTTGTCGGAGTTTCTAGATAGATTCCGTGCTGTGTTCACATAATGTCAGGCACACGCCAGTCTCGTTTTCAGAGGAACACGTACACAAGCAGAATATCATATTGCCAAATCATACCAGTCAACCTTCTCGCGCCAGACCTGCAATTTAGCTTTACAGTAGATTAGTCTTCAATCATTTGGAATGGGTTTAGTTTTATTTGGTTTTATATTAATTATCCAGAAGTATAAATCTTATGTTGAATTTTTTTTAATTGAGAATTAGGGATGGAGATCAACTTTTTTAGAATGTGATCTCGATCTCATCCTATGAAATTTAGGGTTCTGTATCAAATCTATAGAAAATTTTAGTTATTTTGAGGGTATGGATCTTAGAGTGAAACTCCTTTCACCACTTAGAATGGGTTTAGTTTGTTTGTTTCTTAGGGTCGTCTCTCAAATTCTAAAAATTGTTTAGCTATTTCTGACGCATAAGCCTTAAGTTGAAACTTCTTCCGTTGAGAATTAGAGATTGAGAAGTATTCTTCTATCAAAGCAGTGGAAAAAAATACGATGCTGCCCTTGTCACTTGAAACTGACTTAATTTTTAGGGTTTTATATCAAATCCACATAAGCATTTTAGATATTTCAGGTGTACGACTCTTAGGCTAAAACTTCTCTCACCACTTGGAATGGGCTTAGTGTTGTTTGTTTTCAGGATTTCTGTTAAACCTACAAATGTTTAGCTATTTTAGAAGCATGATAGGAAAGTTGAAAACTTTTTCTGCTAAGAATTAGAGGATTGCGGAGTATCCATTTTTTCATAATTGAAGAAGACATGATCCTGATCTCATCCCTTGAAATAGATTTAGTTTCTTAAGATTCTATATCAAACTCACAAAGTCTTTTAGTTATTTTAAGAGTATGAACTTAAGCTGAAACTTCCTTCACCATTTGAAATATACTTAGCTTTGTTTAGTTTTTTGGATTTTCTATAACACCAATAATACTATTTAACTATTCTGGAAGCATGAGTCTTAATTTGAAATATTTTCTTCTAAGAATTATGGACTGAAAGATATCCATCCTGTCAAAACCATTCAAAATATGAATGTCTTATTTTTTAAAATAAATTTAGGTTTTTAAAATTTTATATAGAACCACAGAATCTTTTAATTATTTGACAAATATGAATCATAGTCTGAAAAGCATCCATTCCGTCAAAAAATATTCAGAAAATGATCATGACATCATATCTTACATCATTCCTTAAAAGAAACATGATTTTAATTTTTAACCGTCCAAAAAACATTCAAAAAATATTGGTGCAGGCCTTGATTATGAAAAGTTTGTGATAGAATCAATCCCATTCAGAATTTCTTTACATAGCTTTTCACTTCTCAGTTACTGACGTTTGTGTACAGCTACCAGTCTTTTACTACAGAAAAGCTCAGACGAAAATTGTTCGAGAACAGTCACTTATCAAACTGCAGGTGTGATGGTTGAGTTTTAAAAGTTTGCAACGATGTAAAGAGGTCTTAAATACCTTTCACGATATTTAATTAGAGCCATAGGTATACCGGACGCGTCGATAGTTTTGTGATGATAGTGAATCATGTACAACGATACGAATGATCATACAGAATATATAGGCATTAGTCAATAAGGTTACGCTAGGTAGACTGTCAATCTATTCAATCATTCAAAAAAGATTGAAAATGAATCATTGTATCACACTACCTCTGTAAGTCTTCATACTTATTGCAATCAACTGTATCTTTCCTTTGACTCCGTGAATACAACAAGTGTAAAATATAAGACTGGGAAGTTATGCCTTTTTCCTATATGAAAAAAACCATATAAAAATTAACAAATTAAATGTGTATGTGATGAATGGTTTGTGAATTTATAAGGATGATCATTCGAACACACTTCAATTTTTAAGGGCGACAAGAGAATCAAATCTATCTCATTATTGTATAGGTCATATGTATTATATGAATGTTGTCTTTAATCTTTTTCATTTTTGTTAATTTGATCCACCATATAATTTGATGTAGGAATGTCGTTACTTATCTAATGAACAAGTTCTTTGACAATGTCTCTAACTACCACATTGAATTTTTAGATTCTAGGAAACCAGCTTTTGTTGAATCATTTTCATACAGCATAGATTATTTTCACACATCAAGATCAAGTTGCTCATGTCTACTTCATTACTTCCTTACCATTTACCATCTACCACCTACAGTTACAATAAAGAATTAGAAACAAGAAAAAATAGATAAAGATTGATAAAGAAATCATATAGATATTACAACCAAGTTTACCAAGGTAGTGTAACCGCTAATCAAACATTCTTAAACATTTTATCAAGTGAAACTAAACTTAAGAGTGATGCACATTTAAATTTTCCAACATTTAAACAAGTGAATACAATAGAGAGGAAAATTTAAATAAGTGAATACAATAGAGATGTAACAAGTAGTTTAGTATATGTAAGTAACAAAATTAAGAATTAAGTATAGCCCTTTTAAATTTAGTATGTATAACATATACCACATATTATCATTTTCTTATTTACTATGCACTCTTGAACATGCAAGATACATTGTCTCGAGCAATTCTAAAGATAAATTTGATTTAAAAACATAGAACTTGTATTCCACAAGTTTATCATTTTCTCATTTGATTGTACACTTTCAAATGTGTGTCTCTTCCTAAATAAATTTTGATAATCTATCCAAGATCTTACCTTCCATGTAATATAGCATTCCTAATATTTTTTAATTGTTACACAATAATACCTAAATAAGTTCAGATGTCCATCAAGGTTAGGCCACAAGGGATATTACTTGGTGAGAATCACATTTCAATCTTCAAATTGTGAATATGAATAAATCATCATCTAAAGATGTTATCATATAATAATATCTTCCAAAGCAAAAGAACCAAAATAACATTAATATAGTAATACAAAAAGTTTTGAGCTAAATATAAAAGAAATCAATATACATTTTGTTGCATACATTTTCTAGTAGTTACAAATTTGATTTCTAGTGTATGTTTATTTTCCATCTTAGTGTGATTATACTACTAACAACTAATACAATTGAATAGCTAAAGTCTACCTTGTGCTAATCCAAGTGGAAATAAGTATTACAAAACTAATCTAAGACAATTTATAAAGGGGAATATATACAACCTACATCCCACCTCTTTATATCTATATCAACATACTTTTCTTCATTTGGTTTAGCTTTAGTGGGTTATGTCAAACAAGAGATTTTTAGAAGATATTTTACAACATTAGGTAGAAGAATAAAATGTATACATTTGCACATGAAATCAAGGAACAAAAATAAAAGCTATATATGTGTGTCAATTGTTTTAAAACCTCCATTAAAAATCACTTGAACTCTTTGAAGGATTAAACCTACTTTTGGAGTTGTGTGTAAATCTATAGCTTTGAATGAATAATTAATGATGATTGTTCTAGTTTAAAAATAAGACATGGGTATGTAAGGTGGAGGGATTATTCCAAAAGTTATTTCATTTTGTTGAGGCCCTTCTCAACCAAAATCTTAACATCAAGTTACATAAGATGAAATGCTAATGTTAAGAAATAAAGTCAACAAGGTATCCAAAAGGTACATGTAATTAATAAAATTTGAATTTTTTAAGAATGCACAAGTCCAAGGTATGATCTTAAGAAGGAAGAATGAGGAAGAATGAAAGTGTTAGTGATGCATAAATTTTTTCATAGTTTAATCATTCTCTTTCTTTTAATTTTTATTTTAATTACTACAAATATTAATTAAGATATTCTTTTGATATCACTTCTCAAATATTTCCTTTATTTTTAGAAAATTTAATTGCATTTTTGTCTTCTCAAAATTTTATCAATTTGAATGTTGAAAGTTGAAACACCATGAAATAAATTACAATTTATATAAGTGCTCATACATTAATAATAATTTGTATTGTCATTTTAATAAAAGTTAATAAACATGTAGGATTTTATGGTCATGGCAGTAAGATTCATCTAGATCCAACCCAAGAGAACTAAGAGCTCCTATGATTTTAAATAGTCTAGATATCATAGAAGATGATTATTCAATTCAATGCACTTGTAAAATAATAATATTTCTTATCCGTCTATCTTGTACACAAATTGATATTATTCTCTAATAAAGATGTATCAAATAGCATGTTAAATGATTTAATTCTTGAAAGTATTTCCTAATTAAATTGTTTGGAGGGGTGGCCACATAGATCCATCTAATCACAAAATGCATAGATAGATTCAAATGAAATGTAGATTGTATATCCATGCAATCAATTTTAATCTAGGTATTTCCAAGGTTCCATTCATATAGAAGTTGTAATACCCCTCCCATAGGTTGCTTTTTAGTTTTATTGGAAAACTCTTTTAGGCCACTTTCATGTGTGCATTATTTATTTCAAAGATACTTGAGGATATGAATGTATGACATTATATTGGATAATTGTGAATTAGATGTTTTTGGTTATTTTCATGTTGATTATATACAAATGATGATTTATATGTTAGGATATCATTGATGCTTATTGTAATGCCCCGCTAGGGAACCCAAGAGAACTTAACATAAACATGCATCTAAGTTTGCAGAATATTTCTTTAAAAAAAAGTTAACATACAAGATAAACATCAATGTGGAAGCAATTACCATTTAATCACATTAATACAAGCAACCAACATAGGTTACAACTCTCAAGGGTTCTTCGACAAAGATTATGTTAACATTAATTAACTAATTTAGATTGGGTACAATTACAAAACTCATATAAACAAATGAAAGATAAAAGAAACATCACATATAAGGTAATATAGATACATCTAGTACCATAAGGTATCCATAATAACCTACATCCATTGCACATGTCGTAGGGTATGTAATATAATAACTGAAAATAAGTACACATGATATCTCTGAATAACTGATATAAAGATACAGAATCACAAAGAAGAAAAAGAATACAACTCCATCAATGGAGATCAAGAAGGAACAACTGCCACAAGGATCATCCAGCACTGGTACATGAATGTCAGAATCTCAAATGGTAAAAGAATCACTACCACACAACCTTGTGAACCTAAATGGTCCACTCCCACCGTGCTAAGGAGATAACAATGGATCCCACTCAGATAGCAAACATCAAACAGATCAAGCTAAGGAAAGGATCCTGAAAGATTTCTAACTCAGGGCAAGCAAGTATAATGATATGAAAGACTCACTAATCGAAAGGCAACCGACACATGTGTAGAATAACTAGACTATGCATAGGAAGGTGTCATCATGTACGTCTAAGCCTTGAGTTTTGTCCTGGTAATCTCTTTGGATCCCGGCACCCAAGTGACCATACACAGTGTCAATGACCTCTCGTATAGATGAAACCATCAACTATGTTAACTCATGCCTTTAAAGGCATCTAGTCATCTTCTCCATTCCCATCTTAGTCTGTACTAGCCCTCAAGCATGGGTGAGGAAACATATCTTATTAGGTTCATTTTAATATCTCTCAATGTTATATTAAGTTATCACTTGATTACCAATACTTACAATAAGTGATCCTGGCAGCCACTTGTGGGCCCCAACGCTTATTGCAAGCCACCTCCTACTACATAACTAGGTAAACTACCCTAGGCTTACAAATCTCACATAGATCAAATAGGTACACAACTAGGTAATCTCAAATCCAGTTTCACACACAAGAACTAGAAAAGATTACAAAGATACCATAAACAGAACATAAAGCATCATGAGCCCATATGGTCAAGTCAGGGTATAATCGGACCTCACACACACACCAAAACATAATACTGAAAACATGAACAACTGACACATACCTCGACCTCTGATTTTCCATCTAGGTCTTCTAGTATCTCGATATCACAATAAGCAAAGAAGACACTCCAGGAATGAAGAATACAACACTCACGTCATAAAGAATAGAAATTGATCTATAAGTATTTAAATTCCATAAAGGGCATAATCAAATTCAAAAAATAGAAACCCATAAAATTGCTAAGAGAATCTTAACATAAACATCACAATACTGCCATAAATAAAAGAATATTCCCTATAGATTACCTAGGGATCCAACAAAATAAAATGTCCAATTTCAGTGGAAACATAACACCTTTGAAATACTTTTTTTCTAATATGAACACCATTAGATACATTCCTTTGCGGATAAAATATGTATGTCCTAATTAACATATACATTTATGCATGTCACATTGAGTAATAAAACATTAGGTATAATTCAAATCCTAAATTTATAAAATTAATTACATAGGAACATATCTTAGTATACACAAATAAATGCATAGACCAAACTGAATAAACCAACTATTAAACATATTTAATTAAGGTTTATCTAATAAAGTAAAAAAAAACATATAGACTTAATTTAATTTTAGATTAAACAAAATCTAACATTTAATACTTAATCCAATTTAAAAATAAACATATAATACAAATCAAAATAATATTACTTTATAAAATAAATAATATTAATTTAATTGATTTTACAAACAATGAAAAATATATTAAACTTAATCTAATTAACTAACTATAATTAAATTAAATTTAAATAACACCCTAATTAAAAATAGTTTAACAAATTTAATTTAAACTAAATCAATTCACAAATTTAATTTAAACTAAATCAATTCACAAATTTAATTTAAACTAAATCAATTTACAATTTTAATTAATGCTAAACTAATTATCAAAATAATATTTAAATCAACTAATTTAATAAATTAAAGTTTAAATAAACTAAGTTAATAAATTAAAGATTAAATAAACTAAATTAATTTAAATTAATAAATTTAATTTAATTTAGTTTATTTAAACTTTAATTTATTAACTTAGTTTATTTAAACTTGCATGTGCATGGTTGGTGTGTATATTTTATATTTCTATTTGGCATGCCTGATGTGGTTGAGGGATGAAGTCATACTTACTTGCTTGCGAGATCCACACGATCGGCCAATCCCCACCATTGTTTGTTCTATATTTATACATGTATTGCATGCTCATCTTTTATGTAGGTTTGTAGGTACAAGGCATCGACTTCCCTGAATTTCCAGGATGAGCGTGCCCTATCGCAATATTTCAATGGTAAGAGAGGGGAGATAACATACAGATCCAAATCCCAACCCAAGCCATTGATTCTCCTAAAAAAATGGTCAAGTATTTATTTCTACCCAACCGAATTTGTTAAGGTGACATGAATTCGTTGAATGCTTCCTTAGTGCTTGTTTATTATTTGAGTTAGTTGATTTTTCATGTGTTACATGAGTCAAGTGAATATGTGGTGTGGATTATCTTATTTAAAATAATTTAATTAAGATTAATTATGAGATTAGAATAATTATATTTTATATATGAGAATATTAAATATAAGTATATTTAATTATTAAGAGTTAATTACCTTTGTTTTAATTAAAAGACTTAATTAAAAGTCAAAATTTGGAATAAAGGGATTTAATAAATTATTAAATCCAAATATGAAATTAAAGGGCATAATTGATTTATTTAATATTTAATTTCCAATTGCATAGTTATTAATGTGCTAAAATATTAATTGATTAATTAAATTTTTATATACAATTTAAGTTTTTGATTGTAGGAAAAAACAAGTTTTAAAGGGGACTCGAAACCCCTTACAAGTAGAGATTAAAAGATATAACGTTAAGCATACAAAAGAGAAACAGGACTAGGACCCAATCCACCAGAACCAAAACTAGCAAAAAAAACCTCAAAACTAGACACCAACAAAAGATTGAAAACTTGGGAACATAAAAAAAGGATAGCACCAGGAACCAAGAAAACTAAGCAAACTCCTTATGAGTTTCATCTGCTTCCTTCTTTGCCTCCGAGATCTTTTTTATGGCAGCATTAAAGTCGGAAAGCTCCTGGATCCTATCTTGGATCTTTCTCCTTTTAGCCGATTGGGTATGTTTACCAAGACCCTCCTCTCCCACATCCTCATTATCCTCCTCAGGTTTCTTACTAGGGGAACTGGCATCCAGCTCTGCTTTGATGGTCATAAAACAT
The DNA here is from genome assembly GCA_027943335.1 of Chamaecyparis obtusa. Taxonomy (NCBI): domain Eukaryota; kingdom Viridiplantae; phylum Streptophyta; class Pinopsida; order Cupressales; family Cupressaceae; genus Chamaecyparis; species Chamaecyparis obtusa. Next base: position 535,882 of record BSBK01001785.1, read on the forward strand.
TCCATGGCAGAACCCATGAACATGTTATAATCCTACATATGTTTCTTCATGGCATTCTCCAATGTATCCATTCTAACTTACATATCCTACACCTTCTTGTCCCTGTTATTATCCTTTTTTCCATCCAAAGTATTCGAACCAAGCTCCAACCTTTCTTGCAGGGAGTCAACCTTAGTAGAAATAGTACGACACTTTAAATTCAAATTTTTAATTTCTTGAAAGACCCATTTCAACAAATGAAATGAGTACATAGAGGCCACCTTTACAGTCTAGAGAACCCTAAAGGGAGGGTCAATTTTTTCGTCCATATCTTCTTTGAGCAGTTGCACGTTCTATTCTTGCATATCAACAGTTTTGACAAAGGGGCTATTCCGAGAAGAGGCAGGGACATTGTCTTTCTCCGCAATAGGGGAATCCTTCTCCACATCAAGGGCATCCTTTTGTGTGTCCAAATAGACCTCCATGATAACCTCTAGGTTAGGGGATATGGGCACGTCATGTTCCTCAGAACTATCATACTCCACCAAGATGGGGACCTGGTCGCCACCAACATCCTCATCTTTCTTATCATCATCAATGTTATTCTTGATCACAGGGGTATTCCCCATCTCCATAGTTCTAGCAGCCTCCTCCTCCATGTTCTCATAATCTCTTGAGGTCGTATTTGACACCGAAATCAAAGCATCACTACCCTCCTCAGACAAGTTAGCCATATCCTCATAACCATCCACACTATCAGTAGTAGTGTCAGTATCCATACCAACATCCTTATCATATTTTAATTTTTTCCCAGAAGGATTCTCCTCTTTAACAACCATCTCCCTAATATGTTTCTTAGCCAACCCAGAGGTTTTGGGCGAAGAAATGATAGGGCTAGAGATGGCTTTCTGCTTAATGTGTTCCAGATTGAGGAGAATAAGTCCCTCATGCAAGATGAGTTTCTTCTCTTTCCTTCTATGCTCAAAAATACTAAGGCAAAGGGACTGAAGGATATAAAAAGGCAAGGACACCCTAATCTTGTGACAAAAGTGACAGAGCAACACAAAATGGTAAGAGTGGGTGTGTTTATACCTACCGTCAAGGGTAACATATTCCATGATTGCCATCATGACCATCGCCTAGATTTCCTTGAAAGCAACAACATTATAGCAGCTGCTGGAATCTTTCACCAAACTCTGCGCTTCAACCTTGCATTTGGGAAAATGCTGGATGGCCTTTCGCAAAATTTTCTTATCTCTATAAAATTTGATGCCCTTGAGGCTCAGTCCAAAAATTTCTGCAATGAGATCTTCAATAATGTTCACAGTGAGACCATCGATAGTAACCGTCCCATCTTTCCAAGACTTAGCAAAAACTTTCATAGCTCTATCTTTAGACCCATGCAACCGTTCCATATAGGTAGTTAGGCCTCCCTTTCTGAGAATTTCCCAGACCTCCGGCATGTTTTTCCATTTCACATAGTCCTTTGGCTCCCTTTGATTTAGCCCGCCACACATGATATAGAAGAGAGCAATAACAATAGCACTAGCAAAGAAAAGCCAAATGTAGAAAGAAGAGGCAACTTTAAAATAAATAGAAATTAAATCGTGTCTACAATCAGTAATCTTGGGAAAGGCACCACTTTCCATAATCATATTAACCTGTTTCGCTAAAATGTGTCTTATCATCATAATTTCTTGAGATACTCCCAATCCACCCTTTTGCTTTGAGACCTGTCAAAAGCCAACTTGGCTTTCATATCAACAGTGAGATTGCTACATCCGTGCCAAATCATGATGTCCTTAGCTTTAACCACAAAGTTGGCCAGCTCATTAGCTGTACCGTTCGCTTCCCGGTAAGCATGGGAAATAATGACTTGCTTAAAAGACTTAATAATTATCCGGGCTTCCTCAATAATTGCCTTAATGGCCCATGATGGTTGTGTGAAGTTATTAATGCACTTTAAGATATTCATTGAATTGCCTTCAATCCACACATTAAGTTATATGCAATTTAAGTTGCACATTCAATTTAATAAAATTGAATTATAAATTTAAGGTTAAAGTTGAGTTAGGAGTTGTAATTTAAAAGTGCATATTTTATTATTAAATTATAATTAATCATGCAAAGTGAGTTGAAGAAAACTAGGTGGAGAGTTGAGTTCTAATTTTTAGGGATTGCATGTTTTAGAAACCCTAGGAGGAATAGGTCTTCTCTATGAGAGGTTTCTAGGTATTACTCACATCACATCTATCACATTTTGGACGAGCTCTCTTGGATGAATTTGGAAGATTTTTGAAAGCTTGGAATGTTAAAGGGGGAATTCGATTCTTGTCTTCGAATATAGGCGTTGGTTGAGGTAGGGTTTGAAACTTTCTATTTTGTAAAATCTTTCCTTTGAAAAGATTGTTTGATTTGTGTCTAGAATTGTTTTTGTTCAAATGAATTAAAAATGGTTCTTTTTATTTTAATCAAGTTTATTTCTTAGAAAAACTTTGGATTAAATTTTGATGACAAATTAGATCTGGTATTCTGTTGGGGTTGTTTGAAAACTTAGGAAGAAGGTTTAGGAAAACATGTGATTTTTTCCTAGTTAGGGTATTCACCAAGAAATGATAGATAAATTGCCTAAATAAATTGCATGGAAATTTAGTTGATTTAGAGATGCATGCTTGAACATATGTATATGTACAAATCTTATTTAAAAAAGGAGAAATTAGTCATTTTAGAAAAACCCTAGCCTCCATTAAAAGAAATCAATTGAAAATAAAATTATATATATATATATATATATATATAGAACAAAAAAAGGGCTTGTTATTTTTGGTTCAAAATAATTCCTAGTTACTATATATATATATATATATATATATATATATATATATATATATATATATATATATATATATATTATGTTTTTTTATTTAAAAAAAATTAAAAATATATATATTAAATAATATAGAAGGGGTTGGGGACCCCATTCCCCAAACCCCTAACGATCTTAGGTTGCTGCAACAACCAAAGTTATTTTTGTCGTAGCCGTAAATGCTACCACAATAATGACAACTGTTGTCAGTAGCAATCGTAACTACTGCCATGACAGCGGCAACTGCTGTTGGTAGCAGTCGTAACTTCTCTTGAGGCAGTGGCAGCTGCTGCCATGCAGCAGTGGGGTACATGTGGTAGTAGTCCTACCGCATGGGTAGTAGGGGGTGGGCCAGTCCCCCGCCCCCCCTTTTGCATATTTATATTTTGTTTTAAAATAAAATTTATTTGGATTTAATTAAATTATAAATTATTTTATTATCTTTTTTATATGTTATTAAATTTAATTTTTATATTATTATTATATATAAAAATTAATATATATTAATTTATATATATATATATATATATATATATATATATATATATATATATATATATATATATATATATATAATTTAATATTAATATATATATTAATTAATATTATGATTATTATTAATTTATTTAATTAATGTTTATTATTGATTTAATATTCACTTTAATTAATTTATATTAACTGTGGTTAAATAGATTTTATGGTTGGTTTAAAATATTTGATTTGTACTTCTATATGTAGGTGTTTTTAATTATTATACGTGTGCATGAATTTTTGGTGAAATTATAGTTGTTATTAATTGATTTAAACCTTACTGGTCAATTTCATTTGTTGGGGGTTTTTAAGTAACTTGTAGGAAATGAACACCAAAGGTTTTGGTTTTGGTTTTGTTTTCTCTTGATGCTTTGTGCATGTGTTGTAATGTTAGTTTTGGATTTGATCACTTTATCCAACCAGTTTTCTAAAGCTCTTTACTTTATGAACTCTTTGAGAGGGTAGATTATTTCATGTTGGTTTTGAGGATCAATGTCTGTCCCTGATATCTTTTGTGGACTAGAACTTGATCGTTATACCTTTATGAGACTTATTTGATTATTTATGATTTGTGAGCCTAGGGGAGGTTAAATAGGTGCATCTTAGGGTAGTGGCTTACAACAGGGGTATGAGACCCAAAGTGGTCAGTACTAGGGTAACCTATCATAAGTTTGTTGATAAGTGATAACATTGTAATTAAAATTTGGAGAGTTCATTAAAAATTTAATTAGAGATAATGCCTTACCAATGCCTTGAGCTCTTGTATAGGCTAAGGGTGGGAGTGGGATGATACCTAGAGAGTAGGTATGATTAGAATTCCTCATGTCCATGAGAGGGTATTCTAATTCTATGTGGGTCATTTTTGAGTGTTTGGCGTCCAGAGTGGCTAGTCCAAAGTAACTCAATGCTTGAGGGTTTGGAGTCTAGTGTGACCAGTCTAGGGTAACTCAAGTAGATGACCATGTGATGATAGTCCCATAGTATGTCGCCTAAGCCTCCTTCATATTTTTCTATATTTTCCTTTTGGTGGTGTGTCTTGGGTATTTTAGTATTACCTAGTGACATGTGTTTTTGGGTATTTGTTCGATATTCTAGCTAGTATTTGGTGTTTTGGTACATGTTGACATTTTGATATTTAATATATTTTTTAATCATTAGTTGGTGGTACCCTTTTGAGATAGAAAGCCTTTAGGATCTATTTCTTAGTTGTTTTGTTGTATTGGGTCTGTTATCCGAGTGGGGTTTGTTGTTATCTAGTAAGCACGGTGGGAGTGGACCTTTGGTTCCACGAGGTCGAGTGGTAGTGTTTATTTTACCATTTGAGATTACGATGTTCCTGTAGTGATACGAGATGATTCTTGTTGTTGTTACCTTATTCTTGTTCTTCATTAGATGCTTTCTCATATCTATCTTATGATGTTTTTATTTGTACCTTGTATCAGATGTGATCCTTTTGGGATATTGTACTACTTTGTATTTGGTTATTGTGACATACCCTCTGACTTGTGCAGTGGATGTTGATTCATTATGTATACCTTATGAGTATTGGATGTACTTGTTATTCATTTGTACATAAGCTATTTATAATTATTCAAGTAATCTAAAACATTTAATTAGTAATACGTAATTTTACATCATGGGACCCTTGAGAATTGTTAATTGTAATTGACTTGTACTTATGTACTTGTTTATATCTTATGAAATGATTGCTTCTGCATTGTTAACATTATTGTTTTGTAAACTCCTAAGAAAAAAAATTATTCTGTAAACATAGCAACATGTTTTAGGTTAAATTCTCTTGGGTTTCCTAGTGGGGCATTACATAAGTGTTGGGCTATGTGCATGAAAATGGAAGAAAAAAGTGGCTACTTTTTTCTTGAAATTAAAAATTATGATCTTTAATTAGTAATTAAAAAATGATCCACTCAAAATATAGTTTCTAATTTAATATTGTTCACAAATATGGTGGAGATTAAGATGGTTAAATTGGAAGAGCTCACCTAATAGTCATGGTTTTGTTATAAAAATAAAACATAACATCAAGCGCTTTTCCTAAAAGTTGTTAAATTATTAAACAATTTGTGAATTTCCTTGATGAAAATTTATCTAACATCACATTTTTTTGATTAAGTAAATTGGGAGAGGGCTTGAAGCCTTACATCAAACCAAAAGGTATGAAAAAAGTGAATTCACAAGGAGTGAATCCAAACAACAAAGACCCAATTGACAAACCAGCCAAAAGAACTAGTAAAACAAAGAAACAAAAGAAATTCCAATAGACAGTTCCAAAAACCTCGAGCCTAGAAGACTATAGGTAAGGGGCCTTAACTTCCTCTCCATTTTGATAAAACTCCTTAAAAGAATTTTCAGAAAGGAACATTTTCTTTGGTTGTCATGCATCGAGGCCAAAGTAACAAGTCCTTATGGTTCCATGGTAGAAACCATCTCTTTCCTCTTGCTTTTGGGTCACCTATGCTCATGTTCATCATGCAAAATTTGGAGAGAGCTCGAGTCTTATCCATCATTTCTTTTATTGAAATTAACAATCTCATTTAGCTTCTTGTTAAGATCCATCTAACATCACATTGTTTATGCCATATTTCTTTGCTAATTTTTTAATAAATATAAATTGTTAATGCCATATTTTTTAATGAGTATAGTATTTCTTAATAATTTTTCAAAGTGGACATGTCTTAAAAAATATAAAATTGAATAGACACCCCCATGATCTTGAGAAAGATATTCAAAATAATTTTACTTTAATATATATAGAATGAGAATCTACATTATAAATGTGTTAGAATAATTAAAGATATTATACATAAAAAAATTTTGTAAGAAATGAAAACATTAGAAAAAGTAACTAAAAATAAAGACATTATTGAATAGAGGTAAAATGGAATCACCTCTATTTAAATGTGTAATTGTAATGTATGGGGGAAATATGAGATCCACTCCCAAATCCAAATTCTCAAAGGAGAGATCCAATTTGATCAACCAAAAGGTTAATACACAATCGAATCAATCTATGGAGAATATGAAAGAGAGAGAAAAACCCTATATTTTCCTATAAAGGAGATGTGCTTAGAATTTGAAATAATTAAAATACAAGTACTAACCTCAAATTAGGGCAAATCTGGAAAATGCCAATTTTTGATGTCTGTGTGTACTTTTGGGCAATTTTGCAACCTGTTTCAAACTGGAAATGCTGAGATGAAGAAAACCCAAAAATCTTTTGTCTTTCCGACGGTAAGTAGTCTTTGACCCTCATAAAAGGTCAAAGGCTACATTCTTTATTTGAAGATCAATTCTGACTTTGTTCACAGATTCCAAAAGTTCACCGAGAAGGGTATCCAAATCTACTCTCAAATCCAAAATTCCGCACCTGTACCTGCAAGAAAATGGGGGTTTTTGTTTGTATGGGGGGTTTTCCTTGGTCAAACCCCAATTTAGGAATTAACCTTGAAATTGAATTGAAATGTAGTATGCATAAACAAAGCAATTGGAACAATTCACCTTGCATATGTTGAAGTCCTTGTAGAGGATTTGAATCCTCAAATCCACAAGTAGGAATGCTTCAATGGATGTAGAATGAATGTAGGATGTCTCAAATCAATGGAATTTGATCTTCAACACCAATCTTGAATTGATCTTTGCATATGAGGAGGCTTGGATGAATGTAGAAGGATGGATCTTCAAGGGGGGCTCCAAAGAGATTGAATCCTTCAATGGTTAACAATGGATCTCCTTGATGGATGAATGCTTGAAGACTTTCTTGAATGCTTAAATTCACTTGCTTGCACTTGAGAGCTCGCTCATGAAGTTTCTTGAGAGATGTGGATAATGGATGGAGAAAATGAGAGAGGAAGGCCTCCTTTTATATTGAACTAGGCCACAATCCTCTAGAGGGGCCACCTTGGAGAATTCAATCCCAATTAGGTCCTAACCTTTAGAAAATATACCTAGATTAAATGTAATTTAAGGATTTACCATTTTGAAACCCGAAATGGCCAACCTGGAGGTGGGAAAACAAATATCCCCGAAACCTGACACCCAAAAATCAAGGAAATTTGAAATCTGGATAGGGGGTCAAGGACAAGCTCAAATCTGACCAAGTCAGGGTCGAGGTCGATGTTGACCCCATAAGGTCAACTTTGACCTTGTGGTAAAAAACCTCAGGATCTTGACCCAAAATGCTAGGAAATGTAGATATGAAGTGAAAATCAGGTGCAAAGGAAAGCAAAATAGGGGGAAAAGCTAGATACATGCAAAGACTTGATCAAGGTACTTAACATGACCCCAGACCACTTACTCGGAGGGCTAAATGCTCTTATCATGGAAGTTCTTCCATTTTAAGACGATACATTAAGCCCCCACTTTAGCAAGAGTATGGACTTGATGCAAACTCTTGGTAAAGGAGATCAGAATGAAAATAATAATCTTATTGTAATCCAAGGGACAAAGAGAAACCTTAAGCCCCTAGGGAGTCAAGTCTTCATCGACTCCCAGATCATGATAAGAGAGACATCTCTAGAGAGAGAAAAGAAAGGGTGTGATTACCTCACCCAATGATAACTTATGTCCCATTGTGAACCACACAAGGAAATGACGCAACTGGAAAGATGGAATTGAACCACCTAATGAATGTGGATACTCACTAGTCAACCCATCAAGGATTTACCCTTAGAAATATTCTATTCCATAAGAATAAAACCAAAAACAAAAGATATCTAGTCTTAAGGACACCTCCAACCTTAAGGGATCAAAATATATGTATATTTGAAACTAGAGGGATCAAGAGATCCTAAAATATAAATCCATGCTTTAAGGATTAGTTACTAATCCAAAAAGGGAAAAAAGAGTATTTTGAAAAATATGCGTGTATCAAAAAGTGTGTGTGCAATAAGTGAGCAAAGCATATGCCCCCACGTTAAAGTCATTGCTAACACTTTAACAAGAGCAATGGCTTTAACAGAAACATAAACAACTCCACTAATTACGTTTCCACGTTGAGATGCCCCCAGACGAAGACAAATCAAGGGAAATATCACAGAAACATATAGAGAACACAGAAGGGATCTACCTACCGTGGGGTCAGTATGATCATAAGATAATATATATATGATATTATTGTAAATGAATTGACATCATTCCCCAAAGAAAGTAGAACTACGATCACAAAGGAGGAAAGATCACATAAGATATACGAAGGAGAATCTTTTTGGACCATGATATGGAAACCAAAAATAATTTAGTGCTACCATATCTCGAATCCAAGTAGATTACAAAAGGAAAATTTCACAAACAATAGCACAATTACAACATAACATTGAAAAACACATAGAAGAATAGAGATACATATAGAGGAGTTTGAACAATAGTTTTGATTCCTTTATCACCTTGTACCAACAGAGTAACAAGGATCATATAAAAGAATCTAACAACATTTAGCAAACGGAGAAGCATAGTACAACAGGAAAACACACAACAAAGCTACCATGAAGGACAAGCTGATCAAGCATGCCACCTACTCTTCCCATCTCGATGTATATTATTTAGAGAAGGTGGGTAACTTGCAAGAGGGACTATATCCAACATAGTAGGAATGATAGCCAGTTCCAAACAAGGATCCTCTTGAGAATCACAATGTTCGACACTAGGTGTAAGAGTTAATTATGATGAAAGCATATTAGGTAAATCAATGTCAATGTCAATAGTCTCATATTCATCATTAACATCATCAATATCATCAAGAGTATCTTCTTCATCCAAATTAATCAAAATAGGATTTAAGATACAAATAGAATCATCATAATCATATATCTTAGCATCATTATTAGTAACAACTTCTTCTAACACATCATGCATAGATTTATCTGAAGAAGGTAGAGATATTTGAAGAACATAATTATGAGCTTTAGCATGAGCAAAATGCTTCTTACGAAATTCATTAGTAGATCAATTACATTTTTATTTATTTGAAATAGTTTGAGAACTAGGAGGAACAATTACCAGATCCTTCACAGGTTCTTTAGGAAGATCAATAGGATTATCAACAATAGGAGGAACAATCACAAGATCTTTGATAGGTTCTTGAGGAAGAGCGATAGAAGGAACTTGATTAACAGAACTAGAAGCCATAGTTAAAGGAGGTATAGAAGGTGTAGGCAAAAGACCGTGATTAATATCCATAGGAGGAATGCTTAAGAATCTTATGATGTTTATAAGCTTGATATAAATGAAAAAGATTATCAAGTTGAGGAGGACATGAATTAGGTAATGAAGGCCAAAATAAATCCAGAGCAGCACAATCTCTAGACCTGGAAGGTTGATATAAACTATGATTAATCATCTTCACTTCTTCATCATGAATAAATTTAAGACACTTATGGATAGGTGAAGTAACAACATGCATGGCATTCAACCAAGGCAAACCTAGCTTAACTTGAAATTGATCAAAAGTAGGAACAACAACAAAGGTAGTGTTCACAATTTTTCCATAGAGTTCAACCGGTAAAGTAATAGAACCAAATGATGGATAAAGAAAAACATTACAAGTTTGAATCCACACATCCGATGTATCATAAGAATCACGTTGTAAGCTTTTTATAAAAAGATTTTCTTCAGTAATAATATTGACTAAGGATGTAGGATCAACCAGACAACCATGAGTAGGTTTCTAAGAAATCCTAGCATAAATGTAAAGGGGACCATCAGGAGCCTTAATAGTCTCAGAGTCATCAAAGGTAATCAAAAGTTCCCAAGGTCTTTTATTCTTAGGTTGTTGTCGAGGTTTAGGTTGAGTTTTCAATTTAGGCTTAGGTTTTGGTCGAGGTTGAGATTGAACTTGAGATTGAATTTGAGGTTGAGGTTGAGGTTGAGGTGGAGATATAGATTGACCAACATGCTCCACTTGATTAACAACATGATTGAGATCATCCATCTTTGAATCATACATAATTTCCACAGTAGATGGTTGAGCAATGGTATTAGTATCATGCGTAGGTAAAGGATTCGTATAGATTTGAAGCTTTTGATTAGGAGGAGAGACAGATTTATTCCCACTACCATCAAGATTATTGATAGATAAGGCATTAGAGTCAATTAAGTCTTTGACCTTATGTTTTAAAGAATAACATTTCTCAGTATCATGACCATTCTGATGATGATATTGACAAAAAGCATTTTGATCAAAAGATTTAGAGGCAATCGTAACAAGTAAAAGAGGTCGAATAGGAGGTAAAGTAATCATATTAGTAGTTAACAAGCTATTCATAATAGCATGTAAAGGTTCAAAAAGAGGAGTAAACGTACGATTTAATAAAAAAGCATTGGATGCAGAAGTGGCATTGTGAGATGCAACAACAATTTGATCAGCAACTGCATTCTCTTGTTTGTTTATCTTGACATAGTTGTTGAATTTTTTAAATTTGTTTGGATTAGGAGCAAAATCACTCTTATCAACTCAAATAGGAGCCATTGGAGTGTTGCTCTCAAATTGAATCACTTGTAATTGATAATGATGAAGCGCTGCAAAAATTTGTTGAAAAGAGGTAAATTCAGTAAGCAAAATCTTATCTCTAATATCCTTTTGCAAATTTGAAATAAACATACATTGAATATCAATATGAGGAACATGATAGGAAATATGAGCATACAAATGCTTAAATCTACCAATAAATTCAGTTAATTTTCCTTAGCACTTTGTTTACAATGCATTAAATCAGTCAAAGACACTTGCAGGCCAATGTTGTTTTGAAATTGTTGAATAAAGGCATTAGCAAGTTTTGGAAAGGAATCAATAGAATAAGGAGGTAAGGAACAATACCATTGTAAGGCCTTGTCACGAAAATTTCTAGCAAACAGTTTGGCTAAAATCCTATGGTCACGAGCATAATCACTACAAAGGATTTGGAATGTTTTAACATGATGAACAAGATCTCCTTTTCTATTAAAATTCTCAAGACAAGGCATATCGACTTGCTGAGGAACAGGAGTACGAATAATATCCAAGGACAAAGGACTTCCCATGTCACATGTAGGGATACTGAAATTGTTTTGAGTTAAAGAAGCAAGTTGTTGTTGTACGGATGACACAGTTTGAGCCAAACTGATGATTGTTGAATCATTAGAGGAAATAGAAGTAGCAACATTAGACACACTAGGTAAAGTGTAAGAAGCTGCAGGAATAGAAAACGCAAGTGGAGGAACACTAGGAACTACAGTTGGAAGCGGATTGGAATAAGTAAAAGGAAAATTATGATATGAAGGTTGTGATGTAGGAAGGGACTCAGGAGGAACACTCATAGGAATAGAGGGAACCGTCACAGTCACCAAAGAAGGAGTATAGGTAGGAATACTAGGTAAAGGATTAGAAGGAGGTTCAACACTAGTGATAGGAGGAATCAACCCTAAATCTTGAGCTTTTTGAGCTAAAGGTTTAACATTTGAATGCACAAGATGAGTAATACCACACAAGAGGTTAACACCTTGATCACTATCATAGAGAACTTTCTTAAGAGCCTCTATAGATTGAATATAATCTTGATTATGGTTCTCTCGAATAAGCCAATTACCCATTTTATCAAGTTCAGTTGAAAGTTTTTGAACTTGTTTAGGAAGAACTCTTAAAGCATCATCCTCATCATGAGATGAGTGAGAAGAGTTTTTCTCCATAGTAGGATTGGAATCATGAAGAATCAAATTATCATTTGGGACCCTAAGGAAAGGAGACGAAGATTTAGGATCAAAGGCACCCATGAGTCTATGACTTCTTCTAACCAGAATATTATAAGTAGGACTAGTGGTAGTAAAGCTCATAAACCAATGTAATGCAAATGAACTAAACTAAAACCACATAAAGCATGAATATTTTTGTATTTTTGAAATCTAATTAGCTTGCAAGATCTAACACAAAAGATAAATCTAATACTAACAAGATAAAAGGAAATCTAACACCAAAAAGAAAGAGAGTAAGCTAGTCGAGCTCACCAAAATGAATAGAGGTAAAATGGAATCACCTCTATTTAAATGTGTAATTGTAATGTATGGGGGAAATATGAGATCCACTCCCAAATCCAAATTCCCAAAGGAGAGATCCAATTTGATCAACCAAAAGGTTAATACACAATCGAATCAAAAAGAGAGAAAACCCCTATATTTTCCTATAAAGGAGATTTTCTTGGAATCTAAAATAATTGAAATACAAGTACTAACCTCAAATTAGGGAAAATCTAGAAAATGCCAATTTCTGATGTTTGTGTGTACTTTCAGGCAATTCTGCAACCTATTACAGACTAGAAATGCCAAGATGAAGAAAACCCAGAAATTGTTTGTCTTTTTGATGGCAGGTAGTCTTTGACCCTCATAAAAGTTCAAAGGCTACATTCTTTATTTGAAGGTCGATTCTCACTTTGTTTGCAAATCCCAGAATTTTTCCAAAAAGGGTATCCAAATCTGCTCTCAGATCTGAAATTCCACACCTGTACCTACAAGAAAATGGGGTTTTTTGTTTGTATGGGGGGTTTGCCTTGGTCAAACCTCAATTTAGGAATTAACCTTGAAATTGAATTGAAATGTAGTATGCATAAGCAAAGCAATTGGAACAATTCACCTTGCTTATGTTGAAGTCCTTGTAGAGGATAAAAATCCTCAAATCCACAAGTAGGAATGCTTCAATGGATGTAGAATGAATGTAGGATGTCTCAAATCAATGGCATTTGATCTTCAACACCAATCTTGAATTGATCTTTGCATATGAGGAGGCTTGGATGAATGTAGAAGGATGGATCTTCAAGGGGGGCTCCAAAGAGATTGAATCCTTCAATGACTAACAATGGATCTCCTTGATGGATGAATGCTTGAACACTTGAATGCTTGAAGGCTTGCTTGAATGCTTGAATTCACTTTCTTGCACTTGAGATCCCGCTCATGAAATTGCTTGAGAGATGTGGATAATGGATGGAGAAAATGAGAGGAAGGCCTCCTTTTATAGTGAACTAGGGCACAATCCTCTAGAGAGGCCACCTTGGAGAATTAAATCCCAACTAGGTCCTAACCTTTAGAAAATATACCTAGATTAAATTTAATTTAAGGATTTACCATTTTGAAACCCGAAACGGCCGACCCGGAGGTGGGAAAACAAATATCCCCGAAACCCGACACCCGAAAATCAAGGAAATTTGAAATCTGGACAAGGGGTCAAGGACAAGCTCGAATCTAACTAGGTCAGGGTTGAGGTCAATCCTGACCAGGTCAAGGTTGAGGTTGACTTTGACCTTGTGGTAAAAAACCTCAGGATCTTGACCCAGAATGCTAGGAAATGCAGATAGAAGTGAAAATCAGGTGCAGAGGAAAGCAGAACAAAGGGAAAAGCCAGATACATGCAAAGACCTGATCAAGGCACTTAACATGACCCCAAACCACTTAATCAGAGGGCTAAACACTCTTATGATGGAAGTGCTTCCATTTTAAGACGATATAATTATTATATTGTAATTAAAAAAATTCATGATAAAAAACTCAAGTGAGAGATTAGTGTTTTAATGATATGTCTTGAAATGTGAAAATTTCTTCAAAGAATGCTTAAAATTTGCCTATTTTTTATGTGTTGTACAAGACATGCATTTGAGCACCTTACATACAAGTCAAACCTTTTGGCTTGGATGTTAAGCCGAATCCAAGATCAAGGATGGGATTTTACATTAATTTCAAATGAAATATGTGTGTATGATAATGTGTGTTCATTATAAGTTTGAAAGATAGAATGCATTAAGATTTTTTGTTTTTGTTTTAAGGTGTTTATATCACAAGTAAATTATAAAACACTATATTAAATTGAAAATATTATATATAAGACTATAAAGTAAAATAGTAAGGAAGGTTGTTCTTGCCTTTAACTTGATGGTAAGATTGAATTGGATGGCCTCGAAAGAAAGATAGTTGAAAATTAATTTTTTCAAAGCATCAAAAGGTAATCCAAGAGTTAGTGGGGTTGGGTATGTAATCAAATACCATGATACAAGGTTAATAAAAATAAATATAAGAGTTTGGGGATGAGAACACATAATGAGGAAAAATATAATAGCCTAGGAGTGACATACAAAATGAAATGAAATATGAGGTGATTATATCTAGAGGGGGATTCATTAATCATGGTTAATGCCATGCAAAAAAAAATTATACCCCTTTAATTGGAAACTATAAAATTGGCTGCCCCTGATTTGGAATCTCGAATCAACAAATTTGAAGATTTTAAAACTAAACATCTATTGAGAAGGAATAAAATGATGATTGAATTAGCTAAAGAGTGCGATGAAAGAGATGATGAGAGAATCAATGATGATTGTTAATGGGGATAACAAATATATGGATTTCAAGAACTAGAGAAGGATATAAAAAATATCATGTTCCCATAAATTTGAAGGTAAGAAAAGATGACCTTTATTAAGAAAGGATGAAAGTATTACAAATTTAGAGATTCAAGTGTGTGAAGTGAATGATATTTTCAAAGAGAAATTTTTTTCTAGGCCTCAAGAGGTTATCACAAGGGCATTTTCAAAACAACATTGTATAGAATATAATATAGACACCATCCTAAGACTTACATGCCAACATAGAAAAATGACATTCATGGGGGAGGTTTTAGAGAAGAGACTAAAGTGCATTTTTAAGTTGAGCCATGGTCTTATAATACATGTAATGAAGGGTATTTTAGGAGATGAAGTTATGAATTCCAACAATATCTATATTAAATTTACATAAAAATCATTGTTATGTTTTCAAAATCATTGTTAGACATGGGAGAACATCATGAAGGAGGCTAATTTGGAGCATATTTTTGAGGGAATTGGAAGTCATGTTGGAGAATGTGTTGGCAAGAAGAGGATTTCCTCTTTTGAGAGACATATACATCATTCTATAAAGGGACACAAGGTAGAAGCAATTCCTTTGTTAAATTATACCCCTCTTTGTCCCTCCTCCCTATATGTATGAATGCAATGGGTAGGAGTGTTATGATTATAAAGAAAATATTAGATTTAGTCCTGAAAAATATTCTTGGTTGGCTATAGAACTATATCAAATAGGAGAAGGTAGTTGCAGTACGGGGGTAGGGAAGGAATCGACAGTATTAGTTTTCATTTTAGATGTTGATAATGAGAAAGAGTTTGCAAGCCTTGGTATAGAAGATGAGGAAGGGTTGGATGAATAGGATCATAGCATCTATGCCCCTAGATGCCCCAAAAAATGCAAGGGGTGGGGAGTCACTACTAGTAGTATTGAGTCAAAGGATTAGCTACAAGATAGTTGATAGAACATGTGAATATCCTCATATTTATATCTTATTGGGGAATACAATGGTTTAATGTATTGCTTGTAAAGTGTTTTTAAAGCTAGTATAGGGTTATCCTATTTTGTGATAAAGGATGAGGTCTTATGCTAGTATGGACTTCCTGTTTTGTTTAGTTAGAGTATGTCAATGGGAGCCAAAAAGTTTACTATAATGGTTAGATGTAAAAACTTTATATTTTAATATAGGGTGTGGCCCCTTGTCTCATATTTACCAACCAAAGAAAAAGGTAAAATAAAACTTTCAAAATGTTAATTTTAGTTAATTATGTAAATTAAAATAAATGAGTACAAATTACTTTATATTAAATAATGATAGTTTTAAATATGATAAATCACATAATACTATCTATCTTCAAAAGGTAAATGCGAAGAAAGATAATGTTACTTAGCTTTACGATAAAAGAATGTGTGTATTTAGTGAAGAATATATATTCTATTTTATACCAATTAGAAAGGGTAATATTTGTATTTTAGAATTCCTTATATCTTTAAATTAATTTATACTCTATTGAGGATAAATTTTTATTTATGATCTATATCCATATTTCATTAATGTTTTATTTGTATATCTAGATTGTTGTGTTCCAAAGTGATGTTTGTCTATTTTAGGTCCTATCTTAATATTTAAGGAGTTGTTAAATATTTAAATGCATAAAAAGAGCTATAATAATTTTATTGTAAGGGTCTAATATCATATCAAAATACAAGACAATCTTATGATGAATTGATATTACATCACAAAACCCACGTATTATGGAAACTTGCTTCTTAGCCTTTGTAAAAATAATGAAAAATTATAGTTATCCCTTAAAATTTTTCTATACACTCATTTCATTTTTCTTGGTGTAGCATTCTAAATTGTAAGCATGTACAATTTTGGTCCTTATCTAAGCCACATTTTAGTGTCCAAGTCTTCAATGTATCATTGGCTTTTTGCAATTAATTCATAAATATTTAAATTTGAGTCCTCTATGGGTTTAATTATACGAAGGCCCTTAATTTTAGGTGTTCTTATTTAATTATTTTCTCTCATATTTTTCCTATAGAATTCATAGGTCCTATTTGATTATGTGTGGCCCTTTGTATTTATCTAAATTTTAAACCCTAACTTCGTATAGATTTTTTGAATCCCAATATCTTGATGGACTCTTGACTTAAATTTAAGCCTAAAATTATAGGTATGCGTCAAGTCAATTAGTATCTAGGGTAAGTCAAAATTGATGCACACCTAAAAACTCACACCATACTTTGTAGCTCGTGCCCAAATTTGATTTAGAGATTGGTCTTAATCTTTTTAGTGGGATCCTTAATCTAAGCTAATTGGCTTTTTGTTATGGGCTATAAACTAGATAGGAGAGGTATAAAATAAAATTTATCTCCCTTATTTTGTGCATATCCAATTAGTAAACCCATATATGATATCATTTCACATTAAATTTCAAAAAATCAAGCATTTAAGTCTTCAATTCAAGGAGAAATCAAGGAAATATATTCACAATAATTTATCATCCATTCAAGAATCAAGAATGGAAGACAAGGAGTAATGTATAGATCAAGCAATTGTTAGAAAGTACAGTCCACCAAGATAACTGGGAGGGGGGGGGAGGGTGAATCAGTTATCTAATAAAAACAACTTTTATTAGCCTTACTATATCTAAAATATCTAATCAATATAAACAAAAACCATAGAAATATAATCATACACAATAACTCCAGATTTGTTAACTAGGGAACCTCTTGATTAGAGAGTAAACCCCGGTGGGGATGGTACCCACAAAAGATGTACTAATATGAAAATTCCTTATGAGAGGATAGACTCCGTTAGGATTCTTATGAAATACATTCAGTATACATTAGTCCCTGTTAGGAGACTTTGAATCCTCATGAGGAGATTCTAACCCTATTAGGAGTTAAGGAAGATAGAAGGACCCACTATCCAAACAACTTCAAGGGAAAGATCACTGAAAACGCTATCCAAGTGATCTCTATATTATCCAAATAGAATAATACCAAGAATTATTGATCTCAACAACTTTACTTCTCCTCTCTGACTATGCCAAAACCACACCAAATCTCACTACTAGATCTGTTTACTTCACATCATACATCAATCATTGATTCACATTAGTTCACCTTCACATTATATCATTATCATATCATTGTCATATACCTACATACACAATCAAGGAAAAAAAATTTCCTTTATACTGTGAACAATATTTCATAATCGAGTCAGCCAATTAATCTTAACCAATTATGAAATATAAATCATTACACATTACATAATATTTTCATAATCGCACAAAACTGTCATCTCACAAACTTAATAAATCATCACATGTGAAACCTATGTCTATGTTGACTCATCCAGGTTGCCTCCGCAATGTCTTCAACCTATGTATAACTTTACCTAACCAGATTTTATCCTTGTTAGGAGATATAATATGATTATCACAAACTGCTTCTCAAGAACACTGCTAGAATACAGTTTCCACTAGATTACTCATAAGTGACACAAATACTTGAATTTTCATATGTGCTCTTAACTATGATATCAAGACACCATAAAAAACATGTAATTAAGTCTGCATAACCTCATCTACAATACAACATGTGTGCTAAATCACACTTTGTCTACTACTCTGCTAATCTTTAGTAAAATCAGTATGTTGACATCAATGAAAAACATAGTCATGAATGCAACATGTGACTTCTCGAGAAATGCTAGAATACTCCCCCATAGGACATATTCAAAATTCATGCTAACAACCTCCCCCATTTGCATTGATGGCAACATAGATGAAAAACATCCAAGTGACATGAACACCAAAATGCAATACTACTGCTCTGCTTTAACTTTTCAAATCCTCTTCATCAATCATCAAATGTTCTTATGTATCCTTCTCCCCAAATGCTACTACTATTTATCTTTTCAAATCCCCTTCATCAATCATCAAACATTTTTCATGTATCCTTCTCCCCCATTGACATCAATGACAAAGTAAGCATCACTATGTCAATCCAATACAAGCTTGAATGTCCAAAGACACTATTTGAAGATACCTTTTTACCAAGATTCCTTTATGACTCATCTCAAAAACATAGATATTCCCCCATAGAGGAAGTATCAACATACAGTCTAGAAAGATAGTTTTCTATAGCACTGGACTGATGCAATTTTTTGCATCACTACTCAAAAGTAGGCTGGAGCATAACCCCAAGCATACCTCTCAAATACTCAAATGTATCTTTAGGTAAAGGCTTAATAAATATATCTACAATCTTCTCTTTTGTACTGATATACTCAAGTCATAATTCTTTCTCTGCAACTTTCTCTCTTACAACATGATACTTGATCTCAATGTATTTTGTTTTAGAATGTAATACATGATTCTTAGACATACTTATTTTACTTGTGTTATCACAGTGTATGACAACAGGCTTATTGAACTTGATTCCAATATCCTTCAACATTTGTTTCATCCATATTATATGATTACAATTATTTATTGCTTCTACATATTCTTCTACTGTGCTTTGTGAAATACAATTTTGTTTATTTCTTAGCCGAGAAACCAATCTTATTCTAAGAAAAAATACTCCACCACTTGTACTCTTTTTTTCATCCACACTACCTCCCCAAATCGCATCTGTGTATGTATATAGGGTAAAATTATTTGATTTAATTATCATACCACAACTCATAATCAATTGTACCTTTCAAATATCTAAATATTCTCTTCACTACTATATAATGTGATTCCTTAGGATCAGCTTGAAATCTCACAACAATACCAACTCCATGTGCTATATCTATTCTTGTGTGAGTTATATATTGCAAACCTCTAATCATAGATCTATACTTCCTTTGTTCAACTGCAGGAGCCTCATCTATGATAGGTAATGTATGGCCAATTACCATAGGTGTACCAATAGGCTTACAACTCTCCAAACCAAATCTCTACAATAGGTCTTTTAGATACTTAGTCTAAGATAAGAAAATACCATCACTGTTCTGCACAATTTGTAAACCTAAGAAAAATTTCATTTCTCCAATCATGCTCATCTCAAATTCTATCTTCATTTCATTAGAAAATTTATCACTCACTTCATCTTCACCTCCAAATATTATATCATCAACAAAAATAACTACAATTAATAGACCATTCTCTATTTTTTTAGATACAAATTATTGTCTACATTGCCTTTAGCAAATCCCAATTTTGCCAAATATTTATCCAATCTAGCATAATAGGTTATAGGTGCTTTCTTTAGTCCATAGAAGGCTTTGTTCAATTTACATACCATGTCTCCTTCTTGAGTCAAAGCAAAACCATCTGGTTGCTCAATGGAGACTTCTTCTAATTCACCATTTAGAAATGCTGACTTCACATCCATCTAATACACTTTGAATTTCTTAAATGTTGCATAGGCTAAAAATATTCTCACTGCTTCAATTCTTGTAATAGGTGCAAATGTTTCTTCATAATCAATACCTTCTTTTTGTGAGTATCCTTTACATACCAATCTTTCTTTGTTTCTTACAACTTCACCTTATTCATTCATCTTGTTTCTAAAAACCCATTTAGTTCTTATAACATTTTTGTCATTAGGTCTAGGAACCAATTCCCAAGGATTATTCTTTTCAATCTAATCTAATTCTTCCTTCAAATTGCTCAAATTTAATTGTTATCTTTACAGGCTTCATCAGTAGTCTTAGGTTCAATTTAAGAAATCAAACATAATTCTTCTTGTACCTTATTTCTTGTCATAACTCCTTTGTCTTTGCTTCCAATAATCTAATCAGTAGGATGATTCCTTATCAAATTCTTATTAGGTGTTACTGTATCAACTCTTGCTTCAATTTTGGGTTTAGATCTTGGTTCTCCCCTTGGTTCTTCATCATGAATCTCATTCTGTAAATCATTGTTAGTTTCATAAAATAATTCAATATTTTCTTGATTAGTTTTAGGATAGGCTTCTTCATCTGAATCATAATCAAGTACTCTTTCTTGAATTCTGAATTTCTCATCCACTTTAACATTTGTACCCTCAACAATAGTCTTAGTTCTCTTATTAAAATATCTATAAGCCTTTCTTTTCAATGAATAACCAAGGAACACACCTTCATCACTTCTCAGGTCAAAGTTACCAATATCATCGTCTCTCTTTATATAGCACTTACTTCCAAAGATTCTGAAATATTTCACTGATGGTGCATGTCTAAAAAATAATTCATAAGAGGTCTTGTCTGTATCTTCTTTGATATGTACTCTATTCATTGTATACACTATTGTGTTTATTGCTTCTCTCCAAAATGTCTTTGCTACATCATTCTCAAACAACATAGCTCTTGCTGCCTCAGTTTCTGATATGTTTCTTCTTTCAGTAATACCATTTTTCTTAGGTGTTTTAGGGATTGAAAGTTGTCTCTTAATGTCATTCACTTCACAAAAAGTATTGAATTATTTTAAAGTAAATTCTCCACCTCTATCAAATCTTAAACATTTAATCTTAATTCTTGAATCATTCTCAACTTTGTTCTTAAGGAATCTAAACTTATCAAATGCTTCTGATTTTTCTTTAAGAAATGCTACCCACATCATCCTAGTAAAATCATCAACAAGAATCATAAAATACCTTTCACCATAGAATCCTCTTATTCTTGTGGGACCACTCAGATATATATATGAACAATCTCCAAGTTTTCTATTGTGGTGAACTTCTTTCTAGGAAAAGAACTTCTTTTCTATTTTTCCATAACACATTCCTTACATACCATGTTAGTAGGTTTCACAATTTTAGGAAAATATCTTACTACAAATGTGGTACTTTCTTTCAAAATGTTATCAAAGTACTGTCATCAACTTTAGAATTCAAACATGTCATCTCAGTAGGATTCAACTAAAATACATTACCTCTGGTTCTTGTTCCCGTTCCAATCATCTTACCATTCTTATCCTTGATTACACAAGTCTTTTCAGTAAACCAAACTTGATGTCCCTTGTCAACTAGTTGTCCAACACTTAAAAGATTATGTTTCAATCTATCCACAAAGTAAACATCATCAGTGTTAGTCTTTCCATCAAGAGTAATAGATCCTATTCCTTTTATTCAGCAAGGTGCATTGTTTCCAACTCTAACAATTCCTCCATCATAATTGTTAAACTTAATAAACTTATTCATATCACTAGTCATATGATGTGAAAAACCACTATCTATGATCCAATCAGTTTTCTTTTCAACCTACGATACTAAAGCTTTTTCTTCTTTGACTTCTATTTAAGAGTTTTCTTCTATTATTGCAACAAATGCTTTGTCATCACTTTCATTATCACTTTCACTTAAGAATTTTTCAATACTAGCTTCAAATTATTCATCATTAGCATAATAACACTCTTTAGGTCTTCTAGGCTTAAAGTTCCTTCTATATTTCTTCACTCTCTTAGGTCATTTAGATGCAAAATGACCATATTCTTGACATGTCCAACATTTAAAGATTTTCTTACCTTCTGGTTCTCTTTTCACAAGCAAGGAAATTCCTTCTTCAATTTTTCTATCTTCTTCGGTCTTAGATTTGTTTCTACTGGCATAATATCCACTGACACTTTCACTTCTTGACAAAGTAGGGAGAACACTAAGTGTGTTGAATGTAGTTATAATTCTGGGCAAATCTCTAGATTGTCTCAAGCTTATCTCCGCTGCTTCCAATCTTCCAAGAAGAGTCTCTCTAGTGAATTTTTTAGTACAAGGTATGACTTTTTCAATCATCTACACTGTCTTATTAAATATTGGGGTCACACTCTTCAAGATCTTCCATATGATTTCATCTTCATTCTTATTTTCTTCACAAGCTTTGATACCTACAACAATCTCTGATATTCTACCAATATAGCTTCTAACAGATTCATCTTCCATCAGCTTAGCCTCTTGAAATAAATATAACCAATTTTGTAATCTAATTCTCTTAGCATGTTTATCACCTTCAAAAGTAGATTCCAAAGCTAACCAAATTTCATGAGATGTCTTTAAAGTTTTTACCTGACTATATTCATTCTTAGGAAGGGCTGGAAAAAGTGTTTCTCTAGAAAATATGTTACACATGAATAGATCTCTTTCTTTCTCAGTGCAATCCTCAATATTTTCTTCTTTAATGATGCATTTCCCATTCTTTGTGATAAACCAATATGTTGGTCCTAGACATAAAAAATGTGTCTTCATCTTTTCTTTCTAGCTATCATAGTTAACTCCATCAAACTTAGGACTTTCTTTTGTGAAGTGACTCGCCATGGATCTCCTTAAGTTGTTAAACTTTTTCTTCAAGGACCTGATGCTCTGATACCAATTGTCAAAAAGTATAGTCCACCGAGATAATTGAGAGGGGGGGGAATTAGTTATCTAATAAAAAAAAATATTAACCTTATTTATGTGAAATATGTAATAAATATAAACATCAACCGTAGAAAGATAATCATACACAATAACACCATATTTTTTAACTAGGGAACCTATTGATCAGAGAATAAACCCCAGTGGGGATGGTACCAACAAAAGATGTACTAATATGAAATTTCCTTGTGAGAGGACGGACTCTGTTAGGAGTCTTATGAAATACATTTAATACATATTAGTCCTTGTTATGAGACTTTGAATCCTTGTGAGGAGATTCTAACCCTGTTAGGAGTTAAGAAAGAAAAAAGGACCCACTGTCCAAACAACTTCAAGGGAAAGATCTTTGAACACACTGTCCAAATGATCTTTATATTATCCGAACATAATAATACCAAGAATTACTAATCTTAGCAACTTTACTTCTCCTCTCAGACTGTGCCAAAACTACCCCAAATGCTTCACCAGATCTCACTACCAGATCTTCTCACTTCACATCATACATCAATCATTGATTCACATTATTTCACCTTTGCATCATATCATTATCATATCATTCTCATATACCTACATACACAATCAAGGAAAAAAATCCTTCCTTTATACCATGCACAATATTTCATAATTGAGTCAGCCAATTAAGCTTAACCAATTACGAAATATAAATAATTACACGTTACATAATATTTCCATAATCACATAAAACTATCAGCTCACAAACTTAATAAATCATCACATGTGCAACCTCTGACTATGATGACTCATCCAAGTTTCCTCCATAATGTCTTCAACCTCTATATAACTTTTCTTGACTGGATTCTATCCCTATTAGGAGATATAATCTGATTATCACAAACCGCTTCTCAAGAACACTGTTAGAATATAGTTTCCACTAGATTACTCATAACTGACACAAATTCTTGAATTTTTGTATGCTCTCTTAACCATGATATCAAGACACCATACAAAACATGTACATAACTCCACATAACCTCATCTTCAATACACCATGTGCACTAAATCAAACTTTGTCATCTACTCTGCTAATCTTCAGTAAAATCAGTATGTTGACATCAATGACAAACATAGTCATGAATGCAACATGTGACTACTCCAGAAATGCTAGAATACTCCCCCATAGGACATATTCAACATTCATGCTAACAAAAATATGTGAAGGAATTCATGTTATTACTATCCTTGATATAAGGTTAAGACAACATCAAAGGTAATTTTCAAGAATCTTCATAAGTGATTCAACAAAACTAAGGTTTGCGAAGCTATTGCATTTTATCAAGCCTCTATTACTAACAAAATGCTTCCCGTTTTCAATAATTTTGATTAAATTTAAAGGTTAAATCCTAAATAGGGTTAAATCAAGGTTAATGCAAGAGAGAGATTAAAGTTCCAGGTCACATCTCCCTTCCCCCCTCTCCCTTTTATCCTCTCTCCCCCTCTCCCTCTCTCCTACATCTCCCTTCCCCTTCTTTCATTCTCTCCATCTACATCTCCCTTCCCCTTATTTCCTTCTCTATCTCAATATCCCTTTCCCCTTCTCTATTTCCCTCTCTTCTCCACTCTCCCTTTCTCACACATCTCTTTCTCCACTCCCCCTATTTATTTCTCCCCTCTACCCCCTATCTCTACTATTTATACCATTAATATTGGAATAGATAATGGAGAGGGGGAAGAGAAATGGGGATAAGGAGGGGGAGAGAGGAAAAATTGATTAAAAAACCTAGATATGGAAAGGAGGGAGAATATGAGAAACAAAATAATAAAGATAGGTAAAATATTGAGAAAAGATAAAGGGAGAGATAGATATGGAGGGAGTGAGAGACCTAGGGAGAGATGAGATAGAGGGGAAGAGAGGTGAGATACTTCTAGGGGGAGAAAGAGGTGAGATGGGTGTTTTGAGGAGGAATGGTGAGAAATAGAGAGGTAGGGGAAGAAAAAGGAGGAGAGACCTATATAGATGAGAGAATACGAGGGAGAGGGAGAAATAGAGAGAAATACCAACATAGAAAATATCCTTGACCTTATGTACCCTAAAAATATGTACCATAAATCTTGTACTCTAAAACCTATGTAGAGAGGGAGAGGGAGAGATAGAGAGGTGATATGAGAGAGAATAGGAGAGGGGTAAGGGGAAGAGAGTGGGAGGTCTGGAGGGAAGGAGAGAAATTGAGATAGGGTAGGTAGAGATGTGAGAGGCCTATAAGGGGAGATAAATGTGAGAGACCTATATGGATAAATAGAGGGGTGAAATATATGGAGGGGGACAAAGAGTGGTAGGTAATGAAACATTTTTAGAGAGGTGGAGAGGGAGTGAGGGAGGGGGGACATAGTATAGGAGATATATAAGAATAAAGAGGGAGTTGAGTAAGAAGGGATGGAAGGATAGGTGGACATGGATGGAGTGAGGGGAATAGATGAGGGAGAGAGGAGAGGAGAGAGTAATAGAGAGAGGTGGAGAGGGTGAAAGAGAACTAGAGAGGGATGGATAGAGAGGTGAACTACTTATAAGGGGAGAGAGAAGTTACATACATAGAGATGAGGAGAGAGAGGGTTGAGATAGATATAAGGGGATAGAGAGAGGTGTATAATAATACATGGATGGAGATATATAGAGGTGAAGAGGAAGTGAAGGAGAAACCTAGAGAGGGGAGATAGAAGGTAGGAGGGATAAGTTATAACCTATAGAATGGATACAAAAAATAAGATAGAGTAGGAAAGGGAGAATATATATTGGGGTAAGGAGGGAGGGGAAATAGAGAGGGAGAGAAGAAGATTCCTCTCTAGATTTTATTTATGTGAAGGCCCTTAATTTTAGGTGTGCCTCTTTAATTATTTCCTTTTATTTAGTTTATCTTGCATACATAGTCCCTCTTTTATTATGTGTGGCCTTAAATTATATTTATCTCAATTTCAAACCCTAAATTGCATATATTTTTAAATTACCAATATCTAGATAGAATCATAACTTTGATTTGAGCCCAAAATTTCTAGTATAGGGTGAGTAAAACTCACCCATACCTAGAAACTCACCCCATACTCTATAGCTTGTGCCTAAATTTGAATTGCAGGTTTCTTTGTCTTATTCAGTAGGATCCTTAATCCAATTTGGCCAATTTCAAGTTTTGGGCTCCAAATTATCTAGGTAAGGTATAAAAGAAAACTTACCTCCCTCATTTTGTTGAATTTAAAATTAAAAAATCCATCTATGTTATCAATTCACATTTAATTCCAAGAAATCAAGCATTCAATTCTTCAATTCAAGGAGAAATCAAGGCAATATATCCACATTTATATTCATTCAATCAACCATTATGCATGTAAGGCAAGGAGTAATGTCTAGATCAAGACTATATATGTGAATGAATCCCTATTCTTCATATCCCAAACCCAAGGTCGAGAAAACATCAAAGATAATTTTCAATAATCTTCATAAGGTATTCAACAAAAATAAAGTTTTTTAAGGTATTGCATTTTATCAAGTCTTTTCTAATAACATAAAGCTCTCCTTTTTCAAACATTTTGATTTAATTTCAAGGTTAATTCCTTAATAGGTGTTTAACCAAGGAAAACCCATTTTACTCAACCTATTTCTCATTTTCTCTATGTAACTGAAAGGTGGTGCTAGTGTGGAGACAATGATAGAAAAGCCTAACAAAGAGCTACAATTGGAAAAAAATTCATCTAAAGTTGGCTAGTGTAAGGCGACTTTAAATCACCCTATACTTCCTAATTACCCTTGACCCACAGTGGCACCCCATAGATTCTACTTTGGATTTTAATTTTGATCACAAGTTAGTTAATGTTGATAGCAGGAAAAAATGGGTTCTAAGGAGACTTGAAACCCCTTACAATTCACACAAGAAAGATTACAACATTAAGATCTCTGAAAAGAAACAGGACTGGAAACCAGTCTGCCAGACCCAGAACCAGCAAGACAAAACAAAAAACTAGAAATCGGAGACCCCACCCAGTAGCCGATAAACCATATAAACTAGGAGGGCACAAAAACAAAAGAGCAGGAGAATCTAGGAAAACTCCAGATGAGTTCCCTCAGCTTCTTTCTTTGCCTCTGAAATATTCTTGATGACCGCATTGAAATCATAAAGCTTGAGGATCCTATCCTAGATTTCTTCCTTTTAGAAGACCAAGTATGAGTGCCTGGACTAGCGTCCTCTGCATCCTCATCACCAACAAGCTTCTTGGTAGGAGAACTAGCATCCAACTCCGCCTTGATTGTCTTGAAACACTCCATCGCTAACCCCATGAATAGGTTGTTGTCCAACATGTGCTTCTTCAGAGTGTTCTCCAGGTTATCAATTTTGACCTGCATTTCCTGCATGTTTTTCTCACCCTCGTTGGCCTTGTTGAAATCCCTCCCCTCCAAACCAAAAGCCAAATGCACCTCCAGAATATCAACCTTGGTTGAGAGAGAACAAAATTTCATGTTGAGGATTTTGATTTCTTAGAAAACCCATTTCATTAGGAAGGAGTACATAGACATCGCCTTAGCAGTCTGGAGGATGCCGAAAGGGGGGTCTATCTTATCATCCATGTCCTCTCTCAGAAGTTGAACATTTCTCTCTTGCATATCCACCGTAACAAAGGGGATGTTCTGTGAGGAAAAGGGAAGATTCTCCTTTTTAGCAGAAACAAGGGGACTTGTTATCCTCCAACTTCTCAAATTGCACTTCCATAAAAAATTTCAACTGAGGGGAAATAGGAACATCATGTTCCTCAGAGCTGTCATAATTAACTAGAATAGGAGCCATTTGGCCTCCCACATCCTCATCTCTATTCACATCCTCATCCTTGACACTAGCAACCAGATCATTCCTAATATCCACGGTTTTGGTAGCAACCTCATCCTTTTTCTCATTATCACCAAAAATGTTGGCCAAAGATGACAATGACTCTTTACTTTCCTCGTCAGATGAATTGACCATGGTAGCATAGACCTCAACAATTTCACCAGCAGAATCAATATCCATGCCATCCATTTTATCCAATTTCAATTTTTTACCAGCAAACTTCTCTTCACAATCCCCTTCCCTAATACATTTTGCTAAAGCCTTGGCATAGCCAGAGGCTTTAGTCAAGGAGATAATAGGGCTACTAATGGCCATTTAATTAATATGCTCTACAATTTGGAGAATGAGGCCCTCATGTAGGATAGGCTTGTTCCCTTTCTTCCTATGGTTAATTATACTAAGATGAAGGGACTGCAAAAGAAAAAATGATAGAAAAACCCTAACCTTGTGTCTAAAGTGACAAAGGAGCACAAAATGGTAAGAGTGGGCATGCTTGCACCTACCATCCAGAGGGATATACTCCATGATAGCGGTCATGAACCTCACCCAAATATCCTCAAAGGAATCGACATCATAATAGCCACTAGAATCCTTCACCAAGCATTTAGCCTTGGCCTTATCTTTAGGGAAGCACTGGATAGATTTTTGGGATATCTTCTTGTCTCTATAAAACTTCATCCCCTTGAGGCTAAGCCCAGACACCTCCGCAATGAGCTCTTCAGTGATTTTCACTATCATACCAACAATGGTTACTGAACCATCCTTCCAAGACTCAACAAATGCCGATGTGACTTCATCTTTGAACCTATGGAGGCATTCCATATACATGGTCAGGCCACTCTTTTTGATCTTATCCCAAACCTCTGTCATTTTATTCCACTTAATGTAGTCCTTTGACTCCCTATGATTAAGCCCACCACCCATAATTTCATCGGAGAAAAAAACTTCAACAGAAGAAGCAGAAATAAAGCTAAGATCAACAACAATGGCTACCTTCAAATTGGAATCCACACTAATATACATGTGTTTACACCTAGTTGTCTTGAGAAAGGCAAAGATTTCTATAACCCTTATAACCACATTAATAAATGTATATCTTTTCATCATAACTTTTTGAGATATTCCAAATCAGCTCTTTTGCTGTGAATCCTCTCAAACACTAACTTGGCCTTCAAATCAATGATCAAATCCTTACCTCCTTGCCATGTCATGATGTCCTTAGCCCTAAAAATGATGTTAGCCAACTCATCCACAATACCATTCGCCTCCTAGAAGTTGTGGGAAATGATAACTTGCAAAAAGGAGTTAATGATAATCTGAGCCTTCTCAATAATAGCCTTAATAGACCATGATGTCTTAGTGACACCTTTTAAGTAGTTTGAGATGTTCATGGAATCGCCTTCAATCCACAAGTTCGGGGACCTATCCTTATTAATAATTTTTAAAGTTTGAAGGAGAGCCATAGCCTCTGCAACATGATTGGTCTACACACCAATGGGGAATGATAGTAAGATAGTTCACCATGCCATCCCTTATAAGCTTGCCACAACCCGTAGGACCCAAGTTGCCCTTCATCACATTGTTGAAATTGGCTTTGATCCATCCAGGAGGGGAGGAAAGCCAGATGGCATTCTCCATTGGGTGACTTTGGAGCCAGCAACATTACCTCCAACAAATAAATTCAGCTTCAAACCAATCGAAGTAATGCAATTTTCCATGATACTTCTCTTAATATTCTCAACAATCACCATCGGGGAGAGGGTAGTATCTCTAAACACTATGTCATTGTGTTCTTTCCATAGTTCCCAGATAACATGGGGGGCGATGATATTCCACAACTGCTTATCCATAGGGACTTCCACATTTCTCTATTGGGTAATGAAATTCTCCATGTTATTAGGAAAACACTAGCATAACTTCTAGCATTGTAAAGTAAGACACCAGACTTCCCAGGAATACCGGTAGTCAATAGCTAGATGGAAAATTGACTCTTCAACATTCTTGCACAAAAAGCATTTGTTGGTCAAGATCATGCTACACTTTTGGAGATTGTCAATAGTGAGAATCTTGTTCTGCAAAACCAGCCAGAAGAAATTATTAATTTTAGGAATTAACCTTTTATCCCAACCCTAGGCCCAAAAGGGAGGAGTGTCCAGCTACTTCAACAAAATCTCAGAGGCTGAGGCAACAAAGAAGAATCTAGAAGGGAGAATTCCCCAAATCAGCTCATCGGCCATGGTTGTGTCCACTTTCCAAACCTTTAGGTCCAACATCAGAGGCTTAAGGGAAAAATCAACAATAGAGAGGTCAATCCAAGACTGTCTCACCCAATAATCACTGACCCACAGACCATATCTCTGTAAGAAGATTTCTATGAAAGACTGGAAGGAAGGGATAAAGTTCAAAGGGAAGTCTTTAAGCCAACAGTCTTCCTAGAATTTAATTCTTCGACCATTACCCAATATCATTTTGCACCTTTGAAGGCCATCTCCTTAGCTTGCTGGATGTAGTTCCAAATAAAAGATCCTTGCACCTTCACCTTAGATTGAAGAAAGTCCAAGATATGGGGGAAAGAGTAGAGATATTTATTGTGGATGATCTTGTTCCACTCTTTTTTCTCACCAAAGATCCTCCAGATTTTCTTAACTAGAACCACTTGGTTAGTAACTCTTAAGGGGAAGATCCCCAACCCTCCCCAATTATTAGGAGTATAGACCTTATCCCACACAACTAAAGCCAGTCTCTTTCTTTATTCTACACCTGTCCAAAGAAAATTTATTTGTATCCTCTCAATAATGTGTACAAATTTTCTAGGAATTTTAAACAGGCTTAGAGCATAGATAGGGAGACTCTGCAAAGAGGCCTTCAAAAGTTGGAGTTTACCAGCTTGACTAAGCAAAGCTCCTTTCCAGCCAGCTAACTTTCTATTGAATTTGTCCGTGATACTAGCCCAGAATGAGTCAAGAGGTTTTAAGCCCAAGGGAAGAACAAGATAAGTGGCAGGCAAGGTACCAATTTCACAACCAATAATTCTAGAAATTCTATTATGCCTTTCTACTGGTGTATTGATGAAATATAGCGAGCTATTGTTCCAATTAATAGTTTGACCAGTACCCAAAGATTAATTTGATAGAGCTTGTTTAATAGTCCTATCCTCTTGGATAGACAAAGAACCCATGATGAATGTGTCATCAACAAATTACTCATGGGAGCATAGCCTAGAGGCAGAAGGAGTGAGACCCTTGATGGAGCCATTAGCCACTAGTGTCTGAAAATAGTGACCAAGACACTCATCTAGGATGGAAAAAAGAATAGGGGACAAAGGGTCCCCTTGACGAAGCCCCCTAGAAGGCTTGAAGAATCTGGAAGGGTACCTGTTCACAATGACCACAACAGTAGAGGTGCTAATGAGCTGGAACACCAACTATAGGAGTTTATCATAGAATCCAAAGGAATGTAGAACCTTGATCATAAAATCCTAGTCCACCTAATCATAGGCCTTCGAGAGGTCAAGTTTCAACAAAAACCAAAGTTGAGAGAAGCCTGTGTAGAATGAATAACCTCATGCACCTTCATAGTGGAGTCAAGGATTTTCCTGCCAGGGACAAAGCCGCTCTGTTGGGGAGAGATAATCTTCAGGAGAAGAGCCAACATCCTAAGATTAATAACTTTGGAGAAGATTTTGTACACCAAATTACATAAGTTGATCGACCTAAAGTAATCAACGAAATTAACTCTAGGTCTCTTGGGAATTAGGACTATAAAGGTAGCATTAATTTCTTTTAGCATAGATTTGGATCCAAAGAACTCTTTCATAGCATTGCAAATATCCATGCCCACAATATACTAGAATTTATGAAATAAAAATAGAGGAAAAACATCTGGACCTGAGGACTTATCACCCTCAAAAGAGAAAGTAGCAGTCTTGATTTCCTTCGAGGAAGGAATAGCAGTAAGCTTCTTATTAGTAGCTTCATTAATGATGGAGGGGATGGTCTCAAGGAGAAAAGTTTGGTTATTCAGGGAGAGAGTCAAATATTTAGATAAAAGAGAAGAGAAGAATTCAACCATAGCTAGAGAAATGTCCTTGTCATTACTTACTTCTCTAGAAGCCACCCTGAGTCTGGAAATTTTATTGGATGCTCTGTGTTTAGAAGCTGACATATGGAAGAACCTGGTATTCTTATCTCCAGATTTGAGCCATATCGATCTTGACCTCTATCTCCAGTACTCTTCCTCTTTGGAAATGATATTATGAGTTTTGGCCAAGAGAGTCTCCTCCCTTACCTTCAGGTCTTGTGACAAGATGAACTATTGGATAGTCTCCTGAATATCATCAAGGTCCCTTTTCAGCCCAAGCTTAGTTTTAAAGATGTCATTGAACAATTCCTTGCTCCAAGATTTAATATATTGTTTTATATGCTGGAGCTTTTTAGCCACCCTAAACATAGCGGTACCCCGAATGTTGACATTCCACCAATCACTAATATTTTGCTCCATATCCAGGTGATCGATCCACATTTTCTCAAATCTAAAGGGTGGGGGGGTTACCATTAGACATTATCGAATCAATAAAAAAAGAGATAGGAAAATGGTTAGACCCAATCTTCATGAGAGAGGAAAGAGAACAACCAAAGCTTTTGAGCCAAAAACTAGAGATTAGAACATGATCCATGCGGACCTGGATGAGATCCAATACAACTCTTATGTTAAAACAGGTGTAATTAACCCCCTTAAGATCCATATCAAAAAGGGCCTGTCTATTTACAAAATGCATGAGCTCAACATGACCATCCAGCTGACTCTAGATATCAAATCCACCAAACTTCTCATTATCTTTCAAAGGACAGTGATCACCCATAACCAACTAGAGAGAATCTAGGAAAGAGAGTCTTTGATTCTCAACTCTCTTCCAGTACTGAGCCCTATCAGCTTTGGTATTAGGAGCATAAACTTTAGTAGAAACCCATTCAAGATCAGACTTGAGGTGAACAAATTTGATGCTCAAGCAATTCAAGTTATCATTGATCACTTCTCCCCTAAAAATATTCTAGTTCCAAAAAACAACAATACCCCCCATGGCCCCTTCAGAGCTAGAACCAACTACACCTCCATTTTTGACGATTCTAATTTTCTCCACCTTATCCTTCACCATCTTAGTCTCCTGAACAAGAATGATATCAAGTTTGTGATCTCTAACCAAATTCCTAAGAGTATCTTTCTTATGGGGGGCATTTAATCCCCTGATATTCCACGAGATGACTTTCATTTCTTGACCAGGGTACAAACACCCTAAATGGTCAATTGCTTGTCATCCACAATATCCTTCTTACTTTCTCTTTATCTAATCTCTTTGTTAGAGAATCTACCTTGTGTTTTTTTCTGAGATCCAACATCCACCTTTAGACTCTTGGATCCCATATTAGCTTTACTGTGGGTGAGAACACCCTTGGACCCAGGGGTAGAGTGCTTATTCTCTTGTTTTATTTGTTTCTTCCCCATTTGAATGGTCCAGGGATTGCCATTCTGATCATCCATGAGATCAAGACCATCACAAGCTATAGGTTCATCATCACTACTCCCTGAATGGGTGTCAGGCACTAAAGAAAAGCCCTCCTCATTAGACTTTTCACGATTTCTGGGTGAGGAAAACTCCCTGATCGCATCACTATACTTCTATGCTCCTTGAACTTTTTTCAAATCATCAGCCTAGATAGGGACCAAAACCTCCATAGGCACTGAGTCCTGAGATCCCAAAGAGTCAATCAGTAGGATCAGGGAGTTTTCCACTCTTGGGACAAACGACTCCAAGGGAGAGCCACTAGCCAAAGAATTAGAAACATGAGTAACTGATTTGACAAATTCCCCTTCCTCTAGGTCAGGGAGATCATTGGAGTCCACTTTATCATAATGGCCTTCTTCCAAGACCGGATCCACCTTGTGGCACTAACACCTTCAGAAATAGGAGGCTTAACCTCCTTCCAAACTCATCTCCTTCTATGGTTTAGGGTCTAGTTCCATGGACTTAGTAGCTTTGTTAACTTTCTTTGGACAGTTCTTTGCCTAGTGACCCATTTTGTGACACACAAAATAGGCAAAGGGAAGGGCTTCAAAGACCACTTCCTGCTTCCAAATACCCAGTTTGGAGTTAATATTAATCACAGAAGGAAGGTTGTCAAACTGGAAAATGTTTATACAAATCCTAGCAAAAACCAAATTAGATTTGGTCGTCGTCATGAGATCAACAAAAATAAGTTCCCCTCCAAAGGTGGATGCTAGACCCTTAAGGACTTCCTCATTCTAGTATTCAAGTAGCAAACCAGGGAACCTAACCTAGACCAGGGTAGCCATAAATAAATGATCAAAATAGTCCCAGTTTGGAGCCCATTTTTGAAAAGCCACCGCCATTCTACCAAACATCCAAGGATCCCCACATAAACATAATCCAGATCTTCTTTATTAGAGAAAGAGAAGGACAAAAAACCTTTGGGTAAAGCCACAATGTCCACCTAACCCTTCAAAATCCATATTTTTTTAACAAAGGATCTAACCATTTCAATATTGGGATGAGGGCCCAGAAACTTACCAACCAATGAGAGCTCCATAGTAGAGACAAAGTGATCCACTAGAGAGTCAGGCACAAAAATAGCAACTTCACTCGCTTGAAGACCCACCTTTACAGACTCTTTAGGAGAAGAAAGCTTTCTCGCCAATTTGGCTCCCAAAATTTCTGACCACTTTTTGGAAGTGGAAGGATTGACTTCGGCACTATCAGTGCTAGTCACTTCATATGACCCCACTAGTGGGTCCTTGGAAATATCCTTATCATTATTCTCCCCCAGAGAAGGACATGGCTCAATCCCTA
Source organism: Chamaecyparis obtusa (assembly GCA_027943335.1). Lineage (NCBI taxonomy): Eukaryota > Viridiplantae > Streptophyta > Pinopsida > Cupressales > Cupressaceae > Chamaecyparis > Chamaecyparis obtusa. The sequence goes on from BSBK01001785.1 coordinate 570,689, forward strand.
AGGTGACATCACATTGCATCAAAAACTTAGGAGAAGTGCAAGATAAAAATTCCTTCGAGGGAGAAATCATGACCTTCTGGCATAGGGAAAGATTCTCCTTGCCACACAGAGCTGGATCTGACAACTACAAAGCCAGAACTGGAATTGATATTGGAGAAGCCAAGTCTGTTATAACATTATCCAGACTAGCATCAAAAGTAGAACCCTCAGCCTGCCCGCCATGCATGGCTGGGGATCCTTTGAAATTTTAAAAAGCTCTCCCACTCGAATCCTCTTCCATTGTTATCTGGTGATAAGGAGAATCTTTCCCCGTGCCAGAAGGTCATAGTTTCTCCCTCGAAGGAAGTGTTCTCTTGCGCTTCTCCTAAGGCATCAATGCAATGTGATGTTGCCTTAGAGATTGATCCATGTCCTTCTCTAGGGAAGAAGAATGATAAGGTTGTTTCTAAGGACCCACTAGTGGGGTCGCACAAAGTGACTAGCACTGATAGTGCCGAAGTCAACCCTTCCACTTCCAAAAAGTGGTCAGAAATTCTGGGAGCCAAATCGGTGGGAAAGCTCTCTTCTCCTGAAGAGTCTGTAAATTGTTAGTTGTTAGTCGTTATTTTGGTTTTTTGGATCTATTTACAAAATTGGATTCATGGTTTAGATCTATTTGCATGCCTAAATCCCTCATTTTCTCCTTCTATTATTGCATTTCTCATCCTTAGTTTTCATAGTCACATTTCAACTAATTGGTGAAGGAATTCATGCATCCTCTTAGTGCTTGGGCTTCCTTAATCCTAGTGGATCGACCTTCCTTCCAATGTTATGAAAGAAGATACGTATGAGCTTCCTAGTTTGATTGTACATCTTAGTGAATGCCTATAGTCACCCTCACCTATTTTTGTTCATCACAGTTCATCATTATGGGTGCTTCAGTTAGAGAACTTGAATCATAGCACATGCATTTGTATCATACTAAAGAATCCCCATATTTTACAAAAATAGTGGCCTAACATTCTTTTTTGTCACCCCCTTCCAATACCCACCCAATACCCCCCACACCCATTTTCCTATATAAACCCCTAGCTAAAAAAAAAACCTCCCCCTATTTGGGTAATATATTGCCCCCTTTTTTGTCCATTTTAAAACCCCCAATATGAACACATGTGTTGTCTTATTTCCCCTTCAGTGAAGACCATTTGTTCATCATATACTATAGTCATGACTCTTGTTGCTTGCAAAAAACTAGAGTTTTATACTTTAAATGATAAAATAATTAAACTTTTCTATCAAATCACCCTAGATATTTGTATATCAAACTAATGATTCGACTATTGGAAAGAATAATGATCTATAAATTTTTGTCTTCACACAAAACTCCCTAGCTTCAACCATTTTGCATCTATTTTTGGCTCCTAAATTAAGTTTAGTCTAGTCTTGATTGTAGCTAGGCTTAGCAAACTCTTGGTTAGGACCCATAATTGTACCTAATCGAAAGTTGAGGCTTCTTATCCACACATAACAATAGCTTAAGTACTTATTAAAGGGATTTTATCAAAATTCTACTTTCATAGCATACAATCTTTACACAAGCATCCATGCTTTTTTATTCTAGTAATTTTCTAAGCTTCATAGATTGTATAGCTAGAACAATAGTAGTCATTTTTCCTTGTGTCTTAAATTTCTTCCTTTCATTGTCCCTGTTGTCAAAAGGAGTTCTCTAAGCTAGGAGAGAAGAGAAAGATTTGTAATATAGACTACTGAGTACATACATGTCACTTTCATCTTCTCCAATATTTCAGATTGCATATATACCATGAGTGAAAGCCATTTATTTTTCTGATAATATGTTATTTTCTTATAATAAATCGTTTGTTATATACTTGTAATATATTTTGTTATGATTTCCAGATTTATCACAAAAGTCGGTATAATTTAGTTTATATTTTTAGATTATGTTTTTGTTTGGAAATGTTTTAATTATTGTAGTACTACACTTCTTACATGGATAAACAATAGAGTAACATTTATTTGGTTTCGGGTCCCTTTTAAAACCTATTTTTTTCCTTCAATCAAAAACATTTATCTTCATGAAAATAAACATTGAATCATTTCAAATATCAAGTGTTCAAAAACCAACTACCAAGAGAGAACACACATTGATTCCTCAACTACACATAACAAGTAACAATTAACATGATTCTTTATGCTATTTTGCACAAGCTATTAAAAACTCAAGAAAATTGAAAAAAAATGAGAGATACAAAAGATTAATTCATTTTTCATTCAAATTACATTGAAAGCCAATAAAGAGAAAAAGAAAAAATAGTTATAAAAGAAAACAATATTTGAACAGTTAAAAGAAATCATAATTTATTTGCACATCTGAAAAATCACAAAAGGATAATTTAAACTTCAAATTTTTGTATTTAATTATTTATTTAAACATCCTGAAATAAATCACAATCTCTTAAATTTGATTAGATATTAACTTGTTTAGAACATAAAGTGGAACAAAGCACAACTTCTACGTCCTTCCACTCTTGAGTTATGATATCTAAATAATAAAACAATTCAACTTTGTCGAAGTTTCTAGATGGATTCCATGTTAAGATCACATAAGGATATGTACACGACAATCTCGTTTTCAGAGGCATACGCATATAAAAATTTTAGTATATTAGTCTTGATCCCTTGAAATGGGTTTAGATTTTTCTTTTTCAAAGGTTTTAGCTTAAATATATGGACTGTTTTATTATTTTCTTATTTGGGGAGTTCTAGTTTTAAGTTGAAATCTCTTTTGTCTCAAATCAAGGATTAAGATGTATCTATTCAAGGATACTATCTTCATTTCATCTGAATTTATATCAAACCCACAAAATCGTTTAATTATTTCATTGAGAATCAAGAGCTGAAAGATATCTATTATCTCAATGTGATCCAATATATGATCTTCATTTCACCTTTTGAAATAGATTTATTTTTTAAAATTTATATCAAACCTACATAACCATTTAATTATTTATGAATATGGGACTGAGATTTAATCCTGACCCCATTTTCAAACAGACATAATTTCATTTTATTTGTAAGCCTTTAAAAAATAGTGGCGAGCTTGAGTATAAAAAAGTTTGTGATAGAATCATCCCATTCAGAATTTATTTCCCATAGCGACCAGTCATTTAGTGCAAAAAGCTTAGTTGAAAATTGCTTGAGAAGAGTCACTTATCGAATTGCAGGTGAGATGATTGAGTTTTGAAGGCTTGCTATGCTTCCACAACAAAACACTAGCCATAGGTTTGGTGTATGTGTCAATAGTTTTGAGATGATAGCGAATCTAAAAATTTAGTCAACAATGTGGTAGGTAAAGTTTCAAGCTATTCGATGATGGAAAAATAAATTGAAAATACTTTTTAAGTTTTTTATATTGATTATAATTTTTTTGGATCTTTCTTTTTATTATGTGGATACAATAAGTTTAAAATATAATAATTGGAAGTTGTCTTTTTTCCCTATGAGGTCAAATCATATGAGAATGGAACAAATCAAGTGCATATTCAGTGAACATGATTTGTTGTTATGTTTGTGAATTGACAAGGATAATCATTAGAGAACTTTTTAGTACTTAAAGATGATAAAATAATCAAATATGTCTCACCATTATATGGGACACATGCATGTTTATCAATATTTTCATCAATCTCATTTTCAGAGGCATACACATATAAAAAATTTAGTATATTAGTCTTGATCCCTTGAAATGGGTTTATTTTTTTCTTTTTCAAAGGTTTTATCTTAAATATATGGATCATTTTATTATTTTCTTATTTGGGGGAGATCCAGTTTTAAGTGGAAATCTCTTTTGTCTTTAATCAAGAATTTAGATGTATCTAGTCGAGGATACTATCTTCACTTCATCTCTTGAAATAGACTTGGTTTCTTAGAATTTATATCAAACCCACGAAATCATTAAATTATTTCATTGAGAATCAAGAGTTGAAAGATATCTATTATCTCAATGTGATCCAAGATATGATCTTGATTCATCTTTTGAAATAGACTTATTTTTTAAAATTTATATCAAACCTACGTAACCATTTAATTATTTATGAATATGAGATTGAGATTTAATCCTGACCCCATTTTTGAAACAGACATAATTTCATTTTATTTGTAAGCCTTTAAAAAATAGTGGCGAGCTTGAGTATAAAAAAGTTTGTGATAGAATCATCCCATTCAGATTTTTTTTTCCCATAGCGACCAGTCATTTAGTACGAAAAGCTCAGTTGAAAACTTCTTCAAAAGAGTCACTTATCGAATTGTAGGTGAGATGGTTGAGTTTTGAAGGCTTGCTATGCTTCCACAATAAAACACTAGCCATAAGTTTGGTGTATGTGTCAATAGTTTTGAGATGATAGTGAATCTAAAAATTTAGTCAATAATGTGGTAGGTAAAGTTACAAGCTATTCGATGATAGAAAAATAAAATTGAAAATACTTTTTAAATTTTTTATATTGATTATAAGTTTTTTTGGATTTTTCTTTTTATTATATGGATACAATAAGTTTAAAATATAATAATTGGAAGTTATGTCTTTTTCCCTATGAGGTCAAATCATATGAGAATGGAACAAATCAAGTACATATTCAGTGAACATGATTTGTTGTTATGTTTGTGAATTGACAAGGATATTCATTAGAGAACTTTTTAGTACTTAAAGATGATAAAATAATCAAATATGTCTCATCATTATATGGGACACATGCATGTTTATCAATATTTTCATCAATCTTTTTCTATTTTTTTAAATTTTTCATCATTGTAGGATATCACACTTACCTATCTAATGAATGTGTTCATTGACAATGTCTATAAATATCATTTTAAATTCATCATTTTTAATAAAACATCATTTTTCAAATTATTTTTATATATTATAAATTAGTTTCACAAATTAAAATCAAGTTGCTCATTTCTACTCCATTACCCATTTAGTATCTACTACCTACAACTACCATAATAAAATAAGAACAAGAAAATCCACAAGAAGATTGATAATGAAATCATATAAATATTACCATTCAATCTTATCAAGCCAACCTACCTAATAATAAAATATTGTTATGAACTAATAATTAGAACTAAAAAATAAAGCTTCTAAGAAACGATAATACAATGGAAATATGACAAGTAGTCTAGTCTATATAAGTAATACAATTAATGATCAAGCATAACCCCATTAATTTAGGAAGTGGAACTTATGCATATTTTATCATTTTCTTCTTTACTATGCACTCTCAAACATGCAAGATACATTGTCAATCAAATCTAAAGATAAATCTTATTTAAAAATTTAGATCATGTATCTAAGACTTATCATTTTCTCCTTTTACTGTGCACTTTCAAATTTACAGATACATCTTATTTAAAAGAAAGAAAAAAAAGCTTTACATTTTATCTAAGATATTCCCCTCCATTTAATATTGTGTTCTTAAATTTTTAATTATTACACAAAAAACCTAAATATGACCACATGATCATCAAAGTTAGGCCATGAGGGCTTGTACATGTGAATCATATTTCAATCTTTGAAATATGAAAATGCATAATTTATTGTCTAAAATTTGTTACCCATATTATACTTTCAAACAACAAAATAATTTGGAATAATATAAATATAGTAATAAGAACATTTGCAATAAACATATAAGCAACCAATTCAATTGATTGGATAAGTTTTGTATAAGATACAAAGTTTATATGATGTAGGATTTTATTCCATCTCAAGGAACTTGTACAACAAGCAAATGACACAATCGAGTAGTTAAAATCTACCTTATATATTCCAAGTGAAAATAAGCAATCCAAAACTAAATTTAAGAGATTTTAAAGAAAAATATTCACAATCCTACTTTCCACCCCTATATGTATATAAACATCCTTTTCTTCACTTGACTTAGCTATAGTTTATTTCTTTATTAGAGGTGACAGTTTTATCCTTAGAAATTGATCTTCCATGGTTATTCTCAAATGCATCAAGAGGAATCCCGTATATGCACACCTATGGCTTTGAAAGATCATTAACATCCTAGCAATGAAAACTATCAGCATGCTACGTACAGGTAATCATTATATGTACACCCCTTAGATACAATAACAGAGAACAAAATACAACTAAGAAAACCTATAGTGGGTCACTGCTAATGAAAAGGACTTAAACTCTTTGAAATATTTAAACTTATTTCTAGATTTGTGTGTGAAGCTATATCTTTGGCCCCATTGACTAATAATGACCTTTCTAATTAGAAAATAGGCATGAGTATGTGAAATGGGGAGATTTATAAACAAGTTACTTCATTCGGTGTAAATGCCCTTCCAAAAAGAAAAATCCTAACATTAGGTTACTTAAATAGACTCTACATGGTTTTAAATGGTTACCTATTTAAGGTTTAGAGTATGATCGTAAGAAGGAAGATACTTGAAATAACATGAAATAAAATGAGAGTGATCTATACATAATGAGCCCACTAGGGATCAAGTCTTTTTGAGAGGAAGGCTCTAACATCTAAAAGGGATGAGGTTGTGATCGTGCCCCAGGAAAATTTGGAAAAATGGACACCCCTTAGTTCTTGGCTCTTAGCTAAAGAGGTTTAGCCTAAAGGATAATCTCCTAAAGAAAAACTCTTTTAAGAATAATTTTCATTCCTCTTCTAAAAGAAATTGATAAATATGCGATAAGTTGTATATGATTAATAGGCTTGTAGGGTTGAACCATTGACTTCAATAGACACGTGATATGGGTTTACTCAGACATGCTAGAAATGGGTGTACAAGAACATGTTAAATAGGATTATAATTACACTAAAAATGAACAAACACAAAATCATAAAAATACTTGAATAAGATAAATAAATCCCAAATGAACATAAAATTCAACAAAATTGAACTATGTTAGAGTTCATATTTTTCTATTAAGGCTCAAACAAGTTTTGAAGGGACTTGAAACCCTATTTACAAAAAGCTCCCTACAAAATGTTAGGCACCATGTTGTGTACAATTTTCCAATACTATTAAAATTTGATGTATGATTTTGATAGCATAATGATGGTTTTATAAAAAGGTGAGTGATAAAATGACTAATTCCTAGGAAGATTAAATATACATTGAGTTTAAAAATGGAGGGCTAGGATGAGATCATGAGATTAAGGGTGAAGATTGATTGGGTTCTTTCGAGTGAGCAGATTGCACCAAGTGGCACAAGAAGGGATGAGAGGATTGATGGTACATGAGGGTAATCTTCAAATATTTTTCATGAAGGCAATTATTTTCCAAGGAGACAAGTGGGGAATAAAAAATTCCCTTTTATGACTTTGAGGAGAGGAGCACATGCCTCCAAGTACAAGAGCTCTTTCCTAATTTAGAGGATGGATTTAAGTTTGAGTATGGAGGTGATATAGTGTGGGGATTTGAAGTGGGTTGATCCCACTTAAACATGGATGAGGAAATGCACACATGGTTAAATATAAATTAGGTGGATAATTAAAGGCTAGAAATTTAATAGAAAATGATTGAAGATGTGCCATTTTAGGGGAATTAAATAAGAAATACTTATTTATTTAATATTTTTCAAGGAAGAGGAGTAAAGGTAAATAATTAAAATTGATCATTTATCTTAGGTTGGGATTTAGGAGTTGATAGAAAAATATTTCCAAAAAAGATCAAGATAATTGAATAATAAAAATATGGTTTAATTAATATGAAGATTAGAAATTGATGAAGGGTTCTCCCCTTAAAAACCCAAACACACATGATTCAATAGAAAAATAAAGAGGAAATCGTAAGAACAAAAATACTTTCTTTCTATTATCTTTAATGAAATGACATTACAAAATTACATAAATAACTTTCTATAGCCACATGAGCCTTCTTATAACAATAATATGCAAGTTAGAGCCACAATCTACACTTATAGAATTGTGTCTTGTAACCCTAATTCATCCATGCATATGTAATACCAATAACCACCTTAGAATGTTCTAGAAAGTGCAACTTCCCTCTTTTGGCTACCACTAGTTCATTAGTTCAATTTCCTACCTAGGTGGATTTTTGTTATTGAAACTTGAGTTTTGATGGCACAACTTCTAAAAGCCATAAATTTTTACCTAGACATTTGATTTGTTGGAAATCTCACGAAGAGATGTACAACAATAAATATATAAAAGAGCTATTTGTCAAGCTTTGAACCTTTCTCGAGCCTCTAAGGTCTTCAAGTTTGAGTTTTAAGCTTCATTTGAGGAATTGGTCGTGATAAAAACCTCAATATATTTTATGTTAGATAGGATATTGAGGTAATTATTTCACCAAACTTTTTATTTTTGATTTTGCTTCTTGGGATGAGTTTTCATGTTTATATGCCCCTGAATGAAAAAAGTGTTGAAAATAGTGTGTGACTATTTTTAGATATTTTTATCTTACATATGTCTTATATAGTGCATCTATCATAATAGGCTCCAAGAAAACTCACGAAAAACCACAAAACAAAAGTAAAACACAACATTTCTTTTTGGATGATGCAAGATTGCTCCTACACTCTAGGTGCTCCTACATAATAATAAAATAAATTAGTAATAAAATTTATCAAATGAAATGATCAAATTTCTACAAATAAAAAATTAAAGTAATAATTAATCATAGAGAATAATTGATATTGTTATACCATAATAGCCATATATATGAAATGATAATTTTATTTTCTTCCCTAAAGTACAACTTCAAATCCTAACTATTTAACCTGTTTTAGATTATAAAATAAATATTATTCTTTTTTAGTTAACAAACAAGCCTAGAAGGTTACACCTACACACTTTAGATTTCACTATGAAGTTTCATATTATGTTGGGACATGAGTTGAGGTAAGGTATAAAGAATATTGATCTCTTAAAAATAAAAATAGACTTATTTATAAAATTAGTCAATCCTAATTTTCTTAACCATAAATGAAGGGAGGAAAAGTGAAAATGGGGTGACTAAATTAGTTAATTATATTTTTCTATGGAACCTTTATTTTTCTATTTTATTATATATATACTTTTTCATCAAATAGTTTTTTTAATTAAAAGTTTATAAATTTTCTTGTTTTTGATTGCTGGTAAAAATAGGTTTTAGGGGGACCCAAAATCCCTTACAATCCTTACAAAATAGGAATATACATTAAGCCCACTGAACTGAAATAGGATTGGAAACCAGCCCGCAAAACCCAGAACCAACACAAAAACCAAAAAAACCAGAAACAAGCAAACCCAGCAACAGAAAACCTAAAACCAAACTAGCACAAAAATAGGGGAATAGAAAGACCTAGGAAAAATCCAAGAGAGTTCCCTCCACCTCTTTCTTAGCCTCAGACACCTTCTTCATGACCGCATTATAATCTAAGAGCTCCAGGATTCTGTCATGGATCTTCTTGTTTTTTGCAGACTGTGTACGCTTGCCAAGACCAACATCACCCACATGATCTTTGAGCTTCATAGTCAGAGACCCATTATCCAACTCATAATTGATGATATTGAAGCACTCCATCGAAGAACCCATAAAAAGGTTATTATCTAGCATATGCTTCTTAAGAGTGTTCTCCAAATTATCCATTCTGTCCCGCATATCCTTCATGTTTTTCTCATCATCTTTGTCCTTTCATACATTCATCCCCGTAGACCCAATATCCAAATTCCCCTGAAGAAGATCAACTTTGGCAAAGAGGGATTAGAATCTAAGATTGAGGCTTTTAATTTCCTAGAAAACCCCTTTCATGAGGTGGAACAAATACATCGACATCACCTTCACCATTTGGAGGACCCAGAAAGGGGGGTCAATCTTGTCGTCCATATCCTCTTTAAGGAGTTGAACATTCCTTTCCTTCATGTCAACCATTTTCACAAAGGGAATGTTCCTAGAGCTAGAAGGGATATTACCCTTCTCATCAGACTCCAAAATAGGGGTCTCATTATCCTCCTTCCTATTCGAATGCACCTCCATGACCACTTCAAGGTTCAGGGAAATAAGAACATCATGTTCCTCAGAGCTAGCATAATTGACCAGAATGGGGACCTTCTGGCCACATGCATCCACATCTTTATCCTTGGCTTTAGGGTCATCAAATTTTTCCTTGGCTACAAAGGCATACTCTTCCTTATCCTCTTCCTCACCAGAATCACTAACTGAAGCCGATAGGGACTCTTTGCTATCCTCAACATACTGGGTGTGGAAAGAACTTTCAGTAACCACATAACCATCAACACTCTCACCATCAAAATCCGTAACTATGCCATCCTTCTTTTCAAATTTTAATTTTTTACCCGTTGTCATCTCCTCTTTACTGTCACCCTCCCTAATTCATTTACCCAAAGCCTTGGCAAAACCAGAGCTCCTAGGAGAGGGGATAATAGGGCTACTAACAACAAATTTCTTAATATGTTCCACAATTAAAAGGATAAGAGCCTCATGTAGAATGAGATTTCTCTCTTTCTTCCTATGATCAATTATGCTATGTCGAAGGAACTGCAACAAAAAAATGGGAGAGAAACCCTATCCTTGTGTCTGAAATGAAAAAGAAACACAAAATGATAGGAGTGAGCACACTTATACCTACCATCCAGAGTGATATAATACATTACAACAATCATAACCTTTTCCCAGATCTCCTTGAAAGAGTCCACAACATAACAGTCGTCAAGGACCTTCACCAAGCACTTGGCCTCCACCTTGTCTTTAGGGAAATGTTGAATTGCCTGTTGGAAAATCTTCTTGTCTCTATATAACTTCATGCCCTTGGTTTTCAACCCAAACACATCTGAAATAAGTTCCTCAGTGATTTTCACAGTCATTCCCCCAATAGTCATAGTGCCATCCTTCCAGGTCTCAAAAAAAGCCATCGTGACATCTTCTTTGAACCCATGAAGGCATTCCATGTACATGGTGAGCCCTCCCTTCCTAAGCTTTTCCTAGACCTCAGTCTTATTCTTCCAATTATTATAATCCTTTGGTTCCCTACGGTTAAGCCCTCCACCCATAATGCCCTCAGAGAACAAACTCTCAACAGAAATGGAAGAGACAAAACAAAGATAGAACACAATGGAAGACTTCAAATTCAACACCATGCTAATAAACATGTGTCTATGCTCATCCATCTCCAGAAAGTCGAGACTTTTCGTATCCCTAATAACTGCTTTAATTAACTTGCATCTTTTCATCATAGTTTTCTAAGATATTCCAAATCTGCACTTTTGTTGTGAATCATGTCAAATGCCAACTTGGCCTTCAAATTGACTATCAAATCATTTCCTTCATGCCAAGTCATGATGTCCTTAGCCCTAAAAATGATGTTGGCCAATGCACTTGTTGTACTAATAGCCTGCCTAAAGTTATGAGTAATAATAACCTACTTAAAGGAATTAATGATTAATCGAGCCTCCTCTATAATTTCCTTAATAGACCATGAAGGATTATTAACCCCTTTGATATAGTTTAAAATGTTCATAGAGTTGCCTTCAATCCACATGTTTGAAGACATATCCTCTTTTATAATTTTTAGAGTTTGAAGGAAAGCCATAACTTCCATCACGTGATTGGCCTAGACTCCAATAAGGAGCACCACAACAACAAGATAGTTATCCCTATCATCCCAAATAATACTGCCACAACTAGCAGGCCCCGGGTTACCCTTCACAACACTATCAAAATTAGATTTGATCCAACTAGGAGGGGGGAAAGCTAGATGGCATTATCCAGTTGGGAAGAGTTCACTTTAGTGCCAGCAGAATTAAATCCAACATAAAAATCTAGCTTAGCTCCATTCATGCCAACATAGTTATCCTTAATACTTCTCTTAATCCTCTTGACAATCACCATTAAAGGAAGGGCAGTGTCTCTAAACACTCTGTCATTGCATTCTCTCCATAGTTTCCAGATAACATGAGGGGCAATGATGTTCCACAACAACCTGTCCAAAGGAACCTCTACATTTCTCCATTGAGTGAAGAAGTTCTCCATATTGTCCAGGAAAAACTAGCATAACTTCCAGCATTGCAAAATGAGGCACCAGACTTCCCAGGAGTATCGAAAGTCTATATCCATATGGTAAACTGAATCCTCCACATTATTACACAAAAAACATCTATTGGGTAGAATTGTGCCTCTCTTTTGGAGATTATCAATAGTAAGAATCTTGTTCTGCAAAACTAGCCAAAAGAAAATGTTAATATTAGGAATTAACCATTTATCCCAAACCTGGGCCCAAAAGGGAGGAGGATCCGTCTGTTTTAAAAAAATCTCAAAAGCAAAGGTGACATAAAAGACTCCAAGAGGGAGCATCCCCCAAATCAAATTGTCCTCCCTGGTAGGGTCCACTTTCCAAACATTCAGATCCAACATTAGAGGCTTAAGAGAGACATCAACAGTAGAAAGATCAACCCAAGACTGGTTCCCCCAATAATCTCTAACCCACGGATCGAATCTCTATAAGAAAATGTCAATAAAAGGATGGAAGGAAGGAATAGACTTCAAAGGAAAATATTTAAGCCAACAATCTTCCCAGAATTTAATTCTCCTTCCATTACCCAAATACCACTTAGCTCCCTTGAAAGACATCTCCTTAGCTTGCTAGATACAATTCCATATAAAAGATCTGTACACCTTAACAACAGACATCATAAAATCCAATATATGAGGGAAGGAGTAGAGATATTTCTTGTGGATGATCTCATTCCACTCTTTTTTCTCAGCAAAGATCTTCCAAATTTTCATAGCCAGTAAAGCCTAATTGGTAACTCTTAAGGGGCAGATCTTCAAGACTCCCCACTTCTTTGGAGTGCACATCTTGTCCCAAGAAACTAAAGCCAATCTCTTTCTTTCTTCCACCCCTGTCCAAAGAAAATTTCTATGAGTCTTCTCAATTATGTCTACAAATTTAGCAGGGATTTTAAATAGACTAAGGGCATAGATAGGGAGACTCTGTATAGAGGCCTTTAGGAGTTGGGGTTTACCATGTTGACTAATTAGAGCTCCTTTCTAGCCAGCTAATTTCCTGTTGAATCTGTCCATAATACCAACCCAAAAAGATTCGGGAGGTCTTAAGCCCAAAGGTAGACCAAGGTAAGTGACAAGCAAAGCACCAATCTCACAACCAATAATTCTAGCAATCTATTCTGTCTTTCCACCGGTGTGTTAATAAAATACATAGAGCTCTTCTTCCAATTAATAATTTGACCAGTAGCCTAAGAGTAATAAGGAAGAGACCGTTTAATCATTCTAGCCTCCTGGATGGTTGAAGAGCCCATGATAATAGTATCATCAACAAATTGCTAGTGGAAGCATGGCCTAGAAGCAGAGGAAGGAGTGAGAACCTTGATAGATCCATCAAACGCCAGTCTATGAAAATAGCAACCAAGACACTCCACCAGAATGGCAAAGAGAATATGGGACAAGGGATCACCTTGATAGATCCCCCTGGAAGGCTTGAAAATAATGGAAGAAGAGCCATTCACAATAACTGCAGTTGTAGAAGTACTAATGAGAAGGAAATCCATCTACAAGATTTTATCACATAAACCAAAGGAACAAAGAACCTTGATTGAAAAATCCCAATCCACCCGGTCATAAGCCTTCGAGAGATCAAGTTTCAACAGAAAACTATAGTTGTTAGAGGAGTGAGCATAGTGAATGACCTCGTGTGCCTTCATTATAGAATCAAGGATTTGCCTGCCAGGGAAAAAACCAGTCTACTAGGGAGAAATAATGTTGGGGAGAATAGCCAGCAGTCTAAGGGTGAGAACCTTGGAAAAAATTTTATACACCAAATTACATAAGCTGATCAGCCTAAAGGAATCCATAGAATCTACTCAAGGCCTTTTCGCAATCAAGACAATGAAGGTAGCATTAATTTCTTTAAGCATAGATCTTAACCTAAAGAATTCTTTAACAACATTGTAGATATCTAGGCCCACAATGTGCCAAAATTTATGAAAAAAGAATAGAGGAAACCCATCCAGGCCAGGGGACTTATCACCCTCGAAAGAGAACACAACAGGTTTGATTTCTTTCGAGGAGGGGATAACAGTCAACTTCTTATTAGTAGCATCATCCAAGATGGAGGGGATAGTATCAAGAAGCAAGACTTGGTTTTCTAGGGAAAGTGCATAATCTTTAGATAAGAGGGAAGAGAAAAAGTCAACCATAGCTAAAGAAATGTCCTTATCATTACTTACCACACCGGAATCCAACCTGAGACTGGAAATTTTGTTGGAAGCTCTATGTTTAGAAGCTAACATATGGAAGAACCTGGTGTTCTTATCTGTATCTTTCAGCCATAATGATCTTAACCATTGTCTCCAGTACACTTCATCTTTGGAAATGATATTATGAGCTTTGCCCAATAGAATCTCCTCCCTATCCTTAAGATCTTGAGACATGCCTATCTACTAGATAGTTTCATGAATATCATCAAGCTCCCTTTTTAGATCATGCTTAGTTTTAAAGATGTCTTGGAACACTTCCTTACTCCAAGATTTAATTTCATGTTTAATATGCTAAAGTTTCTTAGACACCCTAAACATAGAAGTTCCCCGAATGTTAACATTCCACTAGTCACTAATTCTCTACTCAATCTCCAGGTGATCACACCACATTTTCTCAAATCTAAAGAGGAGACTACCAATAGCCTTAATCAATTCAGAATCAAAGGATACAGGGAAGTGATCAGAACCAACCTTCGTGAGAGAGGAAAGCAAACAAAAAAAACTATTGAACCAATTTCCAAAGATCAAGGCCCGATCAAGGCGGACCTAAATAAGATCCAAACCAACTCTTCTATTAGACCAAGTGTAATTAACACCTTGGAGATCAATATCAAAGAGAGTTTGTCTATTAACAAATTCTATGAGCTCAACTCTACCATCTAGTTGACTTTGGCTATCAACCCCTCCAAAATTATCATTATCTTTCGAAGGATAGTTAAAATCTCCCATAACCAGCCAAGGAGAATCATGGAAAGAAATCCTTTGATTTTCAACCATCTTCCAATACTTAGCCCTACTAGATTTGGTATTAGGAGCATAAATATTAGTAGTAACCCATACAAAATTAGACTTGAGGTGGACAAATTTAAAGCTCAAGCAGTTCAAATTATCATCTAAAACTTCACCTCTGATATTATTATGGTTCCAAAAGACAACAATACCACCTAAGGCCCCAACAAAGCTAGAGCCAACAACACCACCATTTTTTAAGATTCTAATTTTTTCCACTTTTTCTTTCACCGTCTTGGTCTCCTAAACAAGAATGATATCAGGTTTGTGATCTCTAACCAAATTCCTAAGCATATCCTTCTATGGGAGGCATTCAACCCCCTAATATTCTACAAAATGACTTTCATTTCTTAACCAGGGTACAAACTCCCTAGATGGTCAACTGCTTGCCATTCACTATATCCTTATTGCTTTCTCTTTCTCTCACCTCTTTGTTTGAAATTCTTCCTTGGGTTTTTTTTTCTGAAATCCAACATTCTCCTTCAAACTAAGAACCTTGGATCCCACATCTGTTAGATTAGGTGAAATACTAATCTTCCCAAGAACAACTGCATGCAAAGACTGCTACAAGAATGAAGACAGAAGAGAAGGCAGAAATTATGGCGGCCAAAAGGCTAGAGACAGGAAAATCATTGTGATAGAAAAAAGCTTCTATTAACCAAATGAAATTACAATACAATCTCCTTATGAATTACAAAGCGGTGAATCCTTATAAAGGATACCGAAACCCTAAAAGGGAAACTTCTAAGAAATGGAAACTTTCCTAAGTCTAACTTAAGCAAAGAGTAGATAAACTAATAATTAACTAATTTAATTATTAGCAATACTCGACTACTCTAACAACATCTACTTTACTATGGGTTATTACACCCTTAGAGCTCGGAGTTGAAATTTTTTTCTGCTATTTTTTTTGTTTCTTCCCTATTTGAGTGGACCAGGGAGCTGCATTCATGTCATCTAGGAGATCAAGGCCATCATGAGAAATAGGGTCATCATCTCCACTCTCAAAGTGGGTTTTAGGGACATAAGAAAAGTCCTCTTCATTAGACTTTTCAATATTTCTAGGCAAGGGAAACTCCCCCATCGCATCACTGTACGACTGAGCAATATGCAAGGCACCTTCCACATGGATCATGTCATCAACCTGGATAGGAAAAATAACCTCCATAGGCACTGAGAGATCCTCCATCTAATATCCCAAAGATCCATCATTACCATTGTGAGATGGGATCTGGGAGTTTTCTATTCTAGAAGCAGACTCCAAGGGAGAGCCACTAACCAAAGAATCTAAGACATGGGTAACAAATTCAACAAATTCCCCATCCTCTAGTTCAGGCTGACCATTAGAATCTACCATATCTCTTAAATCTCCCACCAAGTTTGAATCCACCTTGTTGACGCTATCACGTTCAGCTGCAACATGAGGCTTGATCTCCTTCCAAACTTGTTTGGTCTCCTTATGAGGTTTTGAGCCTAAATCCACTATCTTAGTATCCTTGATAACTTTCTTCAAACATTTCTTAGCCCAGTGACCTATTTTGTGACACACAAAATAGGTAAAGGGTAGGGATTCAAATACCATTTCCTACTTCCATATGCCCAGTTTGGAGTTAATGTTAATAATTTAAGGAAGGTTGTCAAACTAGTATATTGACACAAATCTTGGCAAAAACTAGATGGGACTTGGTTTCCTTCATAGAGTCAATCAAAAGAAGCTCCCCCCCCAAAGGTGGAAGCCAAACCCTTAAGGAATTCCTCATTCTAGTACGTGAGAGGCAAGCCAGGAAATCTAACCCAGACAGGGGTGGCCATGAAGAAATTTTTAGAATAGTCCCAGTTTGGAGCCCATTTACGAAAGGACACATTCATTCTACCAAACATCCAAGGACCCCTAGATAAGATAAATTCCAAATTTTCTTTATTAGAGAAGGCAAAGGACAAAAACCCTTTGGGTAAAGCAGCAATGTCCACCTGGCCATTCAATATCCATATTTTCTTAACAAAGGATCTAACCAATTCAATATCTGGTCGAAGGCCCAAGAACTTACCAACCAGTGTGAGCTCCATTGCAGAAACAAAGTGATCCACCAGAGAGTTAGGCAACAAAATAACAACTTCTCTAGCCTAGAGACCCGCCCTAATACATACTACAGGAGTAGAAGGATTTCCCGCTAATTTATCTCCCAAAATTTATGACCACTTTTTTGTAGTGGGAGGGTTGACCTCGACACTATCAGTGTTAGCTACTTCGCAGGTCCCCACTAGTGGGTCCTTGGAAAAATATATCTTTTCCTTCTTCTCCGCCAGAGAAGGAATAGGCCCATTCCCTAAGATATTCTCACTGGCAATCAGAGGGATTTGCATTGATGACCTAGGAGAAGGTCGTGACAACACTTCCTTCAAGGAACTAACCATGACAACCTAACAAGGAGAAAGGTTCTTCTTACCGCACAAAGCATGATCTGACAATTGCAATGCCAAACCCAACACAAGTATTAGAGAAGCAACCAAAAGATTAACCATGTCCACTTTAACATTCTCCAGACCTGTACAAAAACCAGAACCCTCAGCTAGACCTCCATGCTTGGCTGGGGAATCCTTGAAATTTGAAAATTCTCTCCTGCTCGAATCCTCTCATATTATTTGAAATTTTTCTTGTTTTGTCATATTATTTTTTCTTTTTTCTTTTTTCTATTTTTAACATCATTTTGAATTTTTAAAATATTATTTTTTAATATTACTAATAAATTTTGATAAGATTTATAATTATGTTCTTTGAAGTGATTTAATCTATTATATTCTTGAAAATTTATTTATTCTCAATAATTAATACTGATTATTTTTTAAAAATTTATATAAAATATTATACAAAATTAAAGCATAATTAAAAACTAAATAAATAATTTATAATTAATATAAAGCCTAAAAATACATAAATGGTCCTCTAAAGAAAAAGTTCATATAACCTACTCTTCTTCAATTTACAAAAGTATTGCAAAACTTAAAACTCAATTCATATGAAAATGCTAAGTGACAAAATGCTAAATGTTATAGTCTAGATGGAAAACACCTTGTTAAACATCTTTACATTCAGTAGAAATTACCATTACAATGTTTATACATTTAACAAGAGGTTTCCATTTATTTGTGGAGTGATTTTGTATATTTTTATATAGCCAAATTTTTGAAAAAGTTTACATAACCTATCCATTTTCAATGTACAAAAGTATTGCAAAACTTGAAACTCAATTCATATGAAAATTCCAAATGAAAAAATGTCAAATGATATAGTATAGAGGAATTACACCTTGTTAAATGTCTTTACATTCAATAGAAAATAACCATACCTAAGTTATAATGTCTATACATTTAACAAGAGTTTTCCATTTATTTGTAGAGAGATTTTGTATACTTTTATATATAGCTAAAGTTTTTAGATTTTTAGCTTGCACAGGTAGCAAAGTTGGCTTGGGCCTTGGTTTTTCTCTACAGTGGTCTCAAGTTTGACTCGAAAGCCCATAATCACCTGATGTACCTAGCTTGTGGGTGACTTGGTACATCCCCAGAGGATTAGTCTCACCCCAACTTGCCCCTTCCTGACCCCAACTTCGTAGAAAGTAAGTCCAAGGTAAGGTTGGTTGGGCACTGGGCTAGGTTAAACAGATACCTCTGGCACAAAAAAAACTTTTTAATATTTTATTAATATAATGAATTATTGGATGTTTGGAGTATAAATGTGATAAGATCAAATTTCTTGTAAGCATTGTTTAATTTTTTTCAATGTATATAAGGAGTGTAAAAATTTATTTTGTTTGAGTTATATTTAAAAAATCTGTAATTTAAACAAATCCCTTAAATTTTAGTTTTAAATGAAGTGTGATCCTACTCTTGCTTATGGTCTAATGACTTTGGCTCTTGCTCAGGGTGTAATGACCTTGGATGTCTTATCTATTGTTCATGTTGTTCCATCTTCTTCCCATGTTTCCTCTTCTATCCTTGCCACCTCTGCTCCATCTAGTTCTATGGTTTCTTTTGGGAAGGTCATTGTTTCTTTGACCTTGTCTAGGCTGGGTATTTTCTCTTTCCTTTCTCCCTCTTCCTCAGGTATGTTGGGTGTTCCACATCTAGCTAAGGGTGATGCAAGAGTTCTTACTTTTCTTGACACTAATAGTGGAAGGTTCCCTATTGGAGTGTGGTTCTTAGTAAGAACTCTTCTCGAGACATGATACTAGTTATGATAAAGTGGTGAATATGGGGCCCCCCCTCGAAAGCCTCTCCCAATTACTAGTCAAAAAATATTTTCTCGTGTTGCCAAATATGCTACTGCTATTCCTTCAAAGGATAAATGTCAACTCTTTCCTATGCCAATACAATCCCATATGGTGTTGTGTGTCTAAGATGTGGTGGAAAATGTGGTATTCCTACTGATAGTTTAGGTCCAATTTATAGATTCACTAGTTTATGGCTTTCTCTTCTAGTTCTTCATCGTCAGGTGAAGAATTCTTAGAGACATGTTGTCCCTAGTAACATTGATATTTTCCCTTATGCAAAAGGGGGTTTTTATTACTTTATTTACTCTTCTAAAGATCAAGATTTGACACTAAGAAAGATGTTGGTTTGGGGGACTCACTCTCTCTTGACCAAACCCTAGATAGTCTCCTTCAACCCTCTAACTAAACACATAGTTTGTGTTCATCTCCCAAATATCCCCTTGATTTTTAGGAGAACTCTTGCTTTGAGGCTATTAGCAACTCTATATGTCATTTCCTAAAGGTGGATGAGACTACAACTACTATGGGTCACTCTACCTTTGTACATATTTTGGTCAACATTGATAACTCGACACCTCTCCTAGAGATAGTTCTCATGTTAGGGGATAGGCCATGGATGCAAGCAGTGGATTATGAGGTCCTCCCCTTTGATGTCATTAATTATTTTCTACTGTTCACCTAGAAATTGAGTGTTCTCTCCTGTGGCTTAAAGGGTGTTGCCACTTGGTGGAAGGAAGCTAATGATGAAAGTTTTGACTATTCTAGAGTTTGATTCTTCCTTTGGTAATGAATCAAAAGCTGATAATGACTCCCTTTTGGATGAAGCTTATGCTGCAAACTGAGCCTCATCAGTTCTTGCTCCTGCTAGTGCATCCTCCTTTATTTTTACTAGCCCTTCTCTATCTATTTCTCCTTCTCTACTCCAATATTCAATTGACGATGTACAACTTTCTCAACACTCCACCCCTTGTGCTAATAGTTTTTCAAATAGAGTTTCATGAGTTATTCCCTTTGGTGGTGAGGATCCAAATGATAACATTGCCTATACATTTGTTTGATGACATAGGAAAAATTATTCTTGAACTTCTCATTCTTTTCCCTATATTGTGGGTGAGTTGTCTACACACTCTTGAGGTGGGCTACTAGCCTTTCTACTAGTGTGTTATTTATCTTTATAATTACCAAGACCTTTACTATTAATGTGTTATTGATCTCTTTTGATGTCTTTGTGTTGTAGTTGTGTAAGGGTCAGTACCATTGCTTTGTTGTTAATTTTAATTTAAAAAAATCACTTAGTAATAAACAATATGATTAATATTCATACATAAGTGTTTAGTTGTTGATGGCTACTTTGCAAATTGAGTTGAGACCTAATAAACTTTAAAATGAAATATTGAAATTATTTGACATTTTGTCTAATATAGATTATCACAACTTGATTAGACTTCTACTCTAATTGCAATGAAATTATTCTACAAAATCAATTAATATAATAGTATTTTAAGAAATGGAAACATAGAAGTGAACAAATTTTACATTTACTTCTGGATAAATTTAGAATTTTTTAGACTATTATTACATATAACTCTCTTGTACTTTGTCAAAAGTAAACAAAACGTATAAATAAAACACAATTAGATAATAAAATTGATAATGGAAAATAATGACACTTAAATATTACATTGGTTTAATTAATTTAAATTAATCTTTTTAAATTTTGGTTTCCATCATTTTGTTGTATAATGATTAAATGAAAGTGCAAATTATATATTTTGTAAACTTGATATTTTTAAAAATCTTTTTAACCAATTTCTATTCTCAAATATATATTATACTTTCATACCAAACAATATAGCTAAATTTTATTTTATGTTTAAATCTATTCAATTCATAAATTCTAGATCTTTATATACTATTAATCTTAATCACATAATCTTTATAATTTTTAATTAAAATTTATTGAGATGGAGATCTAGTATAGTAAACTACATTATAACTTCAACTTTTAGTTTAGATGACATTTGATCTAAAAAGTCACATTTTATGATCAAAGGGGTGAAATTCAATTGATTGTACAAAATTGGTAAGGGTAATGGTATGTTCTTAATTATGTCATCTACCAAAGCCCAAATCTCTAGAAATATGATATATAAGAGATGTGGTTGAGATTGTGTTCTGAATTGTCATTCCCATATCAAAAAGTGTGTTTTGATAACCAAAGGGATGATGCTCAATTGCTTGAGAAAATGTGGTAAGGGTGATGAGATGTTCCTTAACTATGTCATCCAACAAAATCCAAGATTCTAGAAATATGATATATAAGAGAGATGTGACCAAAATTGTGTTCTCAACTGATATTTTACAAGTCAAAAATTATGTTTTTATAATCAAAGGGGTGAAGTTCAATTAATTGAACAAGGTTGGTAAGGGTAATGAGACATTCCTTAATCATGCCATCCACCAAAATCCAAACTTCCATAAATATGATTTATAAGAGATGTGACCAAAATTGTATTTTCAAGTTACATTCCCATATCAAAAATTATGTTTTTATACTTATATGTATATGTATATATATATTATATATATATGTATATATATGTATATATATATGTATATATATGTATATATATATATATACACAGATATATATAAATATATATATATACATA